>VXAL01006447.1:68830-85317 GCA_013399475.1 Chauna torquata
GCGGGAATTGAAAATAATAATAAAAAAATCCTTAAATCAAAACCACATCCCCCAAACAAAAGGATTTTGAAAGTCGTATAACTAAACCACCACCAATATTTAAGACAGATTTTTAGCATGATTTCATATGATAGCATAATGCTTCTTTCTGTTTTATACTTCAGTTTCTTTAGTTGGTCATGGCATTTTGAAAACTAGAAATATCTCTAGACTGGATAAAGTATTAGCACTTTAAAAGTTTACTTTGTCTTTTGTATGCATATGTTGCAACACAGTGACTAGAACTGCGGAGCCATAACAAAAAGCATGCGCTTTACATTTTTCTGTTTCCTGGGAATGCCTGTTTTAGACTCTTGGCAGTGCCTTTTGCCTGCTCTGTGGCAGCTCGTACATTCTGTGGGTTTCTCTTCCCACTTTCCTGCAGCGAGGTCACTCACATGGCCGTGGTGCAGGAAGCCTCTGGGCCTGGAGATCTAGTAGGGCACGTGATAACACAGAGGCTCTGGAAATGCTGATGTGTTCACATTTGCTGAGCTGGGGCTCATCTCAATGACAGGCATCTCTTTTGCTTATTTACTTTTATTCATTTGGAATATTTATTTTAAAAAAGTGGCTAGCCACCCTTTTGCACGATGAGGCTAAGAGGAGCTGTTGTTGCTCTACTCACTACCAAGGGGGAACCACAATTCTTAAAAAGTGGCTCCTGCCACCACCCTGGGCACAAGGCACAATGCTGCTCCTGCCACAAGCCCAGCAGAGACAGTTACACTTTCCTTGGAGAAACTGAGTTTTTCCCCACCGCATAATATTGGCACCACACAAATTCCCAGTGCAGCAACAAAGAAGATGCTAGAGACTGAAAAAAATGTCAATTAGCACTGCTCTGTGGCTCTGTCTCAAAATGAGGTGAAACTGTCCAAAAAAACCCCCATTTTGTTGAGCAAAAGACAAGCAAGAAAGGGCATAATGACATTTAAGTTTCCAGACATATTTTTGTTGACTCCTTACTAATTGTCTGTTAAGACACAGGTAGTCTTTCATGTTTTGAGAATCCAGCTTGCCACTCGTACTCAATTCTTCTTCCAGTGTGACTCCAGTGATGTCAAATTGCATTGAAATTAATGGAATTAGGCTGCAAGCAGAAGAGGGAAAAGTATTATATTTCAGTGCAAAACACAGAAAAAGACAGGTGTAAATTACAGAAGTTTACTTACCTAGGTGAATTTTTGTGCCTATGAAATGAAAAAATTCTATTCAATAGTCTGCCTTAGTGATCTCTTATCCTAGAAATAACATCAGAGAAATAAAAATACTAAGCATAAGTCAGGTTCTGAATAGCCTGAACTGATACATAATCAGATTTCTGCATCCCTTTGTCTCAAATTATGACATTAAATTAAACATTATAATTTAAAAATAACTAATATATTTGCAGTTCCTACGTGCTGTTTGGTTTGTTTTGTTTTGTTTGAAAATTGGAATATGCTTGCAAGGTTTTCTCTGCTTTCAGGAGAGCTAAAAACTACCATTTTTAAAGAAAGCAAGCTAATATTCTTTGGATCTGCTTGCTTAAAGGAGTTGGGAAACAGCAAATATTGCAAAACTTGTGATAGCATTACTGGAACTGTGACCTAGCAATGAGTGTCATTAATTCAGTACATGCAGTCTGGAGTTTTCAGTCCTTTCAACAAAAACAAACCTTGATAAATCAGCATGTCTTGTCTGTTTGTCACCACAATAGATAACACATTGCTCTGACTTTAAGAACAGGCAACAGGTTAAATACAAGATTAGCACAAATCAAGAGCATTTTTCCATTAAAATCCAACCAAATGTGATTCTCATTTTATAACAAGCAGAGAAAAGGGCAGTCAACTGTTTATACTTTTGTACTCTCTGTACTGTTTAATAGTTTTTGCTATAAGACCAAGCCTTATGATCAAAAAAAAAAAAAAAAAAGAGCATTTATTTTTGTTATGTATAGTAGAGTTTTAAAATCCATTATTCTTGTCAGATTCTTACTTTATATTTCATTACTCTTCTTGATATTAAAGTATGAGGACTGAAGATTTTTAGCACAGTTGCTTATGAAATTTCAGTAAGAGTTTTGACCGTATAGGAAATAAAGGAGGATTACAGTGGCAATTGATCATTTTCACAGAAATGTTTGAGAAGCTCACTATTTTTTCTTACCCCTAAAAATAGAAATCTAACAAGTTTTTCTAAAAATGTATTGAAAACATACCTAGCTTTCCAATGGTCTTTAAATCAAGGGTTATGTGGAAACATAATAAGCATTCAGCCACAGAGGTACTTGTGCATATAGTTATAAGGTAGGATATTTTTGCCCTGTGGAAATACTATATAACGGTTTGGCTCAGAATTACGGTGTTTCTGGCACTGGACCTGTAGTCTCAATTTTCAATTGTCCTATTTGCTTTATATTGTCTGTCGCAGGTAGCTTCCTCCTGTCTCCCTCTTGCCTTCTGAATAAACTTTTCTCAGCAGAAAAGGTTTCCCAGTTAGGAATCACTTTAAAAAAAAAAAAAAAAGTTTTCCAGCAGATTTGCATTAAATGAAAAGACAAATAAAATGAGACGGAGCATCATCTCGGGTTACTTTTTATCTGCTTCCCTTTGAATCACATTACAAAGATCCCAGAATCACAGCCTGCTGTTATTAATTTATATTTACTGTTGTGACAATATTTGGCACACTTAATCTTTGAGGCAACTATTGTGGAAGACATAAATAGCAGCCCTTTTAACAGTATCCATTTCTGTTTGGTATGTGTGTATCTACGTTTGAAACATAACCTAGGCATGTGAGGAGTAGCTCTAAACCAAGGGGAACATATGTTTACTTTGTCCTGTAATTGGGGATTGTTACATTTCCCAGACAGCTGGTGGTTAAGCATCTTGGAAGCACTTCCACTTCATTGAAATTCCACTACAGCAGGTTAATGAAGTGCACTGCATGGTCAGTGCAGATTGACAACACCTGCGTCAGTTCTTCTGGAACATAAGTGAAGAATCTGAAACAAAACAAAACTTGGAGTGGAAGAAAAGTCTTTAAAATTAGGAAGAATTATGAGGGTATTTCTGCTTTCATCTTTCACTCTTTACCATATACAGACAAGGTTGCAGCAAACATTATGTCAGCAGTGTCTCTTGTTATTGCATGTTGAATTTCTTTTGATCTGATGGTGGCTTTTTTTCACTCCTGCAGATTTTTCAGAGGATAAATCCATTCCTTGCTCTTTGCAGGGGGAAAATGAATGTATAACCACATTTCTACTGGCTGTGGATGAACAGGGAACGACAGTCATTCATAGCATAAAGCAGAAAGGTAAGCAGTTATATTACCTTTTCTACATGAAATCTGATTTAAAAACACAGATGGGACAGACTATCAGTTCCAGCAGTACTAGAAGCTGAGCTCTTGTTAAACAGCACTGCACCTCCTTGTGTTTGTAGCTGTCCTCTGCCCAGCCAAAAGAGCACCTCCTTGAAGAGGTCTCTCATGGAAGATGGGCAGAATGATCCAGTGGATTAATCAGGCATTGCTGAACTCTGCTCTCAGCTCTGCCTCTCTCTCTGGCCTGAAACAAGCCACTTCACCTCTCTCTGAGTTTCCTACCCATAAACCTCTTATCACCCCAAGGGCTGCAAGAGTTTGTTAACTTTAGAAAAGTCCTGTGCAATTCTAAGATGACGATAACAAATGTCCTTTGCCTTATATGAGAAAAATATAATCCACTTTAAAATAACATATGTTTCGCAGATTGACAAATATTCAAAACGCTATCTGATTGGCTATACCTGATGAACTGCTAACGCATCTTTATAATTACATTTAATGTTGTGGTATTATTAAGTTTTGAATGTTTTTCATAAATAACAGATATTCAACAGATTGTTTTATATCCTTTCATTTAACTTTTTTTATTTACTGCTATTTCACTAATGATTTTTCAGTAAAGCTCCTAATCTTGTGGGACAGGAGAGAACAGAGACACCACTTTTCAGCTGCCAAGCGGTTTGGTTTCCAGGCAATAAAATGCATTTTTTTGGACACACCCAGTGTCTCAGTGCTAAATGTTAGTTATGTTTTAGGGAAAGCCATGCAGATTTGTAGCTTAATTCTGTTGGTACAAATGGCATTTATTTTGTTAACCCTTTGTGTAGCTTTTCTCTAGCATACATGCGATAATGAAAGTGATTTCACAGCACAAAAAAGCAGCTTCTATTATAAGAACAGTAGTCTGATTTTATATAGATTACAATTACAACAAAGATTGCTTTAATAAAGGTTAAAACTAAAGAAACACATTTGTTTGTAAACTACATCCCTAATACTCAAGATTTGAAGGGTAAGCCGCTGAAAGATTTTCTCTTTATTAAATACATTTGCTACTTTCTCCCATTTAGTCAAGGTCTCTATTTGCACCTTGTCAGCTGCGTTATTTGGAAGTCTCACTTGGGTGCCTTTGTTTGAAATTGTGCTTTCTGTTTAAAACAGCATTTGTGTATTCAGTACTTCATTTGACCCACACTCTAACAAAACTCATCAAATTCAGTCACTAATAGTGAAGTACCCCTTCAGCTAGGTTTAAAGTGAACACTGTTTCCTAGAGCCTACCTCTGCATCGCTGAAGTGGATGACAGTCTTTCCATATGTGTTATTTTAAGTGAATCAAACATCTTTATGTTTTGCCTAAGCAAAAACTTCAGTTTTATTTTTGACTCTTTGAAATCTTGTATGATAAAATTTATTGCAAAACTTGAAATTGCAAAATTCCTTCAAATTGAAGAATCAAACCTTTCATTCCAGCAATGTTTCAGGATGATGTTCTTCCCTATTGTTACTTTGAAATTGCATTTCTACAAGACTGTCACTGCTGAACAAAGCATTTCAAATGCTGTAGAACCACATGCTCCTGAACACGGTAGTCCAAGACTTCTGCTCAGCTGCTATGAGATTCAACAGATTTTGGTGAAGTTCAGTACCATGCTTTTCAGCAAGTCTAGTGGTTTTTTTTCCTTCTTGTTTCATGAGTAGAATGCAGTTTCTTCATTTTTCTTAGTATCATTGGTATCTTAACACTGATACAGATCTGCCTAGGATCTTTTCCTCTGCAACACACTGAATATGAGTCAATTGAAGTAAAACTTGAGCTGTAAATTTTAAAATTCATAATTTTGTCAATCCAGTCCTTTTGTTTAGAATTATAATGACACAAACGAAAATAATTTTCCCCCTCAGAAACTGGGTCTGTATCCAGCAGCTGCTAATCAGCATGGTAATAAAGCAGTGGAAGAAGTTAGCAAGTAATTTTTATACATTTCAAGGCAATATTTTTCAGCCAGTTTCACAAACCCTTTAGCAAGCTAGTAGGAGTAAAATAATATGGATGTGGAGGAAAGTGCATGCACAGCTCCCAGCCAATGACAGCCACAGAATGCCTCTTGGCTGTTCTTAATTGCCTAAAACTCACTGATTGCATATCCACGGTCATAATTGTTTCTGTTTTCACAGATTGCCCATTGCTTCCAAATATTCCGATGATAATGGTGGGTGTCACCCTTGCTATCCTTCTGATTGGCATTGTCTTACTCTGTATATGGAAATTGCTGGTGTCAGTTCAAGACCGAAAAGAGGTGGCCAAATTTGAAGCAGAAAAATCAAAAGTTAAATGGCAAACGGTATGTTAAACGCATTCGTTTTGTATGAGGTTCTTTAAATTTGTTGCACGATGCAAAAAGGCCTTAAATTCTATGTGTTCTTGGTTTTGTTGTTTTAAATTGATAGGTTTTACTGGTAGATTTTCATTACATTTAGTATTCTATAAAGTTGAAAATTTCTATTAAATCTATAAAATTGCTTCAGGGATGAAAAATAGCTAGAGTTCAATCTCTTGGTTTAATTTCTTCCATGTGTAAAATGGTGTAGATAACATTTTTATGAGTTTTTGTTTTTAATTAATACCTCACCTCTGATTAATCTTAGCAAAGTTGCTCACTGCCTATGTAATTATCAGAGGTATACTCCTCAGATGCAGAACCTGCTATAGGACAGAGAGGTTACCAAAGGCCTCTAACACAGTGAGAGCCCACTTACACTTAGCAGCAATGTAAGCTGTCCAAAATGTAGGTAAAAGGACAGAGCAATCTAGCCCTCAGCTTCTATCTATAGCTTGCATATGTCTAATGCAAGCTGATACCACGTTCCCTTTTCCTATTTCCCTTCTGCCCTTGGCTTTTTTGTTCTTCTGCAATAGCTCTATAACTTCTGAGACTTTTTGAAAAAATTCATGTTGAGTAAGCATTTCTGATGAGTGTCAGGAGGATATGCAATATGCTACAGTTTACTTAGCTACGAAACCCAGTGATTGCAACATTTCTGCAAGAATGGACACTGCCTGCCTTTTAGTTTTTGA
This sequence comes from Chauna torquata, assembly GCA_013399475.1. NCBI lineage: Eukaryota > Metazoa > Chordata > Aves > Anseriformes > Anhimidae > Chauna > Chauna torquata. The sequence goes on from VXAL01006447.1 coordinate 75,270, forward strand.
GACATGAAAAATTAGTTACTTACAGGCAAGGCCACTTGAGCATGTTTTCCTAGTCCTTTGGGAGAGCTATATATGGTAAGAGAGAAGGGAAGGATACAGTAGATAGAAATATTTTAATTTTCTTTTCTGTCGCAAGAGGAAATGATACAAAGGGAATGATGAGAGGCCAGTATTAAAAGCCTAGGTGGGACTTACCCTTCTCCCAGTACGTGGTAGCTGGCGTGGCTCACACAAGAAGACCATGACAAGTCGCACCTCACAGCTGAGTTTTCTCAGTGTTTCTGTGTTTTTAGAATGGTTCAAATCACAACATTCAGTACACAAATAATATCAGATGTGTTTGATAAAGTATTGTTTGAGTATGTGCATTACTTTAATTGAGGAGGCAGACATGAAGGGAAGTATGTTTCTGACCCTAAACTGACATGTGCTGCCTGAGACAGACTGGACTGATTTTTAGTGGCTTGGAATATCAGAAAGTTACTAAAGTCTATACTGAAATGATCAAAGGTATGAAATTACTGCTGTACAAAGAATAGACCAGAAGCCCTCACTAGGGAGAAGAAATAGTGGGAGGAGGATGTGATACCGGTCTATAAAATTATGAGTGGGGAAATTGAATATGGGACATTCTTTCACTGGCCTTTTCCTGTACGAAAACGGTGAGATGGCAGGTTCCAAAGAAGCAAAATACATCATTACACAATACCTGGTTGAGGCAAATGATTTATTTCCAAAGGTATTTTAGAAGATAAAAGTTTGCATAGATACAAAATGTCTCTAGACAAATCCATAGAAGGCAGACATCCTGTCTGATCCGGGAGGTTTGTGAAACGTGGCAGCTCTTCATGGTCAGCCTGCATTGCCCACTGCTGGGAACAAATTGCTGGGCTAGGCAGGTGTCTGGCCCGAGCTTCCCACAAAGTAGAGCACTAATCATCTTCTGCGTGTTGGGAAGCAGCATGATACCAGCTGGTGTGTGTACAACTTGCATCACAACGCTGGGTCAAGAATTGTTGAAATCATGGATCAAAATTAACCCTTTGCTGAAGAGGTATATTAAAAGCAGTGGTTTGCAGTGACATATGCTTGCGGCTGAAGCAATGGCAAGATGAGTTAAACGCTGCATAATTTGCATTTCTTCTCTCTGTTTTTTTTTTTTTTTTAGGAAACAAATCCGCTGTACAGAGGCTCAACAACCACTTTTAAAAATGTAACTTACAAGAACCAAGAAAAGCAAAAAGGAGCCATGGTTGCAGATTTCTATTAGCACTTTGGATACCACAAACTTAGTTTTCCTGGCAGGAAATCTGCAAACACTATTTGTTTCTTCTCAGCTGATTATTTGATATTCATTTGCACGTTGCAGTAGTATAATCATTCTGTTAGAGAAAATATATCTTGTGTTGGGAAAACAATAGATAACATTAGTGGTAAAGGTTAATAGAAATATTAAAAAAGAAAAAAAACTTAAATATTAAACCACCCCATCTCAGAAAAACGGCCTCACCAATATTTTTAATTTGCTCATTAATGCTGAGGATTAAAAACTATAAAAGTAAGCTTATTTTTGTGAAATTAAGAATATAAAATGAGCTGTGTACTACTTTGTTCATCCACAGAACCTGATATATATATGTATATATATTTATACCAATCTGTTTGGTGGGCTGGGTTAAATTCAAAAACAGAAATTTTTCATGAATGCTGCTTAAACTACTGAGGTTAGGGGTTCCTCATATCAAGTGTGTGACTGAATAGTTTTTCATCAGAAACAACTAGTGTTATACCTTCCGTGTATCTAAGGTATGTAGAAATACCTCCTCTCTAATTCTTCTTTCTTGTCCTGCTTCCCTCTTCCCTTGTCCTTGAATTGGTTGCTGTTTGATGTTCTTTAAGAATCCACTCCCTGAGGTTATCTCAGGGAAAGCTAAATCAAGCCCTTATTCACTTGCATAGTTGTTTTCTTTTCAGGTATAAAGTGGTGGGTTTTTTTTTTTCCCCCCTTTAAATTCCAGTAGAGAGGATCAAGAGCAAAAGGGAAATATTTATAAATTAGAGACCCTGGTACAGAAACTTTAAACCAGAGGGACTACCAGAATTCAAACAAAACAAACAAACAAAAAAAATCTTTTCACCATTCACGTCCTGTTCAGGCACTCAAAATAAACCTCTCATGCTGGACCTTTACATGAACTATTGCATGAGCTCTTTACGTGCAGGAAAAGTTCACACACAAAGACTTAGCATCACACACAAAAATAGTAGTTTTTTGTTGATATATCCTGAATTGCAGGGTTCTTTCAATGCCCAGCAGCCAAACCATTTATTCATGTAATAATGTATTCAGCTCTTTCAGGCTTTTTTTTTTTTTTTAACTAAGCAACAAATAGATCTATGAATTCCACCTGATATTCATTTCCATGACACTGAGGATTTTTAAATCTCCGTTTTAGCTAGTTACTAATGTCTTACCATAACTTCTTAAATTGTAATGCTGATATCATGAACATCATTAAGAAAAAAAGCCTCAACAAAATCAGCTAATATAATGGCATAAAAAATTACAGTATTGGGCTATTTTAAGCTAACAATAGTGTAGTTTACTTCTTAATATCACTTTTCCTCTGCATTTGTAATGCTCTGGAATAGATGGTCAAAATGTACATATGAATGTACTTACAAGGGAAGACTTAGGAAGCAAAGGTACATTGGCACAGTCACAGACAAACAGTTATGTACATTCCCTATGGTAAATTACGTATTTGATCTTAAAACTTGTTGTCCATTTTGTAATGAATATTTACAAGGTCTGTGCATCTTCAGTCTCTATATCCTCTGCAGTTACTGGATGTGAGACTGGTATATCAGCTAGGTCTGACCCATGCCTGTTTTAGGGCCTGATCCAAAGCCTACTGGAGTCAATGGCTACAGATGAGGATCTAGTTTCAGTGAAACTATTAGTTTTGGTTTACAAAGATTGTTTTGTTTAAACAAACCAGTTAATACTGTCTATTAGTGGATTAGAACCTATAGTATGTATTTATGTGCAAAGAGAAATAAACAATATCTGGTGCCTTTGGAAAGAAGGTGATGCTATAAGCATGTAAGAATACAAAATGATTGCGGTGTGAAGGGAATGATGGCTGTCATTAAACCGGAACAGATTAATTACAGGTTCACATCTGTACTCTTCAGTACTCTTGCGTATCTCAAGGTGAAAATGTGTACAGAGAAAGGCCTGCATTTGCAGCCCTTCCAACCACTGAACTCCCACAGATGTCAGTGCAAGCTATGTGTGGTACCCCCGGCACACACACAAAAGCCACTGGAGGAAAAATTGGTCCCTGGACTGTGTCTCAAATTCCATTTGGGCCAGTATTGCTCAAAGGACTAGGGAAATCTGGGTTTAGCCCATGTGAATTATCTGTTACTCTTCTGTTTTTCAAGTAAAGTCATAAAATGACAATCTTTTTCAGAATGAAATTAGTGTTTTTATTACTTTTAAAGTATAAAAAAATCGTTACTGTTTATTAAATACCTTTTAAGTTCTGTTTCTGAGAAGGCTGATTCTGCAGCTCAGTATGAGGGTTGAGAGCCCTTCTGCAGGTCACCAGTTTCAGCATTGAACTACTTTTCAGTATTCAAACGTTTTCAAAGTGGTGTTCACGTTTCATATAAAATGTTTGGTGGTCTACGTTCCCTGTTCCTACAGGAGATTTTATTTCACAAAACTACACAGTCTGTTCCCATCACTTAGATCTTCTGATCATCAGCAAAGATCTGATTTGGTACGGAGACAATGTTTACACTCCAATTAATCCTCCTAGCAATCTCTCTGCAAATTATCAAAGATATACAGAAATCAGGCAAGTTATGTTCTGCAGTTTCCCTGCTGTGACTGAGTGTACTACAAATGTGCTGTGCACCTTCAAAATTGTCAGGATGAAAATCACTCAATTAAGAATTCATCAGAAGAGAGAAAATATAAGGGCTTGGTGAGAAAGATCCCTGTTACTGAGGGATGAGCCATCTTTTAACAGCATTAATTTAGATCACAAATTTTGAAAAAAAAAACCTAGGCATTCACCCTAGAAAAGGAGTGGTGTTCATATCTTGTTATTAATTACATTATTTTTATCTTGTAGTATTTGTATCAATGTACACTTTTCTTTTTTCTCCGCCAAATTATGAGTGGGTTTGTGTGTGGTGAGTGGGATGAAAAAGTCTTTCTGCTGTTTTCATGAATATTGTTTTGACATGGGGCTGGACCTTGAGAGTGGCCAAAACATTTTTAATAGAAATTCTATTCACTGAAACTAAATAATTATAATAATAAAAAATCATTAGCAATTTTATTGTATTTGTGTATCTTTTATAACTTGTAGAATGGTATTTTCAGTAATGTATATTCAATGGATAATTTTTCATTTGATTTATAAAAGTTGCATGTTAACCTGTATTGTATATGCCCAGATTGCATTCAACTTCAGTTTGTAATATAACAAGTAGGTAATGAGTCTGGGATACAAGGCTGAAACATCAAGTGCAATACTCTCCGTGTGTTGTCTACTGTTACAAAGCAGTTTGGGTTTCTTTTGCAATGGGCATAAGGGATTTATTGCCCCACAATACTTATCACACAATCTAAAAGTAAGCAAGCGATAATTTTTTATGTTGGTCTATTTGCAAGAAACAGTTAAATGCCTCAACTTGTTTCTGTAAAAGAAGGATTATTTAACCTTCAATAAAGATTATAAAATTGAACGCATTTTTAATATACTTTTATTATTCTTTCTTCGTTTTCCATTTCAGCATGTGTCTTTATCAATTTTTTAATGTGATTTGATTAACCTTAGCAACTTTATCATGCTTTGGCATATGCTAGAGTTAATTTTATAAATTTTTTCTCCACCTTTCTTAAGACAGTATGTCTTAAGATTTAAGATGTCCAGAAGTTCTTTTATTTGTGATCCTTTTACTTTTCAAGGAAGCGAGTTAATGAGTGAATCCTGTAAGCAACTCATTTCTGGAAATATGATTGATTACGTATGGCATTCTTTTCATACAGTGGCACCTAAACTGCACAACTTGCTTAAAGCTAAAGATCCATTAATTTTGTAAGTGTAGTAACAGTAATATCTTTTTTGGAACTACATGGCAAAGTGCATATTTTCTGTTTAATATGAAAGTTACCTCTCCTTTTTTTTTTTTGTTAATCTCTAATGAAGAGTCATGTATTTTGATGTCTGCTAATTTCCTGCTCTGAGGAAGAGAACATTCCTCTGCATCCTTGATGGAGAAGTATTTAACACCTATTATATTCTCCAGACACACAATAAGATCATGTTCTCTTGAATTTCACAGTGGATTGTTAAAACTGAAATTGATACAATTACATAATGTATACTTATGGTATGTAATTTAGAATGTATTCTACCCTGAAGATTTCTATACATTTTTATTGCATTTGGTTTGTAGGAATGGTTCATGCTTAGAAACTTTTCTTCTGTGTTTTCACTGAGGTACATATCAGCTAACGCTGACAGATAGCAACAAAAGCACAATAATTACACATAGTGTAGTCAAATGAAAAAGCTTTGGCTTTTCAAAGATTTTAGTAGATTAGAACTTTGTTTCTAGAAACTGGCTCAGTCTCTTTGTTCTGCCAATCACTATGCAAAAAGCAGAGAGAACCAAAAGCTGATTTTCATTGCAACCTCTCCCTACCTTATGTTTTTTGCACTACAGTTTAGCTTCATTTTTTTAATCAATCAGATAATTTAAAATTGTTTCTAGGCATTTCTGTATTCAAACAGACAAAGTTCTAAAGGCATGATATATTTTCTAAAATGCTATTTTTCCACAGGTTAACTTTGCTCAACAGTGGCTTTTTCATTACTGTTTCCACATTTAGACGAGGCAGGAGTGTAAATAAAAATGAGGTCTTTATGCATGAAGAAACAGGAATTTTCTATTTCGTGTTCAGCAGTTGGATGTTACCTGTGTTTGGAAAAGTGTGTACCACCAACTTCTGGCTTCAAAGTTAGTAACTCTAGTTCAAAGGCAAATTGTAGCTGCTGTTGATCTTCTTAGGTGAGAGGTTAAGACTTTCTTAAGGCTTAAGGCTTTCTCTAAAACTCTCAACTGACTTAAAAATCAGACCTATAATTATAGTATAATTACCAAGTGACAAACCACGTAACAGTTGCTTCTATTTTAGGTTACGGTAGCTTTGAAAAAAGATATAAAAAACAAAAATAAACCCAAACCAAACAGAAAAACAAGCAAACAAAAATCCCCAATAATATTTAAAATGTTAGAGTGTTTCCCTGATGCCTAGTCTTATGTGTGTGTGTGTGTGTAGATAAAACACAAAATATAATTATATAAGTAATGAAGACATATTCTACCACTGTGTAAAGCCAATGGGAGTTCTGATTTCCAGACTTTCTTAAATCCAGTTTCTTAAATCCTCAAATATGAGATTGACTATATATCAGATTTACACCCCCCCCAAAAAAAAATTACTGAAGAAAAATATAGTTGTCTATGCATTTTTATTGAATACAAAGACACCTAAGGCAAAATTTTTCCACCTGAAAACAAATTGGTTAAAGGAAAGAGGCAAAGTATAATTACTTTGGGTTTCTCTGTGTGCATATGCTCTAAAGAGCATGGCCATTTTTTGCATTAGTTGTAGGATTTATCTCAGTCTAAATGTGTGGGCATGGCTGGAAAAAAAGATCAGCTCTTCCGCAAAGGAGTGTGCGTGCTGCAGGGACGCACCCTTGGCCAGCCTGTGAAGTCACGCCCATGTTAGTACCGTGTGTCCTGGAATTCCTGCGAGCACGTATCCTCGATCTAAATGTCACACCAGTGCATTTTTGGGTACTAGATTGATGGTACTTTGCAAGAGGCTGTCTACCCTTCCCAAGCCCTTGTTCCCAGTCTCTTAGTACATTACGGCTGTGTCCAACCCTCGCTTCTGTCCGCTCCGGTTTGTACCAAAGCCAAGCCCAGATCCCTGCAACGCTCCTGCATGCTCCTGCACGGTTAAATCAGCAGGATGCGTGGCGGGGCCGCAAGTCCTGGCAAGAGGCATAGTGGTGGTGGTGGCTGCTGGAGGACAGCACCCGCAGGTTTGATTTTCAGCAGGGTCTTGCTGTGCTGCCAAACCACCGCGGCTGGCTGGCGGGGCAGCGCGGCCCGGCAGGTGTGGAGGGAACACACCGACTGAAGGACTTGCGCTTGAAGGCATCCGCTTGCCTGGAGCTGATAAAAACAGTATCCTCGATGCCCCACTGTCAGAGTCAGCGTCTGCTCCCATTGTTGTTGTTGTGGAACCTGCTTATTCCCTAGCGAGAATTTATGAATTTATTTTCTGATAAAATGTGTGTGTGTGTGTGTGTGTGTGTGTCTGCTTAAGGAAGTGGTTAGCACAGTGTAGGAGACACACCTGGCCAAGCAAAGCTGGGATGGTTTTTGCCTGCGAGCCTGCTTGCTTATGATTAAGAAACACAGAGAAAACAATCGGTCTCCCAGGTGTGTTTTCAACCACAAGACAAAAATTGTGAAGGGTTTATGGGATTTCTATTTATTCTAAAGTGTCTGCTAAGCAATTAAATGATGATTTTTATCAGTTTGTTTAAAAAGTAACATTTATAGACCGTTGATCACAGTATGTGTAATTTTTGGTATTGACTACAATGTGTCATGGGTCTGTTTAGTAAATAAGTCTACAGTCTACTGTTACTAGTTCTTTGTGGGAACATGCTAACTACTCCTTTGTAGCAGATCTTTGCAAAAATTGTCTGTCTTATTCTTATATTGATTTCACTGTAGCAGTACTAACAATGGGAGGCTCCCTGTATACGCCTTGATGGCAGTCATGTGTATCTTAAGCACGCTGACCCTACGTTAGCAGAAGCAATGAGTTCGTGAGAAAATTGAATGTGTGAATTTGACAAGGGCTTGTATTTGTGGATGTGTATGGGCCTCGTACAGAAGGCTGAGTTAATGGCTAAAAAAAGGTAGCAGGAGGTATAGAACACCTATGTAGAATAGCTAAATAGTGAGGGCAGAGGAGCTCAGACAAGTGCGTTTATAGGTGTCCAAATAGAAAACAGATCATCAACTGAGAAATGAAGATAAAAATATTTTAAAAAAGAGAGTTCCAGACAGAAAAGAAAATAAAAGAGCCAAAGCATTACAGTGAATGCCTTGAAGGGAAGCATAGAATAAATAAATAAATAATTTTACAATTTAATTTGCAAGATAATGTAAACTACATCATCAAGTTCACTTCAGAAGATGTTGCTAGCCATGCTGGTTTTATAAACCGCTATGCCAGCAAAGATGTCTTATTACTGTAACACAGCTAGTATAGTTTAGCTATAAATACCCAGGCCAGTATAACTCAGCTGCTCTAGAAGGAATTTACCAGTTCAGTAAGAACAGAATAGATCCAAGACAATAAAGTGTTTAGTCAAAGAGGAAAATCTGAATAAAAAAGAAAAAAAAAAGAAAGGAAGTAAAACTACTCCGAACTAGTAAGTTGCTAATTTGTATTTAGTAAAACATTTACAAAAATATTTGTGATATGTTCATTGTTAGATATCTGTAATCCAAACATGCTTATTTTGGTCTTAGTGAAATATGCAGAAAAATCCACCTGTGGTGGTGCTCCCCATAGTCTGGAGTGGCCCTGTTTTTGGTCACTGGCACCTTTGTCTTCAAATGTAGGAATGCAAACCCACTGTGAGCGCTCAGTATGGCCCAGCAGCAGATTTTCTGGAGCTCAGGACTCAAAATGGTAGCCAAATACTCCAGAAGTGATTTAGACAGACAGTTCAGGCTGGCCAAATTTTCAAAAATGGCTCAGTAACAAGCTCCTGTCTCAAAATCTGAAATTCTCTGAAAGCTGCAGCTCTCCTGAGAGGCACATGACAGTTTCTTGAGAGCTAGAGCCCTTAAGTTAGGTCACTTCTAGGACAGCTTGCTCAGCGATGTTTTGTGCTGTTTGTTCTCTGCCAGACTTTTTTATCATCTGTTAAACCAGGAGAAAACCCTCCAGTTGTCTGCTTCTTTGTAAGTGTTTGGCTTCCCTTATTTCTCAATTCCTTCTTCTACCAAACTACCCGTCAGGAGCTCCCCCAAGCCCAGCTGTTTCTGTTTCTGTCCTCGTACCATGACTGAGGTGGGCATGGGGGAACAGAGGCCAGCGGAGATACAGCCGTTTCTGCTGTGCTCCAGCACTGTATGTGTTTATACATTTATATATAAATGTATATATATATATGTATATATATATGTATGTATATGTGTGTATATATATATGTATACATTTATATATAAATGTATATACTTATTTGTCTGCTGTGAATGAAGAACAATGCAGAAACATGCCTATGCTGACTAAAACCAAACTGTGCTGCAGATTCTAGCAAAGTTACTCATCATTAACCCAGAGCTTCTGCTTTTGCCTTTCGCCCCGCTATTCATAGCTTCCGTAAGATTGAAACTCTCCCGAAGTCGGGGAGTTCCTGCAAATATTTGACTGAAGGACAGAGATGTACAAAATGGAAGAAGGAAATTACTTTTCCCTATGCCAAAAATGTAAAATGCCTTGAGTTGACAAGCTGGCCTAGCTAAAAACCAAGTCTCTGTGTAAAAGTTTGTGTCAGCGCAGCGACGGAGCAGCAGACTGGTGAACGTGAAGTGCGCTGTGAATGGTTTCCTGCCTCCAGCGTCTTTGTGTCACTCGGCTCTCCTTAGGTTAAGTGTACAGGAGAGCGGGCACGCGAAGGGCATACGGATTAAAAACGAGACGCGTGTGGCTCTTTCTGGCCGCCTGAACCCACGGCCCTGGCCTGGGCAGCCGGCCCGGGCGGCGCTTCCACTCCAGTCCAAGCGGGCCCCCAGCGGGGCTCCCGGGCCGCCCCTCCCGCGGCCGGCCCCAGCGACCCCGCCAGGGGCGGGAAAGCTCCGCGGGCGGCTCCAGCGCCTTCCGCGGGGTGGGGTCGCTCCTCCGCCCTCCCCGGGGCAG
>VXAL01006447.1:85431-135619 GCA_013399475.1 Chauna torquata
CCGCGTCTCCAGCCGGCGCCCGTGCTTGGGGTCGGCGTCCCTGGGCGGGGATCGGCCGGGCTTTTCGTTCCCGCCCCGGCCCTTCGTGCGGAGCTCGCAGCGGAGAGGAAGTCCGCGGGCCTAGCGAGGGGCTGCGCCGTGCTCCCCCCGGGCCGAGCGGGGGCTCCCAGCGCCCAGGGCGGCTGCAGGTCGCCTGCTGGGTCCTGCGTGAGCCCGGCCGGCGGTTTGGGCAGGCTGCGGGTCTCGCTCCGCAGGGGTGAGGGGTTTGGGAGGAGCGAGGGGCCGAGGGCAGTCGCCGGGCCCACGCGAACCGGCCCCGCTGGCCGTGCCTGGCTGCCCTCTCGTCCTCCCTGCGCGCGGGAGCAGGCGGTAGAGCTTCTGCTGCCCGTTGGTTTCGTTGCCCCTGGTCTGGAGACGCATGCAGGCGAGTTTTCCTCGCTCCCGATAAATTCCAGTTATTTTCCTTACTGCCATATAAGCAATTCTGACTTGCTTTTTGGGGGGGGAAGGAAGTGGGAGGTGAGGAGGAAGGAAGCAAAGATACCTTGTTCTCCTAGCCCTGTTATATGTTATTTGCAGTGGTGAAGCTGAGTAAACAGGAACCTGGTCAGCTCTTGGCTCTTAACTCAGCACTTTGCTTCTGGCACTTGTGTCACCTTGCCCTTGTGCGGAGGGACCTGGACGTTAGGAGAAGGGGGATGTTTCCAAAGAGCTCCCTCCACCCTGTAAAATCCTTCAGGGTTTAGGATTTTCTCCTTGGGCCCTGCAGGGCTTGCAGGTGCACAGAGCTCGTCCTGGTTCCTCACCTGCTGGGTTGTGGGCACAGGAATCGGGCCCGGCCCCAGAGCCCTCTGCTGAGAGCGCTCCGTGTGTGCCTGGTGTCCCCGCACGAGCGGAAAGCAGGGGAGCCTACGAGTGGGCCCCAGGCTCGGTGTTGCTCCGGTTGTCTCCTTGTCGCACTTCAGCTGGGTTACTTGCAAGGCCTGTGTAAGACCCTTATCACAGTCATTGCAACTCTTAAGGGCCTCACAGATAAGGGCATTCAGATGCTTTTCGCAAAGGCTGAGAAGCCTCCATCTCTGGGTTGTTGCGTGTTGTTGTTGCTCATACTGTTACATGGGAGCTGCTGTGTGGTGCAGATGCAAGCGGAGATAATTTGGGAATTTGCATAAGAACTTTGCGTGAATCCCAGTACTATGGTGTGTTAGCCTCGTTAATCAGTGTTTACTGGTGCTAACGACATCACAGCTTCCACTTGTCTGGCAAATTAACAGCATATTTTTTTGGTCAACTAAGATAAGACTGCTGTAGGAAAGCCATACCCTAGTACGAGAAGCAAAAACCCTACCTGACCTTGCAGTCGGTGCTTGTAGGGAGAGACTGTGCCACCTGCATGGCCCATGGAGGATTGGGCTGGATAGGAAGAACGAAGCACAAGTTGCAGAACTGCACAGAAAACTCGAAAGCGAAGGCCCACCCTGGGTATCTGTCACAGAGTGTTACCTGATAGCGTTTCAGTGAGCTCACGCACTGGGGAGCTGTACAAATGTGATGGGCTAAAAGAGCGTAGGAAGAGAGCCATGCTCTGCCCCCAGACAGCTAAAGACTTATGGCCGGACAGCTGCCAGGTGCTTGGGAAATGCAGCTGCAAGTAGCAGGCTTGTTCTCACTGCTACCAGTCAGAAAGGCTTGCCCATGCCCCTGCACCATAGGAGCTATGGACAGCTGTAGCCACGTGGCAGACAGTGACGCAGCTTGTAGGGTGACTTCTGTCCTCTCTGTGCGCCCGACCGCTGGTGGGCTCTCTGCAGAGTCTGTAACCAAACACCTCTCCATAACCTGTATCTTGCCTCTCCCGCTTGTTGTGTGTATCATATGCTGGTGAGCTGATCTTGTCTGTCGTGCCACAGTGTCCCGCTGATGGCTGAAGTCTTTCATTTGGAGAGCTACACCATGAGTGTTGAACCCAGATGCAGCATCTGGGTGAGCTTCTGCATCCCATATTTTAGATGTGGAATATCTTTTTTTTTGGGGGGGGGTGGTATTGTTACTTCTTCAGGATGTTAGGAGTAGTGAATTACAGCAGATAGAAAGCACGTGGTAGAAATCATTATTGCAAAATTTCATAGCAAAATGGAAATGCTACTCAAGTTTTCAAGGCATAATCTCCTGAGGCATAAAATAAGTATCTCACCTATAATGTGAGAGGATCTCCACGGGTTAACTGTCACTGGATTTCAGAATAAATGAAATAGCTGAGCTGTCATAGATTTATATTTTGCTGATTTCCAGTTCCTCAGCCCTTCTTGTTTTTTCAGTCTATATGTTCTGTTAGACATTTGTTCCCGAGACGTTAAACAGCTGACTTTTTTTCACATGCTTATAACGTGATGTCACATAGTTCAGTGAATCTCTACATGATTCCAAGAAAGCCGAGATGTCAGGCTAACTAACCCTCCCGAGTCTGCTGTTGTCCAGGCAGGGTAGTGATGTACAGCTGAACAATATGCATCCAGTAGTTAAGGCATACTTTAACTCTTGACCACCAGCTCTTGTGATTGAGATAAATCCTACCCTTCCTGTAGCATACTTACAATGTAAAATGTGTTTTCTGCCTCTATAGTTGCAGAGAGTGAGGGGTGAATATGGCAGAGACTATGGCAATTCCAGCCTCAAACTTTTTAGCCTTTACTTTAATTGGAATCTCCAGTCCCCCACAGAGAATTATTTTACGGCTCACTGTATGACTTGCTGTAACACTTAAACCTGTGCTACGTTACTTAGTGAGTGGCATTTTCATTCTTCAAATGTGACTGATATTTTTGGGAACCATGGGTTTTTTTGGATGACCAACTTGAGAAATATTGCCTAGCCTCACGTTTGTAATCTGGCAAATGATCCACGCGTTACAAACTCATCCAGCGTTAAATTTAGGCCAGTGTTCTTGTTTTTGGAAGTGCCAGTAATTCTGATGAATATTATCAAGTTTCTTCGTAAGTAACTAAAACATGTCTTCCAATGCTATCTGATGATCTGCAGCATTCTGCAAACTGAGAGGTGGTTGTTTTTTTCCCATACAGATAAAGGGATATTTATTATTCAAAGTTCAGACTCCAACTTGTGCATCAAGGTGGATACAGTCGGCCTCGTTCTGGAAGACTGCAGTCAACTCTCAAAATACATGCTATGGAAATGGGTGTCTAATCGTCGTCTTTTTAACGTGGGCAGAAGTACCTGTCTAGGACTGAACATCAGTAAACCAGAACAGCCGTTGAGTATGCTTGAATGTGATTCAACTCAATACTCGTTATGGTGGAATTGTGATGGAAGAGCGTTGGTTGGGGTATTAGAGTACAAATTAGCTGTTGAAAACAGCAAACATATTGTAGCCAAAAAAAAATCTAATTATCAGTGGACACAGTACATGTCCTATGATGAAGACCTTTGTGAACATCCTTTCCAAGGTAAAAATAAAATTTTGTCATAGAAATGTATACAGGAAAAATTTTCAGGAGTTTTGATGGAAGGTCTGATTTTTTTAATATGGGATAATTGAATTGAGCACACTTCACTATTAATTTTTCTCCTCATCTGTTATATGGGCCCCCCAAAAAACCCTAGTGTGCTTGCGAACCGGGAAAATGCCTATTTCAAATGCTCTATAAAAAGCTGAACTAAGGATTTGCTGTCCCACAGCTCTCAGTATCAAATAAACCCAAAGAGAGATAAAGAAGGATTTGGAATTCAGATTGCTGACAGCCAGCCTGCAGTTGCAGTGTGCATTAACTAAACCTTTGCAACATTCAGTGTGTGGACTCTGAACGTGCCAAACCTTGGAGCAGAAATCAGGCTTTTGATTAATCCCCTTTTACAGCTAGTGAAGGCGTAGTAATTTAGGTCAGGATCCAGTCCTGCAGACCTTAAGTTTTCCAGGAACAAAGACTAAGATAAACCCATTTTCTGTGAACAGTATCAGACAGGCTGCACCTTTACTCCTTCCTCAGCCTCTCCTTTGGCATTTCTTTAGAAGAATGACCTAATGTTTGCACAGCATGTCTCAGGCTGGACTTGTTGATTCTTCCCATTTGAACTGTTTTCTTGGGTTGCAGAGCTCTGGTCTTGGTGGTCTCCTCTGTAGGTGCAGCTGGGCTTGTCCTCTGCTCTCCAAAACGGTTCATTTGGGAGCTGTGATGCCTGTGGAAGCACAGTAGCATCCAACATCTTCTCTAAAACCTAGCAGAGTTCATACTTAAGACCAGACAGAAAATATTTCAAACCGCGAAGTCTCACACACATGCTGTGTACACTCAGCAAGATGGAAGTAGACCAGGTCTAGTCTTAGAGCTGCAACAATCTGCGAGTTTCAGGGCAAAAATAAGTGACTGTCTTGGCAAAGATTCTCTCACTTAAAATTTTTATTTTCTTCCTTCCACTTCAGCATATGCACATGCAAATACAAGCCAGCCTGTTAGTCCACCAGGCTGTGGGGAATCCCTGCCTTCAAAATGAGATGTATTTAACTGTGGTGAGAGGACTGTAGCTGTCAAATTTGCTTTCTTGCCAGGACTGAGATAATCCTTTGCACCTCTGTAGCTACCACCATGGTAGCAGGCAGAGGTGCGATCCTGATTTCTTTTAACCAATTTTCTTTGTATCATCTGTTAGTATCAGAAGGCTTTGGAGGGGTTTTGCAATCTATAAACTGCATTCTTCATATGTGCGCAGCCAGCCATTAACTCTGGAAACCTCTGGGAAACTGGCAGCATGTCCTTACTCAGTAGTTGAAGGACTTTGATCTTTAGCGTATCAACAACACAGGATCTTTGACAAACAATTTAGTTCCAAGTGTGATTGTGGTTCTTCGACCTTTCATAGAAGCATGTGCTCTGAGGTTAAGGAGGTACTGAGGTAAAGCTTGTACAACTTCAGTTGCACTTGATTCTCTCAGTACTTAAAATCTAATAGGGCAATCTTTTAAATATTTTATAAGCTATTAATTGATGTGACAACAAAGGTATGTAACATCAGTGCTTTAGCTAGATTATTATTCCCCATGGTATAAAAAAATATTTTTAAAAGTTTATTTAATTTTCTTTTGTGTTTCACATTTCCTTTCCCATAGGATGACAATAAGAATGGAAAAAACATCAGAAATCCATTTAAACAAGAGTGGGAGGAGCAGAGGAAACTATCCTGAATTGCTTGTCTGTCATAGACTAACAAATAAAAAATAAGCTAGAGCTAGCATCTGAGCATGTCCTGATTCTGCTAGCTACGGTTTTATGTAGTTGTTCTCAAATTTAAGTGCAGATTTTATATGATAATTGCTCTTTTTTTTTTTTTTAATGGTAGTAAGTTATGGGAATGTCCCTTGTTGCATGGTGGTAAATTTCATAAACTAACATTTCCAAATTCTGCTCATTGAAGTTACACTGCTCATACTTGTAATAACGTTGTGGTATTGATTGTAAATTCAAATAACCTTAGGTATTTTGAATTTATTGTTGTTAAAAACAAAAATAATGAAATATGGGGGGAAAGAAATTTCTGTGGATGTTTTCTTTTAATCTCTACATTTCATTTATTACAGAAACATATACCTTGCTGGGAAATTCTTTTGGTTTCCCATGCATTTTTCCATTTAAATATAACAACAAGTGGTATTATGAATGTACCAGAGATGGAAGGGAATTTGACTGGTGTGCCACAACAAGTCACTATGAACAAGATGAAAAATGGGGGTTTTGCCCAAATGCCGGTAAGGTGTTGCTTCCCTCTCCCTCTCTCAAACCCATAGAGTGTCTGTGATCTTTATGAATAATTCTAGGATGCAGTCTGTTTTGGGGTATGAGATTATTTCACTTCTGTTAGAGGGGAATGTCTCTTTAAAAAAAAAAGAAGAGAAGACTTTAGCAGGCTTTATCATAATTTACCATGTTTGGCTTTTGGAGACCCAAGTCCTCATCCCACAAGCACTACTCCAGGGGGTGAGCAAAAGGATGCGAAGTGCTCACTGCTCTGTGCTGCCTGTTGACCTTGCCCTGCAGCTAAGCCATGTCTCTCTCCGCTGTCCCCAGCAATCCATAGGGAGTTTCTCTGAAGTGTGCAAAGGAAGGATTGCTCCTGCAAGGTTGCATTCTGCTTTTGACTGCATTACATCTTTTATATTCCTTTTCTTCCAGGAACTCCTTGGACACTTATGTTGTGGGTCTAAAATGCTTAGAAGCAATATTTTTGACAATACTGTCTGAAAGATTTTGGACATATAGTGTTCATTATTATTAAGCATTATAAATAGCAACTGGTAGCTTCTTCCATAAATAAACAAAATATTATCTTCTGTCAGCAGAAGTGGTTTGGAAAAGCCCTCCCTACTCAGGCTGTGTCTCAGATCTCTGTTCCAAAGCATTTTATAAACAGCTGGAAATGTGATTTCATAATGGGAATTTCCAGGGAACAGTTATAACAGGGAGTATTTTCAGCCCTCCTTATATTTTGTAATTATAATAGCTTTAATCTCTTGAGTACTAGATAGAAGGAGATCCAGGTGACTGTTCCTCCACAGTTGGGTGAGGCATTCATAGCATAACTATTTCAACATCCAGCTTTAGGAACAAATGATCAGCTGTATGAATTAAAACATAGCTCTTTTGGCTTCATGCGAGCTGTGAAAATCACTACCAGCTGCAGATGAGCTCCTGAGAATTTATCAACCACCTGAAAAATGGAGCAGTGTTTTAATCAGTTAGTGCCCTAATTCCATATACACTTTAACAAAGGAACACTGAAGAAGATCATCATCATGCTTCCATTGAGATACTGCTGTTCTTAATTAAATTTCTAAAGGTGCTGTACTTATGATCAGCTTGTAGTCTTGTGCTGTTGGTGACAAATCTGTTTCTGAACAGAGCGTGGCTGCGACGCTTTTTGGAAGAAGAACCCCACCACGCACCTCTGCTACCAGTTCAACCTGGCATCCGTGCTGTCATGGCACGAGGCACGGGCTGCATGCCGGATGCAAGGAGGAGATCTGCTCAGCATCACCAGCCTGGAAGAGCAGAGCTACATCAGTGACTTAAGCCGTGAGTAGGCACTGTGCACTGCTAACCGTGGGTGTAGGCACGTGCTTAGTGTGTTCAGATGGAAATTCTGACTTGGAAGGCTGCTGAATTTTGTTGTAGCCTTTGGAAAGGTGGAGAGTGCACCTTGTAGCAGGAGTCTTCTGTCCCTGGTGCCTGTGTGAGGATTGGGTGTGCTCCTCGAAGGGGCAGGTTGGCTTGCCTTTCTCTGGGACCGTGTAGGAAGCCTGTGGTTAGATTTCCATTTTACCAGTGAAAAGCTTTGGAGCTTAACACTATGTATTATGTCTCTCCCATTGCTGCTGGCAAGGCTTCGTCACACCTCCGTATCTGACAAAGCAAGGATGAAGTTACAGCCTTAATAAACTGAGTTCAAAAGTGGTGATGTGAGTGATGTGAGGCTGTAATTGCCTTAATTCCTGCTCCCATGGTGACTCCTGTTCATGCTTCCAGCTGTGGTTATGGATATGTTTTTCCTTGGAGAATTACACAGATACCTTCTCTGCAATACACCGTAGTGTCTGTTTCTGCAAGGTTTCCTTTGCAAGCTGGACTTCACCAAATCTGAATGACTAGAACACTTCTGCAGGCTTGAAGTAAATTACCTCTATGGGGAAAAAAAATATAACTTTGTTTTTATAAACAGATAGTATTCCTTCTTTGGTGTCCCTTGTGCAGAAAGAGTCTCAGACCAGTTCTGCATGGTCATCTGATGGCATTGCTTTCGTGGCTATTTTAGCGTTGGTGAAGAGGACTGAGTGAAGGACCGGGCACTAGGACTGTGTTGTGAACAGCAGCTTCAGGTTTCTTTCCCATTGCTTCCCATTATTGCTGGTTTTCAATTGCAGGATATAAGCTAACAGGAAGTTTTTAAAATAATTTCATTAGCTTTTTGATATGTATACAGGCTGCAGAGGGACTGGAAGTTGTTTGTTTTGTGTCTGATGGCAGGCTGAGACAGGCTGGCGTTTCTGCAGCTGTTTGTTAGAGTCCTAATATCTAAGGCCAGCAACAGCTTATGCATGGAGGGTTTGCAGAATGGGCAGCTTTTAAAGGGATGCAGACCTTTGAGTTTATTCCTCCTCAGCTCTGCGTTGATTAACAAAGTAAAAGACTTTTTCTAAGGACAGAAGAAACCAGCCTGAGTCTTCTGGAGACAGATGCTACAATCAGAATAAAACAAAACTTCACAACTCAGGACAGTATATCTATACTTGTAGATATTTTAAAACATGGGGAATGTGTGAAGTATTATTTTGTTTATTTTGTTTGTTTCAGGGCAGTTAAACACAACAGACATCATGCTTTGGACAGGCCTGAATAGACTAGAGGAAGATGCTGGGTGGCAGTGGTCAGATGGAGCGCCATTGGTGTTTGTGAACTGGAGAGCAGGTACTTGGTGTTCTTCTTGGATTTGTTATAGCAGTGTAATTATATGCTCTCTGTAACTGCAGCACACGAGTGCTGTTCCTACAGCTACGTTTGAAAAGTAAAACAAGTGAACCAATGTACCTCTCTTTTTGTAGAAATATTTATTCATATTCATGAACTAAAGCCCCTTCTAGGGATGTGGCATCCATTGAGATGCATCTATTCAAAGTGTTAATGATCTGGTCCTTATGTCATTTCCTTTTAAAGGTGCTTTTGAGGTTCCAGTTGCATATTTAAAAATTATGTTCTACCTTGTTGCTTGGAGGAAAGGAGTTTTAATTTGTTTACATTAATGTGCTGTAATTAACATTAGCACATTAACATGAGCTTTGAGACTTGTTTTGCTACATCTTGAAGTCTGACCTCCAGCACACGTAACATTGACACCAGAAATTGTTTCAGCCTCTCATCTGATAGCAGCAGCCAAGGAAAGATTGCCACACTTGTATAAGTGATGGTTAATGGTTAATGTTCAACTGTTCATAGCATTGGTATAACACTGCTAGACGTTTGGGTGTGCAGGGCTGCTTACACCTTCATTCAATAAGAATACAGCACCGTTTTACAAGAACTGAATTTTTGTAATTGTGTGCTTCTCACAAATGCGTTTGCAGATGTCTCTGATGACAGTTTTAGTGAAAATCACTGTGCAGTGACCAATTCAAAATTCAAGTATGGCTGGCAAAGTTACTTATGTGAATCTGGATTGCCTTTTGTATGCAAGAAATATTTAAGTAAGACAGAGCATGAAACATTAGGTAAGTCTCTCAATGTTAATGTGTCCTTTTTGTGGGTGTGGAAGGAGAACAAGAGGAAGCTACCTGAATATGAAGTCATCAGAACGGAGTCTTAGCTGCAGTAAATGTATGGGTTTGCTAGTTTAAGTTGAATGCCATTTACCTTAACTGAAGTGATAACACTTTCTTCTGTTCAAAGGCAGTCCTGGACAACGTGTTGAGAGTCTTAAAACTGACAAATCATTTTAATAGGCATAGCATTTAATTGGTTCCTTACATCATCAGAGGCTTACAGAATGCTCATTCTCTTTATATTACAATAGAGCTACACTTTTGAATTTAAAAATAGGCTTTCAGCTTACAATGGAATTAGCCAATTCCCCACAGAGGATAAAGATGCATAAATGCAGCTCTAAATTTGCAGTTATTTTTATGACATGCCGTGCTTCTCATGTACCAAAAAGCGTTGTACATGTATTTTTAAAAGTGTTTATGTAATGACTATGAGATATATAGTACATAGAATGCCTCAGATTCACGTTCTGTGGGAAACTTAAACACAGAATTGTGTTTATTAGGACATTAATTTCTGTTTTGATAAGAAAAGTTAGATAGGTTCAACTTTTTCCTGATAAATTAAGTTTCCCTACTTGTTTCAGATAATGAAAAGGGACTTACCCAAACTCTTTGTAGGTAATGCATCTGAAAAAGCTTCAGCTAGTTTTGGATCAGGCTCAAAGGTAATAAGGGAGATACAGCAAGTTTTAAACTGAATAGCAGTTCTATTAGTGTGTTTGTACTAGTCCAGCAGCTTGAATGGTTGAGTCATAAAATAAGGTGGGAGAAATTTCAGTTTGCTCTGTAGATGGTGTTCCATAGAGCATGCGTTTTGTCCTCATTAAGATGACTCTGTTTTCAGTGTTTGAAGATAAGAAAATAGTTCTGTGTGCGTTATGAACACAGCACAACCTTGGTAATTCTGTCTAATATGCTGTCTAATATACTCTAACCTTGTATGATTAATTAAAAGATACGTGGAAGTATTATGCCACTCGTTGTGATGCTGGCTGGTACCCATACAATCGCAACTGCTACAGACTTCATAAAGAGGAGAAGAGCTGGAACGATGCTTTGATCTCATGCCAAAGTGACAACAGCAAGCTCATTAGTATATCCTCCATGGCAGATGCAGAGCTGCTCCATAACTTGCTTGAACATGGTGAGTTTTGGGAGTTAGTTTAAAGTACGCAGTGTTTCTTGAAGTGTTCCGTGATGCTCTTCTGTGTAGCCATTTAACATTGTTAGCCATGTAAGCCCTATATTGTGTGGCACACCCAGCTGATATTTACAAAAAAAAAGTGTTACGCATGCTCCTTCAAGGAGTCTTAAAAATGTAAAGCATCACCTCCTCCAATAAACATAATAAAGAAATGAATCAACATGTTGGAACACAGTGAGAAACTGTATGCTCCCCTTGGTGTTTCAGGATTACATCACACCTGGGCTTTTGTAAGACTGCTGCTTGCGCTTTATTCTGGGAGTGCGGCATTTCCATTGGAGCATGCTGGGCAAATGGCAGTCAGTGGTTACAGGAAAAGTCAGAGATCCCCGGTAAAACTGGGTCAGTTTTCATGGACCTTATCATACTGCTCATGAGCCCTCAACAGTCTGGCTTCTGTCCATTCCTGTTGTTGGCTGGTTCCATGCAAACTGTTGCAAAATACTCAGTGTTTGTCCTTATGCAAGAATTGTGATTAGAAACAACAACAATTCAAAGCGTCTTTTGCTTTGCAAATTGTCTTTGTCCACACTGCAGTTTCTGCTGCTGCTACTATGTTGGTGGAGTCCCCTTTGATGGGCACTGGGTGTATCAAAGCAGCTCTGTTAGTCCACAGTGTCTTAAGAGGTAGCATAATTACAGAAGGAACATAATGAACAAAAGTTCTTAGGTGCCACAATACCAAGAGTTTTGTTGTCTTAACAACAGCGAAGAGGTGTAAATATTTTGTGCCTCCAGCTGACATCCCTGTTCTGGCAGAACTGCATAGCTTGGCTATGAGTTCTAGCTTCTCTGAGCTAGGGGCACAGTGCCATGTTTTATCAACACTGTCCCGTCAGCTGTGGTTGCAGGGTGATGCTTTATGCTGGAGTTACTGGACATGATCACCCATTCTCCTCCTTCACACCACCTATCCTCTCTGCTGTCCTGTCTGTCTTTCTCTGGAAGATTAACCACGTGTCATCTTCCTCACCTCTGTTAGCACCAGCCATAGATATCAAACACGATTTTTTCCAGAGATGCTGTAGGGGATAGAAATAATTGCTCTCAACTTACAGTCAGCTTCAAAGTCTGCTGCTGGTGTTTTAGCCCTCCTTTATCTTTCTGTTCAGGAGAAGGGCTTATGTGCCTGAAAGCTCATCTGCTTTTACTAGCCGTAGTAACTGGTCAAGTAAGGCATTACGTCACACCTCAAGGCTCATCTTTCATGGGTTTGCCAACCGCTGTGGCTACAACTTTGCTCTTACTGGAACATATAACCATCGCTCAGAGAAAAACCAAAGCTGAGTGTGTCATGGAAGATTATCATGGTGGTTTTACCCTGCTGGGCAACCGAACCCCACCACAAGCACTCTCTTGCTCCCCCTCCTGAAAGGAAGAAAGGGAGAAAATATGATGGAAAAGGGCTCAAGGGTTGAGAGAAGAATAAGAAGGTTGCTCACCAATTACCTTCACGGGCAAAACAGACTCAGCATAGGGAGATTAATATAAGTTATTGCTATTACTAGCAGACTAGAGCAGTGAGAAACTAAAAGCAAACTAAAAACACCTTCCCCTCCATCCACCCTCTTCTACCTCCTCTCCCCGAGCAGCGCAGGGGAACGGGGAATGGGGGCTGGGGTCAGTCCATATCACTTCATCTCTGCCACTTCTTCATGGTCACTGTCTTCCCCTGCTCTAGCGTGGGGTCCTTCCCATGGGATGCCATCCTTCCTGAACAGATCCTATGTGGGCTTCCCACAGGCTGCAGCTCTTCAAAAGCTGCTCCAATACAAGTCTGTACCACGGGGTCCATCCTTCAGGAGTTGACTGCTCCAGCACGGGTCCCCCATGGGTGGCAGCTCCCACCGGATCACCTGCTCCTGCGTGGGCTCCTCTCCACGGGCTCCAGGTCCAACCCAGAATCTGCTCCTGCAGGGGCTCTCCATGGGCTGCAGCCTCCTTCAGGCCACATCCACCTGCTCCACTGTGGGCTCCACCACGGGCTGCACATGGAGATCTGCTCCATGTGGTACCCCATGGGCTGCAGGGGGACAGCCTGCTCCACCATGGTGCTCACCATGATCAGCAGCAGGGGAACTTCTGCTCCGGCGCCTGGAGCACCTCCTGCCCTCCTTCTTCACTGACCTTGGTGTCTGCAGGGCTGTTCCTCACTCCTCTCTCCCAGCTGCTGTTGCCCAGCAGTTTTTTCGCTTTCTTAAATCTGCTCTCCCAGAGGCACAACCAGTGTCGCTCACTGGCTCAGCTCTGGCCAGCAGTGGGTCCCTTTTGGAGCCGGCTGGAGCTGGCTCTTACCTGACATGGGGCAGCTTCTGCAATCGTCTTACAGAAGCCACCCCTGTGGCCTCCCCGCTACCAAACCCTTATCAAGCAAACCTCATACAGTTATAAAAAGAAGTGTTTCCCTTCCATGTTGGACTTTCTGCCCCATGCAAGCTTCAAGAGCATATGCTCTTGATTTGTATTTTTCAGGGTTTCAAGGCATATTATTGCATATTTTGATCTACTTTTGAACCAATTTAGTCTTCAAGGGCAGTGTGATATTATCTCATCAGTAAGGTATCCTAAAGTTCATAACAGCTATTTCTTTTTTCCTGAAACAAAGTAATTCTTACTGAAATCCCATGAATAGTTTTAATAGTGGTGTTGATATTACAGGAAAAATAGACATTATTTCTTCATCATTAAAATATCAAATCTTTTATTCTTTTACAGAAAATGTAACTGAAACATGGATTGGGTTGTACAGTAATAATACCCCGATTGTTTTTGAGTGGTCAGATGGCACCCCAGTGAAGTTATCCAACTGGCACAGCCAAGAACCTAATACCTTTCAAAGAACAGGACAACTCTGTGTTTCAGCACAAGCACCTGTAAGTTTCGTTTTCCTTTTGAAAGAACAAGACAGACACTTTTATTTTAGGTAATGGTCAGGTTTTTTTCCTTAATTTGGTCATAAATTTACTTTTACAATTTACAATACTTAAATTCGCTAAGACCTGACTTATATAAGTGGCACTATAATCCAGTTTTCCAGTAAAGTAAATTTTGTCAAAGTGTGAAAACTGTATCAAAAAGCGTTTCTATTGTCCCTCCAGTAGCAGGTCCAGGTTGCAATCTTTAATTCATGGGAAAGCCGAGACAATTACAATGGCCTGGAAAAGCCAGCTCCCATTGGAAGCAGAAAATAGGACTTCGGTAAAATTCTAGTTTTAGATGCACAAAACCATATTTTACTAATTCTGCAAGTGTAAGCAAACAAACGAAAACATAAAATACGAAATAGTGGAAAAGGAGATTCAAGATACAATGCTTCAGGTATTGTTTTCAGTACATGTCCATTATTCATAGATGTCTAAAAATTGTATCATACAAACTTTGTAGTATTTTGAGTAAGGACTGTTCAAATATAAAGATTAATCTTACAAAGAACTATAGTAGATAGGAAGAAGGTTAAGTGTATGATTCTGAAAAGTAAGTGCTCTGGCATGCCCATAGTTTTAATTAATTAAAATGCATTACATCCCAAGGATTCAAAGAGACAAACCCCTTTGTATGATTGTCAGCAGGACTTTTCAAATCAGTGTTGGTGGAACTAAGTGATCCATCTAAAGGTAAATAAAGGAATAGAGTGAGAAAAATTAGTCTGTTACTTGTTTTTATTAAGAAGTTAAAATAGGAGGAGAAATTGTGTAATCTAATGTCTGTGTATACATATGCATGAGAATGAGTATGTAGAGAATGTATTTTTTTTCTCCTCCCCCCCAGGAGGGACATTGGAAAGTTAAAAAATGTGAAGACAGATCTTTCTACATATGTAAAAAAGCAGGGGAATTTAATAATGTTTCTTCTGAGCTGGAATCAAGTTGTCCAGAGGTAAGGGGTTTTGTGTTTTTTGTTTGTTTCAGAACCTTACTGATAAAATTAAATTATATAGGAAACCTCTAAATATAGGTGCAGAGTGTATGGATGTAAGTAGGTAGATAGATAATTTTGGTTTTTCATACTGAACACATGTATGTTTTGGCAGGAAAAATCTTGTTGTTCGCCTTAAAAATATTTAAACTAAAATTTAAGGTAAGATTAAAAGCTTTCCCAAGATGCCTCTCATGGCTCGTTGCGTTGTCAGCAGTTGTGACCCCAGTTCCTATTTCTTTCTAGATCAAAAGTGAAAACGCTTTTGTACGCCATCTGTGCAAATAATGGCTGTTATATGATGCCTCATCGCACACATGGTTTTCATACATTTAAAAGGAATGTCAGGGTGAAAAACAATGGGTTTCATTGACATGGAGAATGAACTCTTCGACTTGTACATTAGCATTCCTTTTACTTTCAAACAAAAATGGGAAGGGGGACAGCTATCTAAATAGCACAATAGGTTTTCAGGCTTTTAGGCTTTGCATTTTGCTGGTAATAGGTAACACATTAAAGTATGATTTTATTTGCATGGGTTCCTTTCCACTGTGTATAAACAATAAACTTGTGTACTTGTTCTTAAAATTTTATTTGAAACTGTGGAGAAGTTTCATGAACTTCTTTTTTCTATCAACAAAAATATCTCCCCTCTGACTTCCTTACCGTTATGTTGTTTTATTTTCATTTTTTCATTTCTTGCCTCTTTTCTCAGTTTAGTTGAATTGTAAGAAGGTGGAAGCTGAACTGTTTGGATGCGGATGCAGTTTTTTCCTCAGATGCACAGTGGTCAGATCCAGCATTCTGGTCATATCATTACTGCTTTCTTCCAGGTTAAAATTTCCAAAAGTTTAGGATGATTGATTCATTTGGACCAATGTATTTCATCACTCAAGAATTCTGTGTTAAAAGTGTTAAGAAAAGTTTGTCGAAGTCCTGCCCATGTGAAAAATGTGCAGAGCATCAGGACTTCCAGTTGTAGTTAGGAGCTGACAGCACTTGAACTTTCAGTACCTCGCAGGACTGAGACTCAAGAGCCATTGGACTTGAGTAGTTTGGTATGCTCTGGCAAGCTTCCTGTTCAGGATAAATTTCTGCTCGTTGATATTTCACACCCTCTAGAAACATACTGAATCCTCTTGTAGTCCCTTGATTTCTATAGATTCTTTTCTTGCTAAAGTGAAAAAGAGTTATTTAATCAAGAGAAGTCAGTTCTAAGCTTACTGAAAATTGCGTTTTATTTCAGACATTTTGTCTTAACAACTCTCTTTTAACATTCAGTATATATGTTCTTGCTAGTTATTGGCCTAATTTTCCAGGGCTAGCTCTTTATTTCATGCAGTTATACTTTTTTTTTTTCATTTTTCTGTTGCTAATCTATCCTGAATGTTCAGAATACCTGTTGGTGTTTCTCATATTTGATCTTTTTCTTCGTTAACCTCTTACTGTCATTCATGTTTGACGGCTGGTTAGACACTCAGGGAGCTTTGGCCTCAGGCATAGTTGTTTGTTTTTACAAAGCTTTACAGTCGTATCAGTTATTACTAAGCTTTTATCTCATGTTGATTTTATGACTTGTGCATCAGTTGAACTAGTCCTTAAAATTTTCTGTGGTTCTGCTGAGTGGAGTTTTTGCAGTATGTCCATATCAAGTTATGACAGAAACCCACGCTTCTGTCTCTTGAAGACACAAAAAGTGCTAAGCACTTTCTTCCCTTAGCAGGTCGACTATTCTTTTTTCCTAGTTGGCAGGCTATTAGTGACAATAAATACTTTATTGCAAAGGTCACATTCTCTAGACAGTTTTTCCCAAAACTGAAATAACAGTTTTAGACATTTCCTTTAAACCAGCTTTTGAAACAGGCTGCAGAGCTGTCAGTTGATTGATAATTGAGTTGGGAGTTTATGTGTACAGAACTGACAATATTGGTACTGGTGACTTTCTTCGGTCTTCTACACTTTAATTAGTGCATCAAAAGATAACAGTATAGTACTAAATCAAGCATTTGTTTTTATGGCTCTTGTAGCAGGAGAGAACTGCACTTTTAAGAAAAAAATTGCTATGAAAGCTATAAAACCTCATAAAGAGCAGAAGGACAGCTGCTCAGAATAAGGGTCCATCCAGCCTCGTGTTCTGCCTCCCACCAATGGCTACAAGCGATGTTTGCGGAAGAGCAGGAAAGGGCAAATGCAGATAACACTTCCCCCAGTTTCCCTTGACCTCCAACCATTTGGGGGATTTCCTGAGCCTTTTATGATTTGTGTATCTAACAGCCCACACTGGGTTTCCCCTCCAAGTGCTTGTCCAGTTTTCCCTTGAACTCATTTGAATTCTTTGCATTCACAACATTACTTAGTGAGATCTATAAATCTGCTACCCTTTGTGTGGAAAAACGCCATCTTCCATGTTGAATCCACCTCCTGCTTGCTTGGCTTCATTTGTTGTCCCCAAATCTCATGTTAGAGTAGTCACTTGCCTTCACGGTGCTCATGATTTTGTAGATCTGTCGTGCCCTCCCTGAGGCATCTCTTTTCTCCAGGCTGAAGAGTCCCAGCCTGCTCAGTTATTATTTATGTGCAAGCAGCTGCATACACTTGATCATCCTTGTTGCCTTTCTTTTCTAATATCCTTTTTTGAGATTGGGATCTGTAACTCCAAAAAATGAGAAAAAGTGAATTTTAAAGGACATAATTACATTCTTTTTTTCTCTCTCCTTGTAATTCTTAATGTTCAATTTCACTTTTTGATTAAGCTGGTTGTTTTCATGGATGGTAACCCACAAATCTCATTCATGTGTGGTAGGAGCGAGGTAGCTGTCCCTCATGCCACATGGACCACATGTGAAATGATTCCNGCTTTGCTTCATATTTGTCTGCACCGAATGCCATTTTATTGACCGATTTTTCAGCCTTTGAAGTTTGGAATTTCTCAACCTGTGCTTGCCCTCAATGCAAACTTACCATCTTCCAGTTATTCCACAATTATTATTATTTTTAATAAAGATTAGTGTCAAATTTCTTTCCTGCAGACTTTAGGCAGCAAGAAAGCTTTCAGAGGAAGGTTACGCAGCGCCATTTGTTCCCAATTAAAATTTCCAAGAGGTTAGGATGACTGTGTTTGCTTCATATGATGCAATTCACTTGATCACTGGAGGACTCCAGCCGAAGGGAACCAGAGCTTTGCTGTTTCTCACTTGCCCTCACACAGAGCGCTTGGGTGGCTGTGTGCCAGGCAGGGTGATTTGTTGCTCTGACTGTACCGCAGACTCTCCCACAGTTAATTCGATTTCTGACCTCTCTACCCTGCCAGAAAGGGCAGGGAAGGGGTAATGAGAAGGGGAACTTCGTTGAATGCCAAAAAATGCCAAGAGTTAAACAAGGAAGAAACATACCGAGGCCATGAGCTCGCTGTGTGAAGGAGGAGGCCTTGTGTCACCATGGCTTTTGTTTTTTTAAGTTTTTGCTACAGTTGCCAGTAATGGTGTAGGAGGGGCATTTTAGTCAATACTTAAACCTCTTCCACCTCCCCACCCCGAGTCAACAGACCCCTCAAAGCATGAGCTGCTGTGCTCTGTCTCATCACCCCCGCAGAGCCCACCGCGTCCCCTGGGCGCTGCAGAGCTGTCTTCACCTGCAGGCATGTCTTTCTCTCGAGGTAGCCCTAGCTCACTGGTACATGGACAGGGAAGATTTTCAACCCAGTTGCTTACTTCTGTTGACAAAGCCAGCATCTGAGTGGTGCATATGTCCTGAAACCACAGAAATTGATATTGCAGTGCCCAATTATCTTCCAAGCACTGAAGGGGGATGACAGTAAAGGGCAGCAGAGCTGTGCGCAGGCTCCCTGGCATATTCCTGACAGCAATTAAACACATTCCTAACCAGAAGCTGCAGTTTTTCTCCTCAGACGCAGCAGGGCTGAAGTATGTGCATAACACTCAGACATGCTTTGACTGCTCTCCTGAAAAGGTCTGCAGCATCTGGTGCATTTTATTGTACCAAGCCATGAAGTTGGATAGCAGAAAAAGAGCTTATCTGCTTCCCCTTTTTTATCCTTTTGCTGTTAACATCCTCATCAAAGTGTGTTTGGTGATGTCCCCTGGGTGCTGGTTCCCTGGTGTGCCTCTTTGTGAGCTCCCCCATGGGAGAGGCAAAGCAGGGCCGGCTAGTTGTCATTTCTGTGCATGGCTTTGAGATGGGCTGGACAGAGGTGGCTTATTATCTCTTTGGGCTTGTGGTTATTTAAAGCACTCAAGCAGGAACACGAGGCAGGCATGCCATGGGGAACTCGTGCAGGCAGAGCTCCCACAGTCCTGGTGTATTCTTCTGGTCAGCCAGGGGTGGATGATGAGAAGAGATTAATAATAAGAAGCAAGGCAGGCTGGCCACTCATCAGTGTTCTGGCTCATCTGATAAGCCATGAACATGTGTGATTTTAATTCTGTATTATCAGAGTATGATGATTGCTGATTTATTTTTTATTTTTAAATTTGGAAGTCCTATTTGAAAAGGAGGAAGGGAGCTGAGAAGAAGTGATTAACTGGAGTGAAAGGGCAGCATATTTCTGGAATAAATATTTCCATTTTCACTTGAGGACAAAGGGCAGCTGTAATCTTTTTTTTTAGTAACTTAACTGAATCTGACAGGGCAGGGTTTACCTTGCACTTCATGTGTTCAATATCAGGAATGAGTTGCCACAGCTATAAACCATTGAGTGCTACAACTACATGCTTCGTGCCAAAGATGTGGCTTGGCATACTAAATCAGTAAAATGATGTTCGAAGTATACAATGGAAACAAAAGTAGTGTGTGGAGGAATTGCCTTAAAGTCACCCACATCTTTTGTCATACTCATTAAAGATGTTATCACGTGTGTGTATTTAGCCAGTTTTTGCACAGTTTAAGGATTTAAACTTCCTTTTGTCAAATTCACCCACCTTTTTAGTGACCTTAAGGGTAACTGCTCTTGAGCCACAGTGGAAAGGAAGAGGGCTGTAGGGTCAAGAGTGATGAACAGACAGAAACAACAAAAGGGGATCAAGTTTAACAGCTATATAATAATCTATGAAACAATGTTCGTTTCTTTTAAGGGATGGGAAAGACATGGTGGATATTGTTACAAAATCGACAGTACCCCTCGAAGTTTTGAACATGCTTCCAGTGGTTATTTCTGCCCATCTGCACTTGTATCAGTAACAAACAGGTAGTTAATCCTATCAGACAGTGTGAAGATGCTTCTAACAAGAGCTATTCTAATTTCAGAAAGCATTGCATGGCAAAAGATATTACCATTATGAAATAATGTTTGCGTGAGAGTCGAGCATAATTACTAACACTGGCTAGAATAAAAAGTGTGTTTTGCTTTATTTTTTTAATTGAAAATAATTTTAATAAAAAGCTATTTTTAGTCTAATTCAGATTTATAGCAATGTGCACACATGAGCTTTATACAGAGGTATGTAACATTTTTAAGAAATTTTATTAGTGTACTTGGAAACTATGCTGAAAAATGACTGTAATTAACTTTTATAATGAAAATACATAGAATTTTAATCCAAATTAATATTTTATAAATGTTTCTATTTAGTTTTGCATTTTATGTGAATCCTCAGCAAACGGGAGAGTGAGTAAATGTCTGAAAAGCATCTGACCTCTATCTTCACTTGCTTTTTTTTCTATCTACCTGTATTCCAGCTTCAGCAAAACTTTCTGCTCTGCAGATGTCCAGATGCTTGGGTTTTCTCTGATCTGTTTATGATTTACCGTATGTGTTGGATTCCAATTACAGTTTGACATACTGATATATGAAATAGATATACTACTTGCATACTTTAACCTACATGTATTTATTGTAAAAACAAAAACAAACAAAAAACCACAAATGAACAATAACAACAACAACAAAAAGAAACAAAATACCCTTAAGGAGAAAATCATCCATGCCTTTAGGACAGGGGAAGTACTGAAAACACTAGTAATCAGGTGTGTGATAGCTAGAAATTTTAGGGAGACATAGGCTACCCAACATAAGGATTTAAATTAATGGAAATTTGGCCTGCTAGGTGACATCAGTATTGTGCACAATGAATACAGTGGTATACAGCAGTGCAGCAATAATCCTTACTAGGAGGATAAAGGACAAGTTCTGGGCAGCTGAGTGTTTACAACTCGAACGTCAAAGGGAGCTAAGGGCACGCTGCACATCACTGGAAGCATGTGTTCTTTATTTTTCTGTTTACTTGTTTTTATTTTATTTTTGCTGAGTGTAGCCATCACTGTTTATTATGTTAGTTTCCAGTTTCAGTGTTGGAGCAACAAAGGAAGCTAGGTGTTAGTTTAGCTTTATTTTTAATTACTGCTTAGCTTTGTTGTTCTGATGTGACAAATACAAAAACTTTTCAGTGCATTGATCCTAAAACATTCATTAACATTAGGTTGGATAGAAAGGAGAGTTGATATAAAAAGAGAACATGCAAAGGAAATGAAAATTAAATAAAGAAGGTCTCAGTCACTTGGTGTTACGGATACGTTCAGGTTTTTACATTAACATCATTCTTATGGTATTTAGCAGATCTGTTCACAATCTGTGGGGAAAAAATCGAGAAGTTCTATAAGTCTTTGTCAAGCAGTACTTTTCTGTGTATGTTTTCATAAGCTGATTAAATGTGCTCATAAACTAAAACATTTTTGTATAATGCTGTACCAATTATATCTGAATAAATTACGTTTAAGTGACAAGGGGGCTAATGTATGCAACCATTATTACCTGAAAAAGATCTAAATGTCTCACACAACCTTCATGAAGAAATTTAAGAAAGAAAAAGCAATTCCTTCTGCAGTCAGAACAGCTCAGAGCAGCTGGTGCTTTGAGTCCTTCGGCTATGATTTTCAGTGCCATTTTGTGTGTCCAGTTCTAATAAGATACTTCTGTGCAAAGCTTTGCTTTTCTTGCTTTCTATATCTCTTTGTGACCCAGCTGTCTTTTCTACTTCATACAAAGAGTTTCTTATTTTTATCTATGCACCATGAATATATTCTGTTTTCAGCATTTTGTAGCGTAAGCATTGAGCTTAACTAGATTTCAATCTACTGTTCCTTGAATGTGCCCAAATGCTGGAGGAAAAAGAAAGAAAAAGGAGGAAAAACTATGCTTTATACTACGGACTTATGCGTGAAATTTACCATAGAATTTGATAAAGCAAATTAAGTACCTTTTAGATATTTTTCTGTTCTTGGACAATTTAAATAATTTCATGATACCTACTCACCAGAACACCAATTGACCTATTTTATTCTAATAAAGTTTTTATCCTTATCATTTTATTAAGGTTTGAACAAGCTTTTATCACCAGCATGATCCATAGCATGGTAAAATCTGAGAGAACTTATTTTTGGATAGGCCTGCAAGATCTTAACAACACAGGAGAATACTTTTGGCTAACGACAGATGGGAAGAATCGCTCTGTGAGCTACACAAACTGGAACAAGCATCAGCCACGTGAGTAATGTGCTGATTTAGAGAAAAAAAAAGAAAACGGCTTGTGGTGAGCAACATGCTCTCACTACATGCAGTTTGCAATTTTGCATTTTATATGGAGAAGAGAGCAGAGATCATCTTAGATACATTTCTGGCAAAAAGGAAACTGTGTGGAGGTTTTTTCTTCTTCCTGTTCAGCTTGCTAATACTTGGTTTTGATTTTGTTTGTTTTATAGTAATTCAAAGGAAAGCTTTCCAAGAAAACAGAAATGAAAAAATGAAATAGCAGGTTAACATGTAGAACATTTGAAAATTGATTCAAATGTGACCAGTGACATTGTGGCCAAACTTTTGACTCTTTAGATGACTAGAATTTAAGTTCTTCATCTTTTGAAGCATAAACATCTTAAAGATACCTGAGAATAGAGACATAAATATAAAGACACTCAATTTCACTAATTGCTTCTGCGTTTTGGACTCTCTACGTTTATTGCTTTACTACTGCAGTTTGCTAAGGTACTATTTTAAGTCAAAATACATTTTATCTCCTCCATTTTGTGAAAGGAATCCATTGGAATGGTTCATTTTACAAGCTCAGGTCAGCTAAGACAGGCTTACAGCCCGGTCACTGACCAGACAATTTGCTACCTTTGTAAGCTCATCGAGGTTTTCCTTAGAACCCCATGGCAGTAAAGCAGTCACTTCACCAAAAATTCACAAAATTCCAGTGCTTTATTCCTACACTCATTGCTTACTTCTGTGCTTTAGGTCATTCTGGAGGATGTGTGGCAATGCGAGGACAGAACCCTGTTGGTTATTGGGAGGTAAAAAGCTGTAAGAACTTCAAAGCAATGTCATTATGCAAGCAAAAAATCAATTCTTATGAGGAACCTGAACTTACTTTTCAAAGACATTTGAGCTCCTGCTATTTCGGATGGGAGTCAGAAGCCAATCTACTAAACTGCTACAAGGTAAGTGGCAAACTTGCTTTGAATTTCTCAGATTCTACATCAGTTTAGGAATACACTGCTCCTAAAATGTTTAGATAAAGCATTATTTCTTCAACTCAGCAAACAAAAATTAATTGTTACCATCCTTCACTGCATTTTAAAGTGAATGAAAGTCTTAAGACATCAAT
Organism: Chauna torquata; assembly: GCA_013399475.1. Classification (NCBI taxonomy): domain Eukaryota; kingdom Metazoa; phylum Chordata; class Aves; order Anseriformes; family Anhimidae; genus Chauna; species Chauna torquata. Next base: position 108,488 of record VXAL01006447.1, read on the forward strand.
CAGAACTATGCTTGAAATATGTAAGCCTTTATTGTAAGAAAAACTGCAAATATTTGATTTTTATGGGCTTCTGAAACACTTGCTCTCCAAAATCAACTACATTTATGACAGTGTTTATTTTATTGCAGATATTTCACAGTGAGAAAGTTCTGATGAAAAGAACATGGGATGAAGCAGAAACATTATGCCAAGATTTTGGAGCACATCTTGCTAGTTTTTCCCATATCTATGAAGAGACGTTTTTAAACAATTTGTTATATACAATTTTTGATAGGTAAATATACTTTATTAACATCAACAAGCTTTATCTTAGAAGTACTAATCTATAAAAATAGTTTATGATTTAAGACCTTCTATGCTCTTTAATAATATCTGAGAAAATCTCTGCTCTTAACTCACATGAACTTAGAAATGGGTGAAAAGAAGTGTAATAGCAACACTGTAATGTAATCGTTTTTGAAGATGATCTTTGTAGTAGGTGTCGAATGACTGTTAAAGTCAAGATGATATTCTTGTGAGTTAACATTCCCTGTTGAACTGGAGGTTCTGCAATTTGAATCCTATTTTAAACATTTTCCTCTTAAAAATATAATTTAACATTTTAGTAACAAAAACAGAGTTTACTTCAAGGAAACTAAAGTATTAATAAATGTATTACAGTATGATATGTTGAGTTGAAGAAATGAATAAGGGTATTTGCGCTATTTAAAAAATCTGTGAAATAGCTAAGGAAAAAGTGTGTGAGAAGTATTTCTCTGTTTCCATCACAGGACAGAAGAAAGACAGTTCTGGATTGGATTTAATAAAAGAAACCCATTTTTTGGAGGGACGTGGCGGTGGTCTGACAGAACACCTGTAAATATATGTATACTATATATTTCAGAAACCTCTCAAGTCATATCTGAGCATAAGTTCCCAAAAATAATCCATGTGAAGAGACAAATGGTGGCCAGGGAAGCTCTCCTTTTTTTCACGTCCACATACTTACTTCATTTAAAGTAATTGTTACAGTAGGATTAATATTATACTACTATTAAAACAGCCTGTGCAAAAAGGTTGTGCAACTGCGAAAGGAATTTGGTAGTACTGTAAAGTTTTGTGGATGTGTGCCTTCCTGCAAAGCATGTTGTAATTAGCCCAGGATGTGTCACATTGCATTGTAAAAGTTTTCTGAACAAGCATGTGGATTTTGGAGTACACAGAAGGGTCAGTTTTTAAAACTGTAATTGGTTTTCAGCCTTAAGAAACAGTGCCAGCTCTGCCATCATTACTTAAGTAATTGCAGAATGTGAGTGCAGAGTTCAGTCATGCAAGGTGCTGATCCAAAGCAAAGGCTGTTAGGCTTGGACAACCACTGCTAATCATGTCAAAAAACTGTTAGGTTTCATAGCTATTCAATTTCTTTTACAAAGAAAGAGTCTGATATAAGATGGAAAATTGAACAGGACATTGCAAGAACACGATTATGGACCCCATTTTTAATATTTTACCACCGTAAGTTAGGTGGTCTTGTAGTTCTCTAGTCAGGAAGTGGCTTCTCATGTTCTTACCATACACACATTTCCACATCCTTCTTCTCCATAATAAGATTTTGAAATGCTTTATCTTGAATTTTTGGTGAGATATAATGACTGTGCTGTTTACAGGTCGTATCTTCATTTTTGGAGAGCAAATATGTTGAAGATGACTCAAGAAACTGTGGTGTGTTCAAAGTAAATAGAACAGTCTTTCCAGCACACTGCAATGAAAAGCGTGAATGGATATGCAAAATACCAAAAGGTGAAATTTTCATTAACATACGTTGCCTGTTACACCCCTGACTTGTAAGTCAGAAGGGACAAGAAAAATTATCTAAAAGACCAGTTTTTGTCCAAATCCGGAGTTCTCCCCATTGGTCTTCTGCATGAAATCACGGCAAAGCTGCAAGCAGCCATTAAGGTTTGTTGGCCAGCTACCAGGACCAATCTGTGCAGGCAGGTTGAAAATGGACAGCAATGATTAGCAGTTAGTTAGCAGGAGTTAACCAAAGTTCTGATTTATAAAAGTTGCTAAAAATGTTGTTTAGTAATTGTGGCAATTATTTTATTTTATGCCATGTTTACCTTTTTTTGTCCCTGGATGAGAATACCAACATTCTTCATGATTTTGATTAAATTCTCACCAAGTGGGGAAAGCAATTTCAGAGCAGTATCTCTTCTCATTCTTAATCTGATATGTTTTAATTTGTTTATGTATTTTTGCAGGTGTTAAACCAAAGAATCCAGATTGGTACATAGCTGGTATGAAACCTTTTTTTTTTTTTGTTACATCTTGAAACATGATTTGGAAGTGTCATTTAAGCTGTTGGTAAAAATAAAATAAACTGTTTTAAGTTTAAAATTTACATGATGTAACATTGTAGGAACTTCTTGTTGCCACAGATCAAAATGTGCCGCCCTTTTGTTTAGGAACACTGAAACATAAGATACGGCTTAGGTTAGGTAAAGGAATGTTGCCAGTATTAAACACAGGAATTTGATATCCTCTCAATCACATTAAAACTGCCTTTTTGCAAAGTCCAGGCAACCCTATTAATATTGCTACATTAACATAGGATATAATATAAAGCTGAAAGTTGCTAATTATCCATTTGTTGTCATAATTTGATATGTCAAATATGGTTCTGCTGTTAGTTGTGGAACATGGTCCTGTTACAGGTGGCTGGAAGCAGGCTGCGTGAGTCACAAAGAATGTGACTTGCAGTGAGGTTTTACACCTCCATAGCTCTGACTCTTCTGCTCATTTTCTAGAGCTGCCATGGTCATATTACCAAGGAGCAGAGTATCTTTTCCATGTAAATCCTACAGACTGGGACACCTATGAGTTTATCTGTGGCTGGCTTCGTGGTGCAACAGCAACAATAAATTCTTCTGGTGAACAAGCATTTATTGAAAATAAAATTAAGAAGGTAACAAAAACTACCCTTTTAATAAATAAACCCTCATGCTTTTTTTTTTTTTTTTAACTGGTTAATTTCTTTTGCATCTTTTATAATATCTGATTAACTGTTACTCCAGAAGACATTTTACTTTAAAAATAATTCTCTGGCTGTCTTTATTTTCCACATCCCTCCTTGAGGCCCTGCTTAGCTAAAGAAGTCAATGACATTTCAGAATCTGCAGAATCATCATGTCAACGAGCAGGTAGATCTCTCTCAAGAGACCTAAAAGGAGCAAAAACCAGCTTCCTGTCCAAAAGTAGTTAGGTAGACATTAATTTGTGTAAAGAGAAAGGCTTGTTTCACATGCAGTCATGCAGTGTACATCCTTATCTGTTTCTTCTCCCATGCCACCATGACCAAGGCGATGCAGATACTACCACAGCTGTGTTGAGTTCAGGTTTGCCCCTCATGGCTCCTCAGTTGTTCATGCAGCAGTTCTGCACCCACCAGAGTTGCTCCTGATCCCGCACAGCTTTGTAATTACACTCAGTTCCCATTCAGAAACTTGCAGCTGGTCTTGGGGTAGCAATGCTGCGGGACATCTCAGTGGGTATATTAGCATGAGGTGGGCAGTACGTCCAGATGTTTGAAACAGTCTTCATAGTTTGAATCTTCAACACAATGATTGGAAAGGTTACTTGTGGGCAGCCCTGTCCAAAATGAAGAATTACTAATTGCCCTGCACTTTAATTTAATCTAGAGCTCCAGACCATAGCGATGGGTCCTTATGACTTTGCTTTGCCTGTACGTATGTCACCTTGGGCAACATTCCCCTGTTTCCAGACATATGATCTCTCGTGAATAAGACCCTTTTATTCCTGAGGATATTTATATGGAAAAACGATATCTGTCTCTAAATTCCTCTCTCTGTATAAAAGCAGAATTTCTGTAGAGCCACTGTGAGGTAACAGATTTTAAGTTGAGAAATAGCTGTGGAAGCAGATGAATTTCCAAGAAACAAAGTGTGTTTTCTCTTAGGTGTTCTAAGTAAAAATGAAAGAAGGAAAATACCAAAAACCCCTCATATAATAATTGAAAAACTGTCTGCATTACTGAAGGCAAAATCCTATGGCTGTAATGTAAAGGGATACCAAAGTGTAATTGTTAGAACAACAGCTAGTGCTGAGCCAGAAAAGCTCTTGATGTACACCTACGTAGTTTTGCTTGCATTGCATACAGCCTTCTCTGCTTTTCATGTAAAATAAAAACACAAGGAGAGTTGTTCTGTAGTAAGATGGGGTTTTTAAGTTTCCAGTGAATTATGTGTCATTTTTGTCTTTTACTAAAGTGATTTTTTATCAAGACATGAACTGGATTTAAACCAACAGTTCATGGCAGAAATAGCGTACAATGGAAGAGCAACATAACTGGATACAGCTGTTTTCATCCGCATCTACTAGAGACTGTGCTGTCATGAAGTTACTGTCCTAAAACTGAATGCTTATGACTTCAAAAATGATACAACTTTAAAAAAGATGTATATTTCCAAATTAAGATCTCATAAAGAGGCTAATCAGAATGCTTCTTTAAAGTCATATTTACTTACAAGAGATCTTTCAAAAGCAGCTTTATAACTAAAGTAGTGGATATCATAGCATTTTATGGTGAGAAAGCCAAGTTTACTCCATTTGCATTTGAAATTGGGTTAACTTCCTGCAAGTTTCATCTCAGAATATGACAGGTTGAGCTATTTCAAAGCCTGCTGCATTTGGCTAAACTTTCCCAGTATGGCCAGGTGTGTCCTTGAATGCTTGTAACTGATTTCCTGTGGAAGCAGGAGTATGGATGGCAATCACTAAAATAATAATGGGCAGTCTGGATAGAATTTATGTGCCATTAGAAAACTTTGTAAAGATTTCTTCACACGGGATTTAAAATTGCATTTTTCACTATTTCTTTAAAAATTGTTATGTGTAGGCTGAGTGCTATGATTAGAAAGCCAAACTCAGGGACCAGACAATACCAAACCAGACGGCATTTCTTAGAGTCTGTTCTTTGTCAGAAATGTCTATTTTCTTAATTTGATATTGCCATATAAGCTGTTAGCTGATGAAATCCTAACTAATTCTAAGGACTATGTGGCTGCCACAATACAGGCTGCTCTTCCGTTCGTTCTGGAGAAAAAGTAATGCTTCTAAATGGCAGGATAGTATTTACAATGTCGTGCACATTTGAAACTCTTTTTTTGCCTTTTTTGGCTTTCCCAAAGACCCCTAAACTGTGACTATTGAGTGACTAATCTTGAAAGCAAAGCTTGTTCATAGTTCAAATCAGAATCAAGTTAGCACAGCAGTAATAAGTGGCTATTTGAATTACATTATTTCTGTGAATTATCCATAATATGTTGCCTTTTAGGACTCAAAGTCTAGAACCTTTCATGAGCATAGCAATCAGTCCAAAAAGCATCTCTATGAATCCATTGTATGAGCTATAAGAAGTAATGTAAATGCTCATAGCAAACATTCTGGAAACATTAGGACAAGCAGTATTTTAATGCTAAAAGGAAATATTTATATACTTTAATAATTGTCTGTTTTTAGTAGTTTTGGCCTAAGACTGCAGTCATTGTCAGGGCAGATAGGCTGTAAATTCCTAAAATTGACAACCTAGTTTACAGAAGATACATCAGCAATCCAGTGGAAACTGGGGGCTAAATCACACACTGCTGACGTGAATAACCTTGCTGAAGTCAGGCAGGAGTAATCACATAAATTAAAGCAGCCAGAATTTAGCACCTGTTCTTCCATCGGAACCCAAAGGAGGTGCTCTTTGAATACAAACGGTCTGGTTTTATGAGTTTGTTAATGCTTTGGTAAGAGGGCATCAACAGTTAAACACATGGCAAAACATTTTTTTTTGTAGCTATCGAATAGTGATGTTCACTGGTGGATTGGATTGCATGCGGAAAACATCAGCGATGAATTTCGGTAAGAACGTGCTTCAGCTGCTCTGATTTGTACTTGGCATGTCTTGTTTACAAGCTGCCATTCAGTTTGATGAACGAAAACTGTTTGATGACTGAGTGGGATATTCAAGAGACAACTTCAGCTCTCATGTAAATACCTTTCAGAATACATTACCCTTCATTTATTTCAATGTTACGGTTTTTCTTCTGAAAGGGGTACAAAAGATCAAAGCCAAAGACATGACTATCAACCTGTTCTTTATTTTTACGCTTAGTTAATAAATGGGCACTTTCTACCCTGTATCTGCTTACGAACACTTTTAATGGGGGCTGTATTTTTAGGTCAGGACAGGGAAAAGTGTAACTACACTCTTAACGTTTCTCTGCAGCTGGAGAGATGAATCACTAGTAACATACCAGAACTGGAATGAAGGGAGAGAACGAGATGCGCTTAAAACAGGGAAAAGATGTGGCTTCATTTCATCACAAACAGGTTTATTTTATATTTCCTCTTTTGTAGGAGTTGTGAATTGATTCTGTTGTTGGCCAAAGGGGGTTATATTTTTTAATTGCTTTCAAGTGCAATCTATATTACAGTCCTGTTACATGGTTATAGATTGCACAGCAGCTTTTATGGTTAAGAAAAGAGCAGCAAAGTATCATGAATTTGCTCAGAGACTAGGTTATAGGACTTAAAAGTATATTCATAGTTCTAGTATTTTAATGTCAAAATACAAATACTCCAGTGATACTGAATCTTTAGGTTTACTTAAGAATCTATTATATGGCACAGCAAAAATGTTAATGCATTGCTGGTTTTCACAGTCATTTTTCTCATAACCAGAAAAGCCAGATGGACTGAGCAACAATTTTTCCTACTTTCAAAAACTGTTTTTATATCAGCAAACAACTTTCAATACCCAGGTTTCTATCTTATTTTTGATCCCATAGCCAATCTGCTGAGGAATTTTGGGTACCATGTGTTTTGTTATCCAATGGTGCTAGCCCCTACATCATCATAGATCTCTTTTGCTACTGTAATTAAAAAAAAAAAAAACCACCTGTTGCCGGTTCCAGTGATTTTTATCATCTCTCAGTCTCTGTTTTCTGTGAGTCATATGATAAGGTAAACATGTCAGGTTCCTTGGAAAGAGAAAATATCCAACTTCGTATTTGTGAGAAGAGCTGAAAAAAGTAATCCAGTTGCACTCTTGTAATCCCAGCCTCAAAAGCCAAAACTGAAAAAAGTGTAAAAACTTTTTTTTTTTTTTTAACCCATGTGTAGTCTTAGGGTTTTAATTCATGACTTTTGAATGCTTAAGGTTTGGAGATACTATAGTTAGTATCAGATAAAAGGAAGAGACTCCTGCCCATCTGGCCAGCAGATGGGAGCTGGTCAACAAATTGTTGAGCGCACTGTGTTCCACTGAAAAATGTATTTTCGTGCTAAGCAGGTCAGCATTTGATGTCAGTACCTGGATCTTGCCAACAATTTTCAATGAAAGGAAGTCAAGCTATTTTATCTGGAAGGCATCATTTCTATGTTTCTTTTTTTTTTTTTCCATAACTGATTTTTTGATTTTTTTTTTTTAAATGCATGATGATATAGGCATATGTTATGTGACTCAGTGTAGAGGAATTGGTTTAACTTAATAAAATCAAACTGTGAATAAAAATATGAGCCCAATGGACCATCAAATATACTGTAATGTGATATGTCCAAATGTATTTTAAGGAGGATCTTGACTTACTCAACCAATAAAGGGGATACCCTTCTTAACAATATCTAAGCTAGCTAAGTAAACGTCCTTTCCAGTTCTCAGGTGAATATTGAACTGTGATTTTTCTTTTTACACAGGACTCTGGGGTGATGAAAACTGTACTGTTTCTCTTCCCTGTATTTGTAAACGTAAAATTGCGTGGAAAATAGAGAAAGAGATTCCAAAAGACCAAAACCAACAAGGAATATGTCCCAAGGGCTGGTTGCACTTTGGATTCAAAGTAAAACATTTTTTCCTACTGTTTGACTGTTCAAAATGCATTCCATATTTATGTCAGAAATTGGACTTCTTAAAGATTATTCAGTATTTGAAGATTTTCTTCCTTTTTGAAGGCAGGGCCCTTAGATTTATGAGTCCTGACACGGTGATACAAACGTTTATGGCTGTTAAGTAGTTTTGTACACAGAAGTTGCCTTAATAAGGTGTTAAATTTTTCGTTCAAGGAAATGTATACTCATTTATGCAAAAGCTTTCTAAGCATGTTTGTACGTTTGCTGTCAAAAAGCCTGTTCTGTGCTCTCTTTTCCCTTTATGACAATTTTAAGTGTCTGTTATGGCCTAAAAACAGAACTCCAACCCCTTGGTGTACTCACTGGTCCCTAACTGCTGTCATCCTCCTAAAGATGTGGTTTCAAATAGTGTTCATCAAAGATGCTTATAAACCAAAGTCTATTTGTGTTTGAAGCTTGAAAGGCAATTATTTCATCAGGCTTCTCTTAAATACATACATTCCTTAATGGTAACATGCACTGAGGTGACCAGTCTTATCCCAGCGCTAAAATGCCGTGACTGCAAGGATAAATTTAACCCAGATCTCATTTGCTCTTAAATAAACAACTTGAATCCAAGCCTAATTGCAGCTGAAAACTGATACCAGGAATGTAGAAGCAATCCATTGCAGGACAGAAACTAATGAAATACTTAGTTTCAGTAAAGTGTGTGAAGTGTTTCAATGGCAATAATTCAGATCCTGACTGGCCCACCTCATGGTATCCAGGGGTTCTCAGCAGGACGGGTTAGACACTGAAAAGCATGGAAGGTGACCTGTGCCTTTATGTGAAATACAGTAGCGAGCTACTGACCACATGGCATCGCCTGAGGCTGTGGATCTAGCAGTCGTAGTAACTGGTAAACAGTTTTTAAACTGGAGGAGAATCAAAGCAAGCCTTTTATTTTTTTTGAAACAGTGCTTTTTGATACAAATTCCAAAGGATCCAGACCACCTGAGGAGCTGGTACTCTGCACAAGCATTCTGTAGTAGATATGATGGGTCCCTCGCTTCCCTCGAAGATGAACTGGAACAAGGTAGAATACTGAAAATATTGTAAAATAAAATTCCGTCTTCACTACGATGCTGTAGTAAAGTTTAAAGTTGAATGCAGATTTAGGAAAAAAGATCACACAAATCCCACTCAGGGTTCCACTGCTTTAAACAAATTAGTACATGTGTCTCTTTCTCATTTTCCCAAAATGTAAGGAATACATCATCACACTGTTGTCAAAGCAATCTCATTTTTATCCTTTAATAGTATTTAAAATCTGATCTATAGTATAGTATGGAAGTAGTAGGCTGGAACTGTCAGAGAAATGAATGCCAGCATGTACAGGAATATTTATAATCCCTATTCGTAAAAGTCTGTGTTTGAGTTTCATGCATTTGTAAAACCTTCTATTTGGAGGTGGGAGGAATCTCATTGGCTGTCTTTATTTGACAAATCTTATTTTCAACTAAAATGACAAAAGCTTTTTCAATGATCCAGTACCCTGAATGAAGTTGTACACCAGCTTAAGTTATTCAAGCTACTGTCACAATTTCTGGAAGACTTACTAGTTAATAGGCTAGATCCTGAAGTTAACTGAAGTTAATCAGTTTTACTGAATTTATATCTAGATGACAATGAAATTCTGCTTGTGTTCTTACTTTCTAGTAAGTAGGTAATGCCTTTGATTGGTACTTCAATTTTTCAGTGCTTTAATGTGTTGGAAGAGACTTCAACTATCTCTAAATGGTTACCAGTTAAGTATATTTGATATTTTACTCCTGTTTCATTTTCCAGCTTTCATAACAATGAATCTATTTGGAAGCAAAAAAAGTGTTTGGATAGGTTTCCAGCGTGATGATTATGAAAAGTGGGTGACTGAAAATCCTCCAACGTATTCCAACTGGTCTCCAGTTGAAGCAGTGCATGTGAGCATTTCCAGGGGTTTTAAGGGCATTGAAAAGTTGTTTTATCCATAATAATCATAACTGCCACAAAGACAAGGCCTAACTTGTTGCTAACTGTAGCAACTTAGTCTTCTCTTAATTTCTGGAACTTCAAACAACTGCGGGCACAACTTTATGAGTGTAGCTAGAGATTGCAAAAAAGGTGCTATCTAGACAGTTATTTATGTAATTTACGGCTATAGTCACATTCTTTTCCAATTTCATTTAAGCACCAGAGTTTAAATTATATGGTCGCTGTCTTATACTAGGTCTGAGCAAAGTTCAGGAATAATATTACAAATTTCGTATTTTAATATTTTGTCTTACACCAAGTTAGTCAGTATTTTGGTTAGCATTCGTTTGTTCACTGCAAGTTTGTGACATTTTTTCCTATGAGGCTATTATTCCAAATTGTATTTATGGGAATGTTCATTGTTCTACCTAACTATTTATAATAGTGGCTTTCAGCTAATTATTGTGATAATGATGCCTTGTTTTACACAGTGTCTTTTATAATTAATGTAAGATTCTGTGTCAATTGCAGAGACATCGTTATAACAGTGCCAACATTGAAGAACAAGTTCCACTTTGTACATTGGTATCAAATAACCCTAATTTTTATTTTACGGGAAAATGGTACTTAGAAAACTGTGAGAAAAATTATGGGTTTGTCTGCCAAAAAACACAGGGTAAGTATTTGTTTTGGTTTGATTCTGTTCTCATTTGTTCTCATGTTGAATTCGCTTCGCTCACTTTGTTTTCATCTAGAAGTAGCTTGTTACAGGTGTCAATAAAACCAGGAACGTAAAAGATTTTTAAGGTAGTTTTACTTTGATATTTTGACAGACTAGCTCTACACTATTTAAAAAATCAATAGTTTTGATGTGGAAGTAATTTCTCAAAAATTCTTTTGCTGTTAAATTTTTTTTTCTAACTTTGAGCTTTCTGTTTCATATCTTAGATTTAAGACTAGAGATGGAATTTCATGTTGTCTGTCCTTGCAAGCAGAGTAGCAGCACAAAATTACAAAAGGCAAAACTGAGGATAACTTTGATGAAAATATTTTGTTGTTGTTGTTGTTGTTGGACTTGCAATCTCAGATCAGACTAGACTCCAGAAGATGTATTTCTGTGAGCAGTGCAAGCCAATTGGCTGATCAAATGTAGCTTGGCTTTTCTTCTCATGCTTTTCCAGTTCCGTCACCATAACGTCCACTTGCCAGAAGCAGCAGGCTTTCGTGGGGAACATGCGTTGTTTTGCTGTGGTTTAGCTTGAGCTGAGCGTCAGAGCTGCCTCTCAGCTGGGAGCCGCTGCTGGCTCTGAGTGCGTCCCGGGTATCGCCAGTGCCGCTGCCGCAGCATGTTACCAGAATGGACCAGTGGCACAGTCTGGCCTCTAAAGTGAAGGCAGGGCTGTCATCTGAGCCTGAGAGGAGCATCCCTGAGGGCTGTACTGGATTTGGTGGTTGTTTTATGTGGCTCAGCTTTATCTGTTACCTCTTAGTTAAGCCCTCTGTCTAGAAAGGCAACAGCTCCTGTGGCTCTCTGCGAGAGGCTCAACAGAGTAAATAGAGTAAACCAGCAAGCTTTGAGCAGCACTCACATGTGGCTCTTGCAAACCATAGCCATGTTTGACATCACTTATTACAAAACACAGTTGTGGAGAGTGCAGGAGCAATCTTACACACAGGGTAGGGGGGAAAAAAAAAACCAACAACTGCATTTTCCTCATTTTCCTCCCCTAATTGGTTTGTGTTTACATTTGCATCTTAACCACCTTGCTGCTGCTCCAAACAGACAGAAGAGGCTTTAAAAGGCAGCCCAGGAGGGAACTTGCCAGGAGGGAGATCTGAATTTGGTTCTAATCTCATAGTGATGATTGAGTTAAGACTGTCAGCATTTTACTGCGTTTCCTGATTTTTTTTTTTTTTTTTAAGCAGCGACATGCACTGAAAGCTGGAACAAAACAGAATACTTCAGTTAGCTCAAATGCAGAACTTTTTCTACTTAGAAATCTCTAACCGTAAATGATTTGTGGATTACAAAGAATCAATTAGTTTACCACTTTAGGATAGTTTTTAACATTCCTCCCCTGTTAGCTGTAAAGGAAACTGAGTTTAAAAACACTCCATGTTTTAGCAAACCAACTGTTTGTCATCCCCTCATTTGTGTCTGTACAATCATTTTTGAGTCCACGCGTTGTTGTACTGTCAGCTGAGCTTGGAAAAGATTACAAATGACCCTTCAAGAAAGAGCTGGTCTAAATGACATGGAAGTTGTCAGGGTTAAGAGCACGGTGCCCACATCTGGGGTGTAGCCAGATCCCATGTGATTTCCTGCAGACCTTCAAAGGTCCAATCAGTGGAACCAACTCCATCCAGGTTTTTCTCTTTTGTTATACATTAAATTCGTTCACTCCTATCATGTGTTTTGTGCTGTGATGGAATTTCAGATACTGTTCTAGTAGTAGGTTTTTTTTTTTCTTTTTAAGTTTGCAGTGCCTTCCTGAAACCAAGGAGTTTGCAGTTTTTAGGTTTGTTTTTAAGGATAGTTTTATTTTTTTAGGAGCTGATCTATTATGTTCAAGTTGTCTGTTTAAAAAAAAAAAATCCTCTTTTTCTGTTTATAACAGATACATCCAGACATGCCATCAATGCATCTGAAATGTACCCTGTGCCAGATACTTTGGAGTATGGAAACAGAACGTATCACCTAATACGTGGGAATTTTACGTGGTCTGCAGCTTTAAAAACTTGCATGGCAAACGGAGCTGAGTTGGTCAGCATTGCAGACCAGTATCACCAAGCTTTCCTCACAGTCATTATGAATCGACTGGGATACAACCACTGGATTGGGCTGTTCACAGCAGATGTGTGTAATGGATTCACTGTCTATGCATAAGATACCACAAATGAGTTTTTTCAGTAGCAAGCTTATTAAGCTGTATCATTCATTGGAAGTCATGGGAAGTTTGCATCTGCAAATGAAACCCCAGTTTGAGCCATAACCGTATTTTGCAACATGATACAGAAGCTTAATGAGAGCCAGTTTAGTGCAACGAGTACTGAAAAATGAAAGCCATAGAAAACATTAAAAAAAGCGCTAAGAAAAAAATCTCTTGTAGTGTCAACATTGAAATTATGTTTCATTTTGAGCTGCTTTATGGCCCAAATAATCACTCGCACTCAATGACCTAAACACGCACCCACCAAACAAAACAACAGGTTAGATGTAGTTTATGGTCTCCTAGAAATAATTTGGGAGGATCTTTGGAACTGCCTTTTGTTTATAACCGAGCTTTAGGAGAGGTAAAAGGAATTCTGGTCAGGATGCCACCAGAAGAAAAGGCATTTTAATGGTGGTAAAGCATATCAGAGGAATAATCTGAAATTTGTTTTGGCAGAATGGACTTAACTTTGAATGGTCGGATGGGACTAGGTCCTTGTTTACCTTCTGGGAAGATGATGAGTCCCAGGCCTTTGGCAGCTGTGTTTATATGGATACCTTGGGGCACTGGAAGAGTGCAAACTGTGAACGACTTCTGCAAGGAGCAGTCTGCCATGTGCCGCCTAGTAAGTCGGAGTTAAGTTTTATATTAAATCTTTGCAGCTGCAGATGTTTGTATTGACAGTGGAAGTATATGAAAGGAAATTAATCAATTTAAGCAATTATGATACTTTATTCAAAACTGAAGTATACTTCTGGTGTTTCCTTGCTGAATCTCCTATTTGCAAAGCCCTTTTTCCCCCATAAAATATTGGCCATCAGGTCCAGTCTATCTGAAAATGGAGAGAGAAATTCCATAGTAGAAAAGGAACAGGGATATTCCTTACTCTCTCTCTTCAGTGAACACTGTATTATCTGAGAAAAATGATGATTTTAATAACCTCGCTTGAAGGGAAATAAATTCAGTTTATTGCAATTAACTGTGGAATGGGAAAAGAGAATCATTTAGAGCAAAGTGAAAAATTAGTCACCTCTTCACTGATTGCACATTAAAGATTTTGCAACTTTTTTTTTAAAGGTGAGAATATTTTCCTGTATCCTAAAATACATTTTGTTTCCTGCAAAGCTCTCTCGATTACCTAGTCTTCATTTGAACACACAGTTCAGGTCTGGAATTCCACTCAGCCCAGGAGTGCAGAGTCCTTGGCAGCACCCAGCTCTCAAAATTGTAGTCACCCTGAGTCAGAGAGGCTCTTTGGCACAGTATGTTGCACACTGGAGAGGCTGTCTGCTGCGTTCCAAGGGGAAGCTCTCCTCTGCCTCTGTGCCATGGTATTTGGCATTCAGTTATCATTGCGGCTTCGTGGAGAGAAGCTCTGCAGCCCCTGGAAATCCCCAGCCCCTCGGAGATTCTGGGCAGCCCAGAGTGCCTGTAGGATGCTCCTAACTCCCTGTGCACATTACTGTCTGTTAGATAAATATCCTGATATTACTGTTGCAAGTCTGCAAGGTTTTTCATCTGAAATAAAACCAGCTTTACAGTTCCAATACAAACATATATAACCACTAGATTTTCACTTTGAAAAGTAGAGACATAACACAATAACATGCTTATTAGCATTATTCCAAAACAGCACGTGGAATGTTATACTAATGTGTATATTGTAGTGCCAATAAAGCTGTGCTGTTATTTCTATCACAGAGAAGAAACTCACTGGCTATAAAGGCTTATGTTCAGAAAAAACTGTCCCCTGGATCAAATTCAAAAACAGTTGCTACAGCTTTACCACAGTTCTGCAGGGCACAAGTTTTGATACTGCATATGAAGTCTGCAGAAATCAAGGTAAGTGATTATTTTGTAGCTACAAAATGTCATCGTGATATCCTAAAAGAAAAACAAACAAAAAAACCTCATATTTTCAGAAATACTGAAATCACAGCACGTCTTCTCTAGTTCAAGATCACGATAGTGGAGCTCATAAGCCAACTACAAAATTGGAGGCAATGTACATCAAAAAAATGTTCCTTTCCACGTAAAAATACTAATTTCTGGAAAAAGACATAAAATGCATTTCTTCCCTTCAAACTTGTTTTAAAACTATGTGAGAACAGTTTTGTCAGCCTGAGCATTCTCACATTAGTTGCAAATTTAAGAAGTTATAAAGTATAACCAGACATTTCAACCTTTTCAATTAAGGTTCTTCATAATACCTTTTTAAAATGCAGTGCTACATTTTAATGGCATGGATTATTTGAAAATCTGTTCTGTGTTTAATCTGCAGGATCTAATCTTCTAACTATTGAAGATGAAGACGAAAATGCCTTCGTTCTGGAAGAATTGCACAGTTTTGGTTATTCTGTGCAAATGATTTGGTTGAACATGCTGCGTGTTACAGATAGTAAGTTTTGGGTGGAAGAGAACTGAATGTAAGAATCTGGATTTTTTTTTTTTGTTTTTGCTTTTTTTTTATTTTTTTAAATGCTGGTATAAGCGACTTCCAAAACAGTTATCTGCTGAGATTTTTTTCACTGCTTATTACCTGTCTACGATGGAGTAAAAAGCTTTCTGTAATCATTACTTACTAAGATTCTGAATAGTCAATATGTATGTGAGTGCCTTTATTTGCTTCTTAAAGAAGCTCTACTGGCTGTCTTCTGTGTTAATTATGTAGAATGTTTTTAAATTCTTCAAACAACAAAAAAAGGAATATAGTAGCCAAACAGACAAAATCTTGGCATTCCTTTAATACAGTATTATTTTTTTGTATGTGAGGGTAAGTCCAACTGAAACAGATGCTTATCAAAACACCATGACATTTTATAATGATTATAACTTCTGCCCTTAGATGAGACAGTCTCCTGGTTTGATGGCTCTCCCTTAAATTATTCTAACTGGGGCATCAGGGAGCCTGAATTTGATCTGCTCAAAGGGAATTTCTGTATCAGCCTGAGGACCACAGATGGTGTATGGCAAATATCTCCGTGCAGAGAAAAAAAGGGATTTGTATGTAAAATGGATGCAGGTATGTGCTTCCATAGAAGCAGATGATTGTGTCCTTATAACCATTGTTTTATGTGTTCCTTGTTACTCACTCACTTTTTCGTAGTTTTCATTTAAATAATTCTGTTGCTTTGTATTAGGAAAAAATACCCATGGATAAACAAACCAGCCAGGGTAACCTCCATCTGAGGAACCTTGGCAGCCTTTTTGTTACTGCGTGCTGCAATAGACTCTTTTGTATGGGTAAGCAGAGAGCCAGGCTGAGGTCCACAGATCCAGCGCTATGTGCAGCTGCACAGATGTGAGCAGTGGAAAAACATATCTGCGGGAGAGCTGAAGTGTTGTGAGAGCTCACCCAGAATGCCAAAATCAGTGCCAGACCCAATAGCTCAGTTAATCTACCACTGCACACTTCTGCTTGCGCATTCTAAAGTGGATAAATACTGCCGTTCATCCTTGCCACAATGCCAATTAATATATTCCACTAAATTTAAGGTATTTTAGGTAACAGACTTGGTCACGTTTAACTTCACGTGTTATAATCCTATTGTCATGAATAAAGTTGAACAAAGAACAGCCTGCTCTTGTATGTTTTTGGGTAGATGGTCTTCTGAGTATCAGTGTTATACTGAGTATACATAATAATTTTTGTTAGTTCTGTGGATAATTGTCTAACAGTTCTGGATTCTATTTCAGATATTGATGCAACAGCACCCTCTGAAAAACGTAAGTTCCTTCTGGTACTTTCTTAATTTTTTGTAAGGAACAATAATTTGTTTTGAGCTGATATTTTGTGAGATAACTTTTTTCACTGTTAAACCTATAATTTAAAATGCATATGAAGAGTAATAGTGTTTTACATTAAAAAATCTGTATTTTTGTATTTAAAATTATGTATAATTGTGACTAGATTTGCGTAATAACAATCTCTGTTCTTCCCTTTCAGCATCATACCCTGGGCTTGCAGCTCTGGCTGTTGTTGTAACATTGGTGATGCTGGCTGCCATTTCCATTTTTTTGTGGTGCCTGTACAAACAGAACAACAGACTCTTCAGCAGGATACTGTGGGTCAGAAATGCCTATTTTCCACAGATTAATGCTGACACTCCTGCTTTGGAAGAAAGCATCCTCATTTCTGATTTTGAGAGAGATGACAATTAATCCATTGGGAGTAACCAGCAGTCACATCTTCCATGTTAAACTCCATGTCCTACAGCATTTTTCTTTCCGTGAGCCAGCTGCAGCCCAGGACCAGCTCATCCTCTCAGCCCTCGGCAAGGATGCCTAAATGCTGCTGGAAGAGCGGGGAACGGAGCAAGGCAGCAGGCACTGCTCTTTCCCTCCTTGTGAATTTGTTGCAGCAAAGTTTCCAAAAGATTTTTATGGTGAGCAGTGAGGAGCTGAGCACCAGATGCTCTGCTCTCACCAGCACCAAGCCCAGGCTTTCTCAGTGGCAGAGGGTCTGTGCCCCCTTCTCAGGAGACCCAGGGCACATGCTTCTGGAGAGACTCTTGCAGCTTCAGTAGGAGCGTGCAGGGGCTGCTGCACTTGGACTGCTTTTGCTTTGTGGCAGAATTTGGTGCCATGGAGAGCCATGGAGAAATTGGCTTCTTTGGGAAAAGCTGGGAACTGAAAATACTCCCACACCATAAACCTCAAACCACTTGCGTGGAGCAATCATGTCTGAGCCCTCAAGCAGAGGGCATTTCCACGCAGCTTCTTCCTTCAGCAATGTTAGGGCTTTTTTTCACACGTTGCAGAAGCTGCTCATGAGCCAGCATTAAAATTTGGCCTTGTATTTAGGAACTCTGAAAACTATTCCAAGGATTATGGGATAGCTCTTTCTAATACCCCTTCCATACTTAAAAAGAAGAGTTACTTTTCAGACAGTGGATCCTTGCCAGGTGAATTTCCAAGCCCGCAGAGAGATGAAGTCGCTTTTGATTTGGGAGTGTCAGAGTTGTTGTCCATGATGTCTAGTTTACATTAAAAAATATATTAGGCTAGAGATAGAATGGTGTATGGACTTTGTCATCCTGAAGTTAATATATTCAGTGGAGATGCTTCTGGTGCCCTGTTAGAGAACTACATGAACTCTCACCTAGGTTATTTCAGAAATTGAATCCCATCAACCTCTTTAAAAGACACTTCGGGGCAATATCCATTTGAAGAAAAATATTGTTATAAATCTTGTTAAAGTTATGGTAATAAATTGCTTTACTGTTCACCTACAGTATTACTGCAAGCAGTATTTATGTACTCTTCTGAGACCCTGCTTTCCAAAAGTAAGGACAACATTAGGAAGAGCCTCCTCTACGGTTCCCAAAGGATGTTCCTCTCTCTAGTCAGAGAGTCCTGTAATCCCACGTAACACACCCTCAAAAGGCCACTTCTCACTTTCAGTGGTCGTACCAAGGTGCTAATGAAGGAAAGAGCTTGTACTGGCCAGTTGTTCCCCAGGCTGATGGCTATGCAAGACCCAGGGTCAGCTTGTGTCCAGAGTGGACATGCTGACTCCCTGTGGGACTCCCACAACCCTACCCAGTCCTCCAGCCACTTCTGTGAAAATATCTGAACGGTTTTTGGAGGATTTTTTTTATTATTTTTATTGCAGAGTGGAAAAACAAGTTGTTAGTCACGAAGAGTTACCTCAGCATGGAATTATTGTGCCTTCAGTCATCTCTAAAAGCTGCTGTGCAGGGCTGCACATATTGTTGGATTGGTTTGTTTGTTTGTTATAACATGACTCATTCTAAGAATTTTGCAAGAGCCCTGAGATGGAGGTACGTTTTTGAGAACTCGGCAAGCAGCCAAGGCCAACTGCAGTGTTTTTATTTAGTATTTATGCACATACAGAGGAATGTATGACTTCTTTTCAGTTAGATTTCACGTGGTCAGTTCTATAAACATTGCAAAAATTGCCTTTTCCTGTCATAGTTATGTATAGGGTTATATTTTTCTTAATTATTTAGGACCTAGAATATTTCTGTGCTGGTTTACAGAATTCAAAAATGTGGTCAAAGAGGCTGCAGATGCATTTGATCCCAATATCATTTTCATCTGACTTTTTTCAATAACTTCTGTGGGTGTAGCTATCTCATGTTCTTAATCTGAGATTTTTCCATCATATAAATGATGATCTTTTTCTGTATATATTTTATCTTGTGGTTTGACCCCATCCATTAATCTTCAGGAATGTTTTTAAAGTTTGGCCATAGACCTGCAGATTTATCCATGGGACTGTTTGTTTGTGAAGCCCACTTACAGTTTGTGCACTGCAGCTTTTGAGTACAATTAATTGCCAGACCATTTGCTGTTCGTGATAGATGAACTGTGATAGCTTCCATAGGGCTAATTTTTGCAGTATAATCACAAACACACACAAACACAAAAGTGACCATCTCTCCCTTCCCCGTGAGAATTTCAGCTACTTAAACTACAGTTAGAGGAGCTTAAACCAACATCTCCCCTTCATCACATTCACTGACAAGCGTACACGCTTCCTCTTTACAGCACGTAGAGTGGCGTGCAGGGTGCTTTTTGCTTGCAAGAGTAAGCTGTGTCGTCTCAGGACTTGCATTTATCAGGCTATTATGCTGTTGTCCAATTAGGCATACTCTGTCAGATTTTGATGTTGTTAATGAAGGTGTATATTTTTTTCAAAAAAATTGACATAGGCATTTTATCAATTTTCCATGAAGTTTTTTGTAATCATTTTTAATATATTTGAAGGGCTATTATATAATAAATAACCCTAACCTCAAAATACTGATTGTTGATTAACATTGGCTATGATGTGTAGATGATCTTGCATTAAGGGAAAAATAGTTCAAGACATGTTTTCTTCGTACTATGAAATAGTTCTGGGGAATAGTCCCATAAATATTTATTTCTAAAATCTCTCATCATTTAATTTTTCTAATTGCAGGTATTATTCACTCAAGAATGTAATTGTTGAATGCTTTCTATTCCTTGTTCCGAATATATGAAAAATTTTTACCATGAGAACAATCACTCTCTGGAACAACCTCCCTAGGATGTGGTAGAGTCCCCATCACTGGAGGTTTTCAAGACGCAATTGGACAGGGTGCTAGAAAATCTCAGCTAGGTGCCCTTTTCCCATGAAAGGTTGAACCTAATTATCTTTTGAGGACCCTTCCAATCTGGCTGTTCTGTGATTCTGTGGATTTTACCATAGCTTTCATTTGTTTTCCCTTAATCCAAGATCTCCTATCCTGTTCCTGATCAGAGTATGTGGCAACTATGTTTTTATTGCTGACTGTGATAATATTGGCAGAGGTTCACTGTATTATTTCAACTGGAAAATTAAAGTGTGAATAATAACTTTCTGTGCTGCAGTGTTTCTTTCTCCAGCTTTAATTAGCTGCCAGGCTTTAGTGTCTCTGAACAGCAGTTCCCAGGCTTTGCACCAGGTTATCCTGGTAGGAGAGGGACAGCTTGCACCGGGCTCCTTTCTGGCTACGCAGCTGGACCTGGCAGACCCAGGCACATGTGTGGTGGCTCCAGTGTTCCCCTGGGCATGAACAAGGGAGTCCTGGGACTTGCATGCAGGAGGTGCTGGGAGGGTGAAGAAGCCACACACTGACGGTAGAGACGATGGATGGGAGCACTGATGCACAGATAATCTCCTGGCCTATTGCCTGTTCCCTGCAGCCTGGGGAGCCAGGGAGGGGAGCCAGGGCCACCAGGAGGGTGACAGGCTGGAGGAATTTTCCTGCTGGGCTGCAGAGGCTGTGTAGTGTGGGAGCCTGTTCGTCTGCCACGAGCAAGGTGGAAATACATGGACTGCAGAGCAGCAGCTTCCACGGGAGCAGCCAGTTGTTTCCTGTGTCCAGGAACGAGGTTCACTAGAGCCTGAGCAGGCAGGTGAAGGCTGCATTTTCCTCTGCTGTGCCAGTTTCTTTGAATGTGTTTATTGAGAGGGAAGTGTTAGATGTTTTCATACCACTCCCTTGTTCTGCAGAGGAGGGGTACCCCCATCAGAGATGGATGTCTTCTGGCCAAAATGTAACAAACCTTGTCTCTCAGATACTAGGTTTTGGAAAAAAAAATCCACTTTTTTTCTTCCATCATGTTGCCCTTCCCTTGGTGTAGTAACAGGCATCCTCAGTCTCTTGTAATAGTAAATCCACCATAATGAAATCCATGACATACTCTCCTTCCAGGCCATTTATATATAAGCAGGATTTTGTGGTGAAAAGCTAAATTGCACACATTCAGGAATTGGGTTCAAAATCCTCAGCTCTTGATTGAAAAAAAAAAGAAAAAAAGGCCTCTTCTTGAACTATAATATTTCCTTTGGTTATCAGCGGGATGTTGTGTAAGTAACTGGCAGGAGCAGTTAACTGTGCTGAAATAGTTTAACATTGAACTTTGTCCTTGGAAACGCAATCCCAGCCTGGCCAGTAGATGGTAGTGGTACACACGGAGCTGGAAGATTTGCTCTGGATCCTGCTGAAGATTAATTAAATGAGAAGCAGAACTCCCAAGTTTCAGGACTCTGCGAATACCAGTGTCACACAAACCTGGCTGCTGCATTGCGAAGCTGCTTTATGACAGCTTTTCAAGCCTGAAAGCTCATTCTCAGAAACTTGAATGGAATGCATCGAAATGCTCAGAATGGGGTAACACAAGTCTTTTTGTTGGTGGGCGTGTTTGGTTTTATTTCGTGAGTGATGGGAAAAAGCCACCCGAGTTCCTGAGTATTAAAGAAATAAGTAAATATGTCTCTGTGGTATGTTTTAGTTTTGATCCTTTTGATGGAAAAGTAATTCACTGAAAACGCTCCGGCCAAGTGTCTTTACAGTAAATGGATTTATTTTAATGCTTTACTTCTTTACTGTTTTGATGCAGGGTTTTACTTACTGACATACGTGGTAAAAGGAAAATGAAGACATAGAAATTAAAAAAAATAGACATTTTTAATCCATTGCATAAGTAATCACTGCACTGTTGGAAGCAGATTTTTTTTTCTCCATCTCTCAATTAATTCTGTAAGTTGCTCAGACCTTAGGAGTTGCTGATTCCTTTCTGTATCCATTATCTTTATGCAGGATGACTGTGATTTGGACTCTGATCTTAGAAACTGGACCATAAAAAAGGGCATTGAGAAGTATTTTTAATGTCTCACTTCCATGTCTGTTTTTATAATCTTGTTCCCTTGTGCTGCAGCTCTCCTATGCTTTCTCGATCCTTCAGTGACAAAGAAAATACACGTGTCTAAGGCAGTGTGCTAGACCCAGTGTACTGGAGTTCTTGCAAGTAGCACTGCGGTAATTTATAACCTGATTCTGAACTGCAATCATTTCCAAAAGTGCAGAGCTAGATAATAGCGAGCATGCTTCTACTGCTATTTCCTTTATTTCTGATGCTTACTTCAATTTGTTGGGTTGTTGCTCTTTTCTCAACTTCAGCAGGATAAATCTCCACTCTGGATCTCAGAAATAAATGCTTCAAACTGCAGTTTTAGTAGAACAACAACTAAACTTGTAGATAAAGATAAATCTTGAGACTGACAGTGGGCTAAAAGTTACACTCCTCTGCATGCTAGCCCAGGAAAATAGGGAAGACCTTCTCTGGATCAGGCCCATAGAGGGCTGCCTGCCCGCCTGCTTCCCCAGGGCGGCCAGTCCCCTGCTGCGCTGGGCCATCCGCAGCTGGGTTAGCCGACAGAAGGCAATCGCTCTGGCAAAGGCAGGCGTCTTAGACCATACATCTGGCAGGCATCTGGAAAACAAAACCCTCCCTATATCTGTTCAGATTTTTCATACATGGATGTTCATATTAAGAAATTAAAAGGTTCCATTTACTCTGCACAAAAAATGCTCTGTAATTTTTGTTCATTTTTTCTTTTCTTTAGTGTATACTGAAAATTATCCCACCAAGTATGTTCCTTTTGTGAAGCTATTTATTCAGGCCATTTGTTCTAAAGCATGATCTTAGGACTTTGAAACTGATAATAACCTGATCAAATCTGCTCTGCCCCTTCCTCCTGACATAAACTTTGTGTGCATCGTAGGTGAGAAGCCCCTGGAAAGCCCTTGTGGGAAGGCAAGAGCAAGTGTGCACAGACCTGATAAAAGCTAGAGGAAGGGCAGACTCTACCTAATCAGCAGCTTTGGGCTGCGTGGCTTCACTGACGCTTGATTTGGGTCTGCACCCCAGAGCTTGATGCTTGCAGGTTCATTCAGGTATGTAACCAGGATCCCTAACATGGGATGCTGCCAATGAGCTGGGGTAGATAAACTTTCAACATAATATAAAATAATATTCTGAGTCATACGCAGCTTAATTTGTTATGGTCCTTGCACAGGTTGCGCATAATTCTGCTTTAGCTGTACTAGTTTCTTTTGGGAAATTTCTCCTGATGCTAGCACACTTACCTATTATGTATCTGAAATGTGAAGCCTACCTAAATGCTTACATGACCTAAACGTTGTATTTTCTAGCATTTAAAATTCAGTAATATCAGAAGGATTCTTTCTGAAAAGGTCTGAGAGAAGGTAATGTTTCTGCTGCTGCATATCATGTCCTGTTAGTCCTGTGGGATGTTGGGAGGCAAATTGAATCACTTTAAAAATTGTTTCAAAAGCAAATAGTGAAGATGGAGCCGTACATATGGGACACTGTAGCTACAGAAACCATAAGGTGCCTTTCAGTTAAATGTGGAATTGCATCAGAGCATCCTGGAGGCTTTCCATCTGGAAAGAACAGGTTAATAGAATACTTACAGAAACACCAGCTACATTTCCCTTGAAATACTTCTAGAATAAATAGCAGAGTGGTTCTTTCCCCCACACTGAGCCCAGGAAGGCTGCTGAGGCATTGGGTTTCTCACCGCTTGTCCCCAGGATGCCCTGCCCCAGGGAACACGGCCCCTCTGGAGCGCACACCCCATGTGCCCTGGGCACACTTCGCGTACAGATGAGGGGAGGAAAGCCAGTGTGGGCTCCTTTCTCCCTCCTCTCCTATACCATCCATCCTCCCGTGACCCTCCAGAATGTGTATAGGTTAATGGTTTGGCTTTTATTGCTATTTACATCTAAATTTGCTTCGTTCTTGCCCAGTAGGAAGAACGTAGAGTAGAAGCTGGGTCTCAGCTGCTCTTCCACTTGCTCTGGTCTAGCACAAAGCCAAGCCCAACGGGAGGGGAAAGATGAAAGGAAGAACTGATCCCTGGTGAAAGCAGAAGTATAAAGGGAACAGGGATCAGTTATTCTCACGAGGTGGGACAACTAGAAGAAGAAGCAACTGGCCGAACCCACAGCAGGAAACACACGATAACCATGGGAAGAGCTGGACTGAACAACAAGCAGTCAATGGCAGGATCACTTGCAATAGCAGTGTGTACTGCTAGATTTGATAACAGTTATTAGAAATAAAGGAATCAATCCACCACCACTGTTGGGGAATAGGTTCAAAACACTGCTGGATGTTCGTTTCAGCTCAGTCCGGGTAAAGATGAGTAATCCTGACCTGAAAATACTGGTGCGTGTGACTGCTGATGCCTCATCTCACTGTCCTCTAGCCCAAGCTTTCTGACACCCACCAGTGTTCAACAGCCAGAATTTAGGATCTCTGCGGACACAAATTCCATGCAGCTGGGATATGGGGAACACTTCTGGTTAAATTTGTGGTTAGCCTGAGGACAGAAAGAGCCAGTTCCGAAATGAGCACAGCTGAATCATCCAGTTGATCTACTACAGAAGCCAGTGGGACGTAGGCACCCAGCCTGCCCTGTGTACCAAAAATCCACACACGCGATGGAGGAAGTGAATGGCACTTCACTCATTAGAAGTGAATGGCTTAATCAAGCAAAGGCCCAGAATCAGTAAATGAAGAGCACATAAATAAAAGGATACCTGCAAAAAACAAACAGTTTTTGCTTTTGTTTCTTTTATTTTGTTTGGTTTTGGTTTGTTCAGTTTTTTGTTTTGTTTTTCCAGAAAGTCACAGACCCAGGTGACAGGATGGCTGATGATCAATGTGACAATACAAAAAAAAAAAAAAAAGAAGAAGAAGAAGAAAATGAATTCTGACATGTCCATTCCTTAAAGTTTCTGGAAGCGGTATTGAAACAGACCAAGCCGCACAGCAGCAGGGCGTCCTGTGCAGGAATCGCACAAGGACATTCCTCACCTTCCTGGGGTAAGTGTTGCTCTGCCAAGCTCCTTTCTGCTGGGGTGCTCTTTTCTGTGGGCTTTATCAGCGAGCTGTAGCTGTCTCACCCCTAGAGACTGACGTGCCTTGTTGCAAAACCAGAGAGGTAAGGGAAACCCTCCAGAGCCCTAACACTGCTCTGAGACTTTCAGTCTCTCTGGAGACAGAGAAAATTCACAGGAAGCTGAAAAACACTGGAGCTCCAGAAAGCCTGCCTCAGAGAGTATTCCCAAAGACAAGGACACCCACAACAGGCTCAAGACTTAATCTAAGGTGCACAATGCTATGTCAGTGCTCATGTTTATTATTTTTATGATTGCATTTTAAAGCAATGGCTCTTTTGATCCATATTAACTGCTGCTTGGGGAAAGAAAAATAAAGCTCACATAGAAAATAACAAAATTTTCTGCCTGGAGGCCAAAACTTCACAAGAGAATACTGAAGCATAATATGTTTTGTTTAACGTCTTTGTTTCTGATAGATGTTGACTGAATTCAGGAGGATGACGGCACTTCGAACAAAACCAGCTGGGGAAGTCAGTTTGTTAAATATTAACCCTCTAAGGAAGAGACTGAATTTGAAATGTGCATAAGAAACATTCTGGGAAAATACCAAAAATAATTTAGATCTCTTTTGAAAAGAAATACTTACAATATGGCTTGTATTTTTAGCAGAAAGGGAGGAGACAATTTGTGATCTGTGACTGAATTCCTCACGATGGATAAAAATTCAGTCTTCATTTTCTCCCTGTAGTATTCTTCAGCAGTCCTGAGGCTGAAATAAGCCTAATATTAAGGAATGACTTTAGAGAATTGGTAGAAGTTTTACATTTATTGTGATAGAAATCACAAAGGGGAAAAAAGACTGTTGTGAGCCTCTCAGCCACTTTGTAATAATAAAAGGAGAGGTTCACAAATGTAAAGATGAGAGGAGCATCAAACTCCACACTCTGCCTTAGGAAATGTTATTCTGAAGGTATTGTGATAAATATTCAGATATCTAACGTAAGAATGTAAAACAAACAAACAAACCCAAAAAGCACAATCGTACCTGGGCTGCAGGCTCTGCTGTGGTATATTTCTGTCTCACTCTATGTGCTCTAATGCTTCTTCTACAACCTCACTGGAGAGGTGGCTGTGTAACATGTGCAGGTATTCTTCCCCACTGCAGGTTTTTTAGGGACAGGAGAAAGGAAGAGTTAAATATGGGCACTATACCAAATTCCAGTGCAGTTCTGTGTTTAACTTGTGGCCAGCCTTAGCTATAATAATAACATGAAATGGATGCAGAAAAAAAAGGGATTAAAGGAACAAATATCCTGGTACACAAACAACGATGGGGTAAGAAAAGAAATTTAGAAGCAATTTTCACCATTTGCTTAACCCGTTGGAGATCCTTCCCTGCTTGAAACATTGGTTGCAGCACAGAGACATCTGCTGTTAGCAAGTAAGTGCCAAAATAGATGCAACAGAATGCGTTATTGTTTAAAACAAATAGATCATGTGGGATGCTGAAGTGATTTTTGTTTTGTTCCCCGTAATTCAGTGTGTAGTCATGTAAGGTATCAGATCGTTAGAGAAAAATCTCATTATTGTTAGGCAAGCTGTTTAAAGCTGAATCGCTTAACAATTAATTTAATATCAGAGATGTGCATATTTTTGACTAGTTAATGCTGTAGGTGGTATTTCAGGCTTAGTGAAAGTACTGTCCAGCAGGCAATACAGTAAGTAGCAAAGTACCTTCTAAGCTTGCCCATTCTCTGAGTATTTGCAAGTCTAGTTGCTTTGGTATAACTTGTCTGTGTGTGTGTGCTGACAGCTATTACGAATGATGAACTGAAGTAATTATAAAGTGCCCTGTCCCTCCCAGGACTGATTTAAATTACAACAGGTTATGTAAAGTGAACACCTACAGTATTTTTCACAGAAAGCATTAAGCTCAAGCATCCTAGAATGACCAAGAATGAGATTTTTAATATGTTACCATACACTTCCAGATCAAGGGGGTAATCCACACATTTTGACAGGAATTAATGCAAAAGGGACCCAACTCAGGCTCCTGCTGGTAAAGTGCCAGTTGTATGAGATACCTTAGATTGTGGGTCCTGCTGCTTTAATCTTGCCCTTGTGAAAAA
>VXAL01006447.1:135634-148514 GCA_013399475.1 Chauna torquata
CAACAACAACAACCAACCAAGCGCAACAGGTAGGATTTGGAACATGTGTGGGCATGCATTGCTGTTTATTTGCTTAGGCAGTTACAATAGTAGTAACAACCAAGCGGCCAAACATCACAGCAACGGTCAACCATCGACTCCAAGAATCAACCAGTCTTCATTTCTCTCTTTCACAGAAGAACTGGGCAAAGAGAAAGGAAAAGCCGTGCATTTTGCTGTTTGGTTGCAGGTACACTCAGAAGAATTTGCCTGATGCTGGGAGTTGGGGAGGTCCGGGCTCTGTTTCCTGGCTTTGCTACTATCACAACGTCATCTTGGCCAACTCACCTTCTTTTTTTGCTTTGGGTATTCCACACATAAAATGGAGGAAAAAAAAAAATTGTTTGTGGGGGAATTCCAGGGGAAACGATTGTCAAGTACCGTGCAAGTTGCAAAACCAACACCTTATTACTAAGGGGAAAACCCCCTTACAGTAACAGTTTGAAGTACCTCATTCCATCACTGTGTCCAGGCTGCTTCTAAGGAAAGACAGATACATGTTTTCCCAGAAAAATGTTGGTAAAATTTCATTTCCAAAGTTCTTTTTTTAAACTGATTTTGAAGTAACTTTTATTCTCAATTCAGGCTAATAGCAGCAACAGGAAGGAGCTAAAATGACGGTGTAACAAAGTGGATAAACTAGCTGTATTTTCAGTAATGTATTGCAAAAAAATGCAAGATTACCAACCAACATTGTTTCCTTATAGCATTGTTACGGTGTTATATTACAGCATTAACAATCTTTCAAAATCCCTGGTATTGTTTATAAAACTAAACTAAATGAAGTCAACTTCAATTTAAAGTGATCTCAAGCACTGCGTTTGTTCATGCTTTCTTTTTGTGTCCAATGTTTCTGTTTAAACATGTTTTGCTAGATGAATAAAATATACTCTGACTTGGAGTCTCCACTAACTTTTGCTTTTAAAGTCAAGACTCTCGGCTTGCCTTTTGCTTGTTCCTACTTTGCCGTGTCTATCATGTCCTCTCTGGCAGTGCTCGTGGCTATAAAAGTGTGTGGGAGTAAAGGTTAAAGATAAATGCTAGGTTTAACAAATATGGTTATTGTTGCCATAAGGATTCACTTCTGAAGTTAGTGGTTGGATCATTCTGTATTTTGAGGTAGGATTAGAACTGCATTCAGCATCCATGCCTGAGTTAAAGTTCATATACTTTCAGCTCTTTGTCTTTCTGAAGACTTCAGATTATCATTAAATCAAGGGCTAAATTCATAAGGGCAACACAGTCTAACTATTGGACTTTACACCAACAAGTAAATGTTCAACAGGTCACAGTGAGAACATAAGAGAGATGGTGCTCCAGTATCAGCAGTACTCATTTGTGGGGAAAGGGAAGAGGAAGACCTAGATTCCTCTTTGCGCTCTAATAAATATTTCCGTGCTTTGAATAAAGTGGATCAGCTCCATTGAGAACTTGCTTTAGTCTGGAAGTTATTAAATTCACCTGGATTGATGTGGGGTTTAGATTCCTCTTAGGAAAAGGGATTGCATTTGTGTCTGTCATAGCAAAGGTATCCAAACTGCCCATGTATTCATTAAAAAGGGGACAACAGCATCTTCTCTTTCTGGGAACATTCCTAGTGGACCAGTCCATTGACAAAGTCTAGAGAAAAGTGAGGAGCTGAGTAACTCTGCACTGTCAGGACTTGTACAAGTGTATCAGCAGCAAAATGAAGGCTAGGGAAAACGTGGGCCTGCTGCTGAATGGGCTGGTGGTAACAAAGGACACAGAAAAGGCAGAGGAACTCAATGTATTCTTCACCTCTGTCTTTACTGGTAAGATTTGATTTCACGAGTCTCAGGCCTCTGAGACCACTGGGAGCATCTGGAGCAATGAAGACTTACCCTCAGTAGAAAAGATCAGAACATTTAAAGAAACTGGACATAAATAAGTCCATGGGACCTGATGGGCTGCATCCACAAGTGCTGAAGGCAGATGTCATTGAAAGGCCACTCTCAAGTATCTTTGAAAGGTTACAGTGATCAGAGGAGGTTCCTGAGGACTGGAAGAAAGCAAATGTCATGCCTAGCGTCAAGAAGAGAAGAATGAGGTTGTGGGCAGCTACAGGCCAGTCAGCATCACCTCGATACCTGGGAAGATGTTGGAGCAAATAATTCTGGAAACAATTTCCAAATATATTAAGGACCTGAAGATGATTGGGAGTCATCAGTGTGGATTTATGAAGGGAAAATCATGCCTGACAGACCTGATAGCCTTCTGTGATTAAATTATTAGCTTGGTGGATGAGGAGAGAGTAGTGGATGTTAATCATCTTGCTTTAGCAAAGCTTTCAACACTGGCTGCCATAACATCTTCATTAACAAACTGATGACTAGATAAGTGGACGGTGAGGTAGATTGAAAACTGATCGAAATGCCAGGCTCAAAAGATTACAAGCAGTAGCACAAGGTCAATTTGGGGGCCAATGCCATTCAACTTGTTCATTAATGGTCCTTGATAAAGGGACAGAGCGTACCCTCAGCAAGTTTGCAGACAATTGAAATGTGGGAGTGGCTGATACACCAGATGGTTGTGCTACCGTTCAAAGGGATCACAGCAAGCTGGAGAAATCAGCCAAGAGGAATCTCGCAGAGTTTAACAAAGGGAAATGCCTAATCCTGCAACTGGGGGTAATGCCCCCACACATCAATAAATGCAAGTAACTGCGCCTAGGCTGGGGACCAAATGGCTGGGAAGTAACTTTACAGAAAAGGACCTGGGATTCCTGGTGAACATGAGCTTGAACATCAACTAGCAATGTGCCCTTATGGCAAAGAAGGCCAACAGCATCCTGGGCTGCATTAGGAGAAGTGTTGCCGGCAGGTCAAGGGAGTCGATCATCCCCCCCTATGCAGCAATGGTGAGATTCATCTGGAGTGCTGGATCCAGCTCTGGGCTCCACAATACAAGAAGGATAAGGATTTGGTGGAGCAAGTCCAGCAAAACCCACAAAGATGATTAAGGGACTGGAACATTTGTCATATGAGGTGTGGCTGAGAGAGCTGGGACTGTTCAGCCTGGAGCAGAGAAGGCTCAGCGAGATCTTATCGGTTTACGTAAATACCTAAAGTTGGGGTGAGCAAGGAAGATGCAGCCAGATTCTTCTCAGTGGCCTCCAGCGACGGTACAACATGCAACAGGCACAAACTGACATGCAGGAATCTCTTTTTTAAACAGAAGAAAAATGGTTTTTTTACTCTGGTGGTAGTCAAACACTGGAGAAGGCTCCACAGAGAGGCTGTAGAGTCTCTGTCCTTGGAGATATTCAAAATACAACTGGACACAGCCCTGAGCAACCTGCTCTAGCTGACCCTGCTCGAAGCAAGGGGTTGCACTAGACGATCTCTAGAGATCCTGTGCTTCTTTGACTTAGCTACTTGCATTCATTTCAACAGCACCTAATTCTTCCAGGTTCACTGGTTGTAAAGAGATTTCTGATGTTTCAAATCTGCGCATGCCGATGGGACCTACCTATGGGACACAGGTTCATATTGGGGCATTTAAATGCTGCCTACTATAGATCCAGCCCCAGGTGTGCGGCCACTGTTCAAGCACTGTGAAATATGCACAAACTTTAAGAAATGTACGGACTTCAGAGTGAAATGTTGCTCTTTAATAGGACACGTGTAACGTCTGATATTTTAGTACTACAGCCATATTATTGCAAAAAAAAAAAAATTCTCCTTGAAGAAATAAGGCTGTTTAATGAATTAAATAGAGAGCTATATGCAATTGCATTTTCTTTACTATTATAACTCTTTGTTCATTCTATTTATTTATTTATTTGTTTGTTTTAGAATTCTGTGATTTATTGACGTGCATTGAGAATAAAGACATATGCAAATCAAAAAGTGATAACAGTACTGTTTAGTTATTCTGGTGATTATATGGTATTGCTAGCTCTTTTTTTTTTCTTTTTTGACGCTGAAAAATATAACTAGAAGTACTCATTCAGTGCTGTAAAGTAAGGCTTCCATGAGATACCGTAAAGAGCAGGCTTACTACTTGACAGCCTTAGCAAAAGAAGGTGAGTGGGTACTGAAATGTATTTGGAAAGTTTGAAAAAATATAATAAAATTGGGCTTTGAAATCAAAGCTAGGAACAGGTTCAGCTTGGACACAACTGATAGTTTCTACAGTGGGAATCAAAGGTGGCCTCTGGAGTGAACAAATACTGAATAATTAGGCTTTATAGCTTAAAATCTACTTTAACTTTTTGTCTGGAAGCTTATTAGTGGTTAGTGCATGTGCAGAGCACTGCAGATCTGAGTCGTAAGGGATCTGTGCTGTTCTGCATTATCTTCTTCCAAATTCTCCCTCTCATATTTTGCGTCAAGTACATGAAACCAGCTCACCAGCAGTACTTGTGCAGTGATGAGAAGCTGATAGCAATACTCTCATAGTCTCTCCCTGATTTACC
The DNA here is from genome assembly GCA_013399475.1 of Chauna torquata. Classification (NCBI taxonomy): domain Eukaryota; kingdom Metazoa; phylum Chordata; class Aves; order Anseriformes; family Anhimidae; genus Chauna; species Chauna torquata. The sequence continues at coordinate 140,112 of VXAL01006447.1, forward strand.
TGTGGTGTCAAGCACAGATAGAAGTTCTATAAACTCATTTGTATGCACTGTCCACCCACAAACTTTATCTCATTGTATGAGTGTTGAGTCACAGACAGGTAGTTCTTGTTCAAGTCCCAGCTTCATGTAAGATGTGGGTAATAACAAAAGATATTCCAGTCTCACTCTCAGCAATGATAAAAGTAAGGTACAAATAATTTCTTTACAGCAAAACCCCTTTGGATCAACAGGAAGAAGTGAACAGCAAGTTCCATTTAGGAGCACCTGCTGATTTATTCACCTAATAGGAGCTTTCATCCAGATCAAGAAATCACTGGTGGACCGTATCAACCAGATCACTTTTGTCCACATGCTTGCTGACCTCATCAAAACACTCTCAAGAAGCCTAGAAGGTAAATACTAAGTTTAGAGATGATGTGTTGGCACCACCCAAACAGATCATGTTTATCCAGGTGCGTGCTAATTCTAGCCTTTAGTGCAGTTTCTACTGCTTTGCCTGGAGCAGATGTCAGGCTTGCTGGCCTTTAATATCACCCATCCTGACCCCTCCTTTCCCCTAGAATAATTTGAGAGATTGGTGCCACGCTGCTAGCTTCCAGTCACCAGGCTCAGAGAAAGCTTGAACAGAAAGGTTATGCACTGCCATTAGCAGATCTGCTCCTTCTTACCTGCGCTCCCTTAGGAAGCTCAAGTGCCTAGCATACAGTCCTGGGGATTTGTTGCTGTGCATGTTTTGGGTTACAGCTGCTCCCAGTCAGTCCCATTTCAGGCAGAGTCTCTGCTGACTGCCTCAGAAAGAAAGGTTCAAGGATGGGAGTCATCCGCTTATTCTAGCGAACACATGCAAATACATGATTTAGCTTCACTGCAAGTGCTTTGGCCTCTCTTTTCTTTCATTCTGCAGCTGTCGTTTGGTCCATCAGACTCTGGTGGTCTTCTCGGTCTTGATGTGTCTAAAAAGGATTTAGTATTGGCTCTGATTCCTTTTGCTAGCTGCTGCTCACACTTTTTTTATTGCCTTTTCACTGTGTTTTCTTTTTAAATTTTGGTTTATGATCCTTTCTGTTTTACTTATCTATTTATTTTTATTTGGAGATATCTTTGACTTCTTGTTTCTGATAACGTCCCTTGTGGTGACGCTATCTTATGCCTGCTTCCTTTCAGCACTTGTCAAGACTTCAGCATACACTGACACTGTGCTGCGTGTCCTTACTCTTTCTAGCTGCTCCTTTTTGTTTTCTTTTCACAAGCTTTCTCATTTCTATGTCTCTGTCCCTTTTGAAACTGGGTGTAGCTGCTGTGAACGCTGGGCCTTTGTCAAGCCTGTGGGAATTTTGAATATAAACACAGGAACAGCTACCATAAGCTGGAGATCTAGAACAAGATCTTGCACATTAATGAGGACCAAACGAAGGGCTGTGTCTGTTCTGTGGCTTCCTTGTCCAACTGCTCTGTGAAACGGCAGTGATGGAGCCAGTGGTGGTTACCCGAAGTACAGTTTCTCCAGATTCAGCACTATGTACACTTTAAGCTGGCATTTTGGCCCATGCAGAGTCTGTGTCACCTGCTGGGTTTCTACTTTGTTCATTTTATTTGATTATAAGAGCTCACTAGCACATTTCCCTACCCTATCACCATCAGAGGTGACTCTTAACCTTTTCTATGTATTTTATGTCCTGATGCCCAACAGGATGTCCAACACGTCTAGTTGCAGTAAGCGTTTGTGTAAGACTAGACATTTGATTTCCCTCAATTTATTTGTTGGATTTTTAGCATTTGTGTATAAGTACGTGGTGTTAGTGGTTTTGTTTCCTTCCTCATCTCTCATTTGAAAGGCACTCTGTTTTCCGTTCCCTATTTCTGCTCTCTGGCCTCTTCTGCAGTCAAAAAGGCAGAATTTCTATGCCTCTGCTCATGGCATACTGAACTGCTTGTTCCCCACATGGGCTGCTCTTCAATTTATAGCTTAATCGCAACCTTCATGACTTTAAGTGCCAACAGTTTAGCCCCAGTTAGTCCCTCCTTTCCACACAAGCTCCTCTTGTCCCAGATATGCTGCCAAGTCCAGATCAATGTGAAATTTTGCTCTTTATACCATCCTCTCAGCTGCACTGTGAAAACTTGTTTCTTTCTGGTCACACACAGGGCAGTGGGGATAGCAGTGTTGGAGAAGGTCTCATCTTCATCTTCCCTCCAACAAGCTGAATTTTGCCTCCAGAACGTCATGTGAGAAACAAAACCACAAGCTCTTCCCCAGAGCTTTTAGGAAACTGTCCTGCTTTGCATGTTTAAAGAAAAAAAAACATTCTTTCATTTAATTTTAAAAGCCCTTCCACCTGAATTAGTTTTTATTTGCTTAAAAACATTTCCCAAATTATAACTAATGATCTTTTAAACCATCCCTCCAAACTAAGTTTTTTTTTGCAGTAAGTTTGTTGTGTTACAAAATATTATCTGAGTAGCCAGATCCCACAAACATAATTTGTAAAAAAAATCTTACACTGGTAGAGTAACAACAGAAAATGGCTTTTGAGGAGATTGAACATATTAATGCTGTCAGTAGAACGACTGCACCGAGACACAGCTTCCCTTAAAAATCCACAATGCAGGTGTCAGAAACCCTTCTTAAAGTGCTGCAAAAGGGTATCATTTAACACTTACTTTAGGGTTTTAAGCAGTTCTCTGAACGTTAAAGCACGGCTTTTATTATTTCGTTGTTGTTCCAGGAGCACATAGAGATCCCAACAGGGGTCAGAGCCAAACCAACACATTCAGAAAGACATTCCCCACTATAAACAGACAAGCTGCAAGGAGTGGATGCGTCCACACGCCTTTCTTTGTCTTATTTCTCAAACCTGTTTCCAGTATTTCAGGAGGCCTTGTCTAATCTGAGCTTAAATATGCAGCAGGACGGAGCTGCAGGCAGCACTACAGAAGTTGGCACAGTCACATTTGAGTAAAAGAGGAGGCTGGTGTTAGAATGAAGGTTTGTAATTCCTTTTTATTAATTCTGGAAGTTATCTACCATGTTTCTGTGTATTGGGAGAAAGAACAGTCTCTAAAATGCTATAGTAACATCAGGCCTATTTTTTTTTAAATTATGAAACTTTAAGAGAGTCAAGTGTAAGGATTCCTAACAATAACAGACCCTTGGAACCCAACTAAAAACTCAGAACCTTGGAACTCACACTAGAGATTCACACAGATTGTCAAAGAGACACAAGATACATAAAAATTCAGATTGTACAGTTTTGTCGTAAGCTTAGTGTGCAAAATAGTTTCACAATGTGTTAAAAGAGTAGGCTGCTGCCACTGAAACAGGAAATCTAAAGCAACAACAAAGAAATGCTGATTTTCTTTGTGTTCCCTTTTTTTTAAAAGCTAAATATTCTTTAATGTTTAAAGATAATTGTCCTCAACATGTCCTCAACAGCCAGATAAAAAAGGAAGCCAGTAAATAGAGTAAGTGTCCAAGAAGAAAAGATCATCCAGGTGGAGTTAATGCGGAAAAAAAAAAAAAAAAACAACTAAAGGTATTGCTCAAAAACCTTGTCACAATCTCTCTGCACCCAAATCAGTTGCTGGATGCTTGTCACCTCTCCTTTCAGTTTTACTGGTTATTTTTCTATGACTACATACGGGATTAACTCAACCAAACCAAACTTGTATATGTGTGAAAAAAGAAACAGGTGGCTTTTGTCCACATTTACGGTAAAAGTTGCAATTGTCTGGTTTTCTGGTCCATTAAGCTATCTTTAAACATGTCCAGGGCTGGTATTTTAAAAGGTTAGCAGGCACTCTACTAAAATCAGAGACATATTTTAATATTAAACTTAGCAGCAGAACCTAAGTAGGAATTAAATCTTTTTCTGCTCCTTCAAATCTCTTATGTCCTCATCTGTGGTTTTGTTTTGTTTCGTTTCGTTTTCTGTGAAGGCCTAGGTATTGCAAGCACTGATGTTGCAAAGTGGAAAAAGTAATAAACAACTCTTGTTCTCTGTTCAGATGTCCCAGTTTCAAATTCAGTGCTGGGGGGAGCAGAAAGGGGGAAGAAATGACCATCTCCAAAGCCCCTTCCCACTCTTGAGAGATGCTGGAGGTAGCAAATCCTTTTCCAGCATTCCCTTTGTGCTCACTGCCATGGGATGCGCTCAACCTAGCCAGAAAAACCAGATTACAATGTGTTGATTGTAGAAGAGGGAGGAAGGCTGCTCAGGCAAAGTATCTATTTAATGTGGTGAGCAGAAGAGAGATGGGGTGGAGATTTATGGCTAGACAGGTGTTGACGCTTTCTGCAGGTAATGCTATTCTTATAAACATATGGGCATGAAAGCAAAGAAGATATCTGTTGATGAGCAAGAAAAACTCCTGCTAGAAATACAAGGCTCATGATGTTGGCACCTCCAAAGGCTTTTTGATTGGAAAGGCAAAGTTATCTGCTTGGAAGGAAGAGGGAAGGCTGCTGTGCATTAATGTCAGCTCTGTGGAAGAGTCCCCTCTGTATCTGAAACTCTCTGTTCGGTTATCTCTGTAGGCATGTTCGAAGTTTGCTCTGGTGTTAGTGCTGCTTTGCAATGAGCTGTAGGTATGTATGGGGACATGATAACATTTGTGATTTTCAATACAGAAATTGTTCACCTATTATGCTGTAAGGAATGCTGCTGTGCAGCTCACATTAAATAAAGAAGCCTCCTTGATAAAGCTAGGATAAATCCTTTAAGAAATAGGCTTTGACATTGTTATAATTTTTATAAGCTTTGGCACAAAACCAGTTTTCAATTAACAGAAAACTGCAGGGTTTTCATAGGTTATCATATGACATAAACATACAGATTTTAATATTGTTGGTTGGTTTGTTTTTGGTTTTGTTTGCAGAATGATCATTCCCTTTACAACTGTCTACTTTCTCATCCTCCTTTTTTAAATCTGGCGTAATTGAAACATGAGTGACAAGAGGAAGACAACATTCTTCCACAGGCAAGAGGAACATTAATTAAGTCAGAGGACCAGCAAGTTCAGCAGATGAAAGTTTGTTTGAGATACTGCCTTTGAAAGCTGGCTTCATTAGGAAGAATTGTACAGGAGATTTTCACCTTTTTGGGCACAGGGAAAGATGCCGTACCATGGAGGGAGAGGAATGAGAGGACTTTCCAAGTTCTGCCCTCCAGCTGCCTGCAGCAGTGTTACTCAGAATTAATGCCAGAAACAGATACTAGTTGTATAAATGTTCATGTGCACCAACTCTTTATGCAAACAGAAGCATGTTGACTTTACTCAGGTCAGAAGCAGGCAGCCTGGAAGTTACTGGTGGCAACTGGTAGTCTGGTAACGGACATGGGGGCTGGCTTTTCCGGATAGGTTGTTTGGATTTCTGGTTGAGCTCCTGAGATTCAGCTCCTGGTTTTTGGGAGCATCCAGCTGCAAGGAATATTTGGCCTTGCTATTTGACTGCCGCATTTGCAGCTCCACCCAAATGGTATTTTCCAGTGTGCAGATCCTTCTAATTCCTGTAGTCCTGCTAAGTGTGTCCTTCAGAGATCCATGCTGTCACTGTGGACTTTGCCGAGCACAGGCCACCAGGTAGACTGACAGTCGTTTGCCGTAATGGGGGACTGCACGGCATCAGAGCGCACAAAAGATGGACAGCCATAGAGACACTGCGCAAGCCCACTGAAGAGTTAACCACAATTTGCATATTAGTTTTCAGCTGATCATTTCCACAGACCTCAGAACATTGTCCTGCAAGTTTTTTTTATCTTTGTAGAAGACAAAAAAAGCAGCAACAACAACAAAAAAAGTGCATCTGCATTCAGTTTTTTTTTAAGGTTCTCGATATAAAAAACAGCAAAACTACTGTATACATGTCAACAGACTTTGTGGTTTTCAATAACTTCCTTTTAAACTTTTGTCATCAAAACACAGCCTTCTTTGATTGTGCTGGATCAGTAAAGAGGTTCAACCAAGCAGTTGTACAGATCTGAGTCTATATACTCTACCTGTCTGCTGCTTGGCTGGGGGCAGAGGGAAAGGATGTATTTTGGTGGGCTTACAAGGGCTCTTCGTTGTGTATCTCCTTTTATTAATGTAGAGTAAGTGTAGGGCACATGCATGCACAACTGAAACTAACAGGAACGAGTGCAAACAGCAATCTTTACTGTCCTTTGGCATTCTTTAATTTCTGAGTCAGGATCAGGGCCTGATCCTGTGTTATCTAGCACGGTATTATATAAACAGGTTAATTAAAAAGGACCTCAAATTGGAAGCGCACATTGGAGAGTATATGTTATATATGTTAAGATGTCTTAAGAGAATCTCCCTCGTATTAATATAAGTATTTGCTGATACATGTTCAGTAAATAGCATGCTGTTTAATTTTAAAATTGCTGGTGTATGTTCAGTAAATATGCACTGCACGCTATTAGTTTCAAAGCTAAACTCTTTACTCTACACCAAAACTGGGACAGTCAGTTATTACCTTAAAAATAACAGGCATGTGGAAAGATTCATGGGGATGCAGGGTTCACACCTAGTGCTTCTAGTTATGATGTTTTATTTAAAAAGAGACGCACCAACCCACCACATATTTAATTTTAGTTTCAATAGCTTGCTTTTGTATCAGAGTCTCCAGTGGGGAGTCTCTGCCTCCCACTCTGCATGGAGAGATGAGTGCTTTGCTTTTCCAGAAAACAAACACTTTCTGGTAGTAGAGCTTCAATTTTGCTGCAGCTATGGACCTGAAACCTGCCTGAAACTGATTTCTGATCTTAAGAATAGCTCCTGCCTTCGCAGCCAGGTCCCGGCTCTGCGTTTTCCAGCAGCACAGAACAGTTGCTTCCTTGCAGATGCCTGGTTTTGTTCACTTTCTTTCTGCTCAGTTCCCAGTCCGGCACACCCTCCACTCCTGCCTTCCCTGGGGTGGCCAGATTCCTATGTGATGGGCACATCTGAAACACATAAAATGGACTGCATGTTGCCCTTCCCAGCTTCATGAAGATCTAGTTTTTCTCTCCCTGAACGACTTCGCCTCTAAGTCTAATCAAAATAGATTTTTCTAGCCAAAATGTTTTTTCCTTGCGACTTTCCAAGTGCTTTCTTGCGCAGCTGGGGTTACAGCCTTTCCAGGTCAGTGCTGAATCACAGAACACACGGCTATAAACAGACACGATTTTATTTTACATACTTTCTGTCAGCTCTCCTTCTTTCACTTTTCCTCCTTCGGGCCAACAGGTTGTCTCTTTGTGCTTTTATTTTCAGTTTCTGTAATTTCCTGTATTCAGCATCATAATTTTCTCAGCAACAGCTACTTCATCTGCTCCCAGACCCACGCCCCCCTCCCCCTTTTCCTTCCCTGGCAGAAGCAGATCAGCTCGTTGCAATTTTAGCTTCTAGCTACTTGAAGAAGCCAACTCTTAGAAAGTATCGCACCACTGCCTGCCACTGTTCTGTTCCCTCCTCAGTGTGGCAGCCAACACTGGTCTGTGACTGGCGGGACATGAGGACACGGTGGCCTTGCTGGGGGTGGCCCTGCGGGAGCCATGTCCCCTGGCGGGCCGCCTGCTGCCATGTCCCGCTTGGCGGCCCAGCACCCGGGCTGCGGAGGCACGGGCAGCGTGGGCACAGCCACAACACGGAGCGACCCACGGGGACGCTGGGGCCCTTGGCTGCCACCCAGGAGGGCAGAGACCTCCGCCTGCGGCCTGTGGGGACAGGCTGTGGGGACAGGCTGTGGGGACGGTGGGTGCCCGCGGCCCTTGGCCTGGCACTGCGCTGCCACAGCGGGGACGTACGGGCCTCACACCGGGCCCTGGCACGTGGCCCTGCCGCTGGGAAGCGGGTGAGGGCCACAGGACGGCTTAAACAAAAGTGGGATTTTATCCACTTTTAGTTATTTTACTTTAGCATCTGCTATTACTGGTTACTTTGGTTTTATATTTTTTTTGCCTTTTCTTCACTTTTATCACTTGCGCTTTCCAACTTTTTTAAAACTTTGTTTTTTTAGTTTTAACTGTCATGCGTTAATTAGGTCTGGTTCCTCACTTTTTCTTCACTTTTTGTCCTCTTAGAATTTCCACTTAATTTCCTTTTAACTTTTTTTTTGTTGTTAGCTTTTTTGAATACTATGGGGGTAGGTAGGTCCGCTTTTCAAAATTTTCTTCGTTTCTTCTCGATTTTGCTCGTTATTTTTCCTCATTTTTCTACACTTCTTTTTTCTTTCACTTTTCCTGTTTCTTTCCTCCTCATTTTCCTTCCCGTTCCCCGTCCTTTCCTCGTTTTTGCTCTCATTTCTCCACTCGTGAGTCCCCTTCCCCTTTCCTTTGTCTAATTTTCCTCAGCGCTAACTCCGCTCCGCCCGGGACAGCCGCCCCGGCCCGGCCCCGCCGCCCCGACCCCGCACACCCGGCC
>VXAL01006447.1:149014-170331 GCA_013399475.1 Chauna torquata
GGGCCGGTGACAGCGGCCGCCGAGCGGCCGGGCCCGGCCTCCTGCCGCGGGACCAGAGGGGCCCGGGCCCGGGCGGGTGTGCGGGCGTCGAGCGAGCAGCCCTTGCGCGGCTGCGCTCCCTCCGCGGGCCTGCGCGACACCCTGACGCAGCCGGGGTGGCTGTTTTAGAGGCGAAAACAGCAGCGAGGCTGTACCTGGTCCGGTAGCTGGCTGCGTATCGACTCCCGGGCGGTGTAGTGGCCGTCGTCCTGAGCGGTAGCCCGGAGAACGTTTAGGTAGCTTAGGTTTAAGACATTCACGTATGGACGGCTGCTCGGCTTCCCCTGGCTGTCCAGGAGTGCTGTGGCTGAGTGAAAATTGACCTGACTCTTTAGCTTTTACAGTTTTTATTCACAGCTTTATATACAGAGAGGCAGGAAGAAGGCGTATTCTGTCTTCCAGAGAGCGGGTTGAAAGTTTTCACATTTAGCAAATTCTTGCTAGCCAAAGCTGCTAGCTTGGTGACAGCTGCAGGGGAGCAACGTCAGGTCTTCACCAAATAGTGGCAGCTCACGTATTTCTGTATGCTTCTGCAGTAACGGGCTCGGTTTTGTAGCTAAAAGTGCCAGGTAAAATTTCATGGTAAGAGTGTCAAATGGGAGTAATTGAGCACCGCTTTTAATAAAATGCTGTACAGAGAGATTTGGTGAGAAAACAGGAATTTTGGGGAGGGGATTTTAAAAAGTGGTGGTTTTCTTCTTGATGTAAGAGTGAAAATTATATTGAAGAAGTGAAAGAAGAATGAGGGAAGATCTGTGAAGGGGCGTAGAGAAAGTTACAAGAAACTGAAAAGAACATGAAAGTCTGGAGGGAAGAATAAAAAGCAGAAGAAAGATACAGTGTAGGTAAAGCACTGAGTAAAAAGATACCACAAAAGCAGAATTGGTTGGTTAAAATATCTTATTTAGTTAATAGAGAGGATGAAAGAGAGGGTTGGTTAAAACATGCTACTTAGAAAAAGTCACTCCAGTGGTGGCTTAGAGATTCTTCTTTACAGTTTGACCAGCTCAGTGCCATTTAGACTATTTGGCACTTACGCAGTGGAAAATTCACTAGTATACTGGGAAATAGTGGTAAAATTCACTGAATAACATCACTGAATATTTTCCTTGCTGTTCAGCCAAACCTATTATTAAGTCATATTAAAAAAACGCAGTAGGAATGTGATTGACAGTGCATTACTATTAAATACAAAACACTACTCAGCAGATTCCTTATTTAAACTTCAGAGTAATAGCCTTGTGGGTGTGGGACAGCAGAGGCCCTTTTCAGCCTGGTTAGTGAAAGTTTTATACTGTGGGGCCATCTTTATTGTAGTATAGGAATAGTTTTAGGCCATTTTTTTTTCCCTGGCTAGCTTAAACCTACTGCCACTTGTCATAGAGGTGTTATACTGGCAGAGGTGTCAGCTTGTGTCAGTGGGGTGATGCATCTCTCTTTAAAATCGATTATGCTCTGCCAGCTTTTCTTTTCTTTTTAATGACAAGCTAAGTCACAGCTGAAAATGGAACTAGGGTTCCTGTATCATTTTGAAAATGATACTCCTGATGCTTTGTGTGGGATCTTTGGAGCCCTGCTTCACTTCATTCTTGTATAGTTTTGCAGTGAGCTGAATATTCATTCCAAAACTCTCTCTGTCAAAAAGCGGTGCCAGTTATTTTAGTAATGATGCGGTTGCACACATGAACTGGTTCAAGCATGAGACTATCCTGCTATCTATCATATATGATACACAGTTTTTAAAAAGTGCTTACTAAGTGAAGATTGTTATTAACTGTATTTTATGCTGCCTGCTGTATGTTAATGCATTTGCAGATAGGCACAAAGACAAGATTCTTTACCCACTAAGCTTGCAAATTAATCAGGGATTGATCCAATCAGTATGTATTAAAATTAAAAGATGAATTTGCATTGATAGAATTGGGCTTAGAAAACAGCCTCATTTTATCCCCTCATTGTATAATGACTTTGGAAGAGATTTTTTTGTTGTTGTTCCTAAAGTAAAGAATACTCGCTAAAGAGCAGGAACACGTACCTACTGGTAAGCTGCAGCTTTTACAAGAGATGGAGTGTAATGTAAAAACAGCTGTCACTGTACTTTTCTGGTAATGTGTCTCAGAATGAGATTAAATTTTTTAGAAGAACTTCCTCTGAAAGCGATACTGAATCATACCCACATGTGGATATTGATTTGTTCTTATACAGGCAATGATGCATTTACCATTCGCCATGACACACTGAACAAGTGCATACAAGTTAAAAACTCACGGATAGTGATAGATGACTGCAAAGAGACAAGTGAAGCTTTGTGGAAATGGGTGTCCCAGAACCGCCTTTTTCATCTGGGATCAAAGCAGTGCTTGGGACTTGATATATTCACAAAATTACCGTCTCGCCTGAAAATGGTTGATTGTAACTCAGAACTTATGCTGTGGTGGCGATGTGCTGATGCCTCTATCCTTGGTGCATCTCAGTACAAGGTGACTGTGAAGGCTGCCTATGTAACTGCAAGCATAAATGCATCAGACCAGTGGAGAAGCAACAATTCCTCTGATGATATATGTCGGTATTCTTACCGTGGTAAGTTTGTACTGGGGTTTGGATGGAGAATAGTTTTTCTGTACATTGATGCCAATAAATTCTTAAAGTTAATTGTATGAAAAGACTGATTAGTAAAGCAATAGAATGTTTTGCTCTAGGGAGATACTGATATTCAAGTATGAAACTAACCATTTTTAAGAAAAAAATACATATACGCAACTGCAGGAGTTATGTTATCAAGTAGCTTTTTTAGCATGTTTAAGTCCACGCCCCCATGTTTTTGTGAGAACCTAATTATGAAATATCAGCCACCTTTTTTCAGAATTGAAACTGTCCTTTTCACAGAGATGGGAATTTTTCCGTTAACTATTTTCTTTGCTGATAGGCTGTACAATCAAATTCAGTGTGTGCTGCCAGCTTGCAGCCTGTTGGACTGTCTGGAACCATGTTTGCTTTGCTCTAGTAATCTGTTCACTTGCTGTGGAAGTCAGTCTCATCTAAAACTTAATGCGTGCTGGAAGAAATGATGAAAACTTGCTTTTCCCTATTTGAGAGCAGAATTTTCATTGTATTTGATTTTTTCGAAGTGTCCAGGCTGAAGAGCCCAGTAGGCTTCAATTTGAAATAAGTTTTCCTTCTTCTGTATCTGTTGATTCCTAGAACCTTGTTCCGTAGTATTCTATGCAAACCACCTGGATTTCAACAGAATGATGCATTTGTCCCTAACTTACCAGGAAGGGGGAAGCATGTTTCTTATGTGTTATGCACTGTGCAGAAGAAAAAGTACAGAAGAATATTTTCCTCTCATTTCTTTTAGGTCTGGCATTGCTATACATTATCTGTAACAACAAGATACTGTGTTTTAAGTCCACAAGTGTGATTTGCATGCTTTTAAATTAATGCTCGCCTAGACAACTTGTATCTACTTCTTTACCTTTTCTACCTTTTCCTTTTTTTTTTTTTTTCCCCCCTACAGAGGTTTATACCAAAGATGGAAACTCATATGGGAAACCCTGTGAGTTCCCCTTTCTTTATAATAAGACCTGGCATCATGACTGCATTCAGGATGAAATGCACACGGGTGGGAAATGGTGCGCCACATCTGAAGATTATACTCATGATGGAAAATGGGGAATCTGCTTACAACCAGGTACACTGGTTTTTTTTAAATAGGCATCCTAAAAGCATTCTGTCGCTTAGTGTATGTACAGCTCCACCTTGGCATAACACCTTGCTGTTAAGCTGGGTAGAAACAGGACGCTTTTCTATTGCAGCATCAACAGAACAATCAGCACACACTTACTCTGCAATATGTGTGATTTCAATGTAAAAATCCGTAGAGTTAAAGTATTACAGTTTTTGTTTTGAAACGTTCATGGTATTTCAGTGTAGCCATAGTTAAAAGTATGTACCTTCTGCTCCCTTTAAACAGAGGATGGTTGCCGTGATAACTGGGAACGTGATCCAGGGTCTGAAAGTTGCTACCAGTTTAATACACAGTCTGCTCTTTCTTGGAAGGAAGCTTATATTTCATGTCAAAGGCAAGGGGGAGATTTGCTTAGCATCCAAGATGCATCTGAATTAAGTTACATACAAGGTGGGTGTAATTATTCACATATGAATATCAGGAAATTTTGATAAATAATATCTGTGAAGATAGTGTTTTAGTTTCTGTCTTAAAATTCTGGGTTAACACTTGTTCATGATTAAATGCCTTGGTGCTTTAGTTTATGTAGCAGAAACTGAGTTGCTGGTCTCACTTTAGAGGTGTGGGGTTTTTGTTTTGTTGTTGTTTTGCTTTTAATTTATCTGTGTGATTTCATTGCAGTGGCTAGCTCTTGTTCTTACGTATAATGAGTAACGTCCCCGAAATCTCAAATACGGGCCAGAGTGACAGTTCATTGGGGTGTATGTACATTTATTACACTGGTGTTTCAGCAGCATGTTAGCATCTTCTCATGAAATCATTCTCACTGATGTTCAGGCTTGGCCTGGAGGAACTATCAGTGTGCTTTTGAGAATATAAAATCACATGTCAAACACCTGGAGGTGTTGAGAGGGGAGACTTGTGTGGTTGAATTCCTCCTCAGTTCAAGAAAAGTTGCATGTCCGATTATAGCAGCAATTTTTTTTCTTCAAACGCAAGCCCTCTTAGATGACATTTTTATTTTAGAGGAGACCATTAAAGGATGAGTATTTTATACTAACTGTTTTCTTGAAGAATAATAATAATAATAATTAATAATATCCAGCTAAGGATGACATCGCTGAGATCTTTTGGATTGGCTTAAATCAACTGGACATTTCTGGAGGTTGGCAGTGGTCAGATCACAAGCCTTTGAATTTTGTCAACTGGCATCCAGGTAATGTTTCTGGTGGTATTAATTTTAGAACAGAAACTAGCATTTTTCTTTTTTCTCTTCTTCTCTTCTTTTTTCTCTTTTCTTCTCTTTGTCATTGGACTTCATCAAAACAATCCTTGCTCCATTTCTGTTAAAAGTTCAGAAGGCATCCTTTCCTTCTAGAGAGTGAATCTTTCTGCACTCGTCCTGTATTTGTGGAAGATTAGGGTAAATCTCTAAAAAGGTAAAACCTAAATAGTATATTTGAGATCCATTTTAGCAAGGGAGTCTACTGCTGCCCTAGTTGCTAAATTTCTCCTCTCACTGGCTGAATGGCATTGACTTTCCTCAGATATTACAATGATTGATGTTTGTGCAAGAACTGACGTTACTTAGAAGTCTGACCTGTGTTTTTTGGACTTCAAGGTTGCTTACGTTTGTTCTGAGGTAAAGATGAAAGAAGTATAAAACCTTCGAAAAACATTTTCTAATTACTCCCAATTTCCCAGTAAAATCATTGAGAGTCTTGTTTGGAATTTTCAGCAAATATTTGTAATGTTTTCACAAATATGATGTGGATATGAGAATCCTTGAGGAGTAATAGTCAGGAATACTGAAGCTGACATTGTTCTGTCATTCAAGCTGAATGTGACATTTTTAAAATGGAATCTCTTTTCCTTCAGTTTCTAGAATAGTATTAGGCTGTGACATGAATTCTGTGAAAAGAGAAGTGGTTTCTGTTACTTTTTTTTAAAGATTTAATAAGAAATATCTGTTAGATTTTCCAAATATAGTTTCTTTTCCTTTTTTTTTTTCTTTTCTTGGAAAGCTTAAGGAGCTTTCTGCTACTTGCACTATTGGCTGCACCTTCTTCTGCAACTGTGATGACACTATAGGACTGTAATGCAAAGCCAGAGATAGACTATGCTGAGATAGAGCAGTGTAATTCAGTCTGCAGTCCTGGCAAACACTAATGTTACTGAGAAATTCTAGCTGAAATATACAGGTGTGAAAGTGTAATAAAGTATGTTCTGAAGTTGCCAGTATTATTTAAGTTGCTGGACTAATTGTGCCACCAAAAAGTTAAAACTGCAGGGCAGAAGAGATCTCTGATGGTTGCCAGTCCAGCTCCTGACCCCTGTACATCAGGTTGCTCAGGCCTGTCCAGCCAAGTTTTAGTGGCTCCTTAAATGGAGATCTTGCAGCCTCTGTAGGCAACTTGTTCCAGTTATTGAATACCACTGTTACGAAAAATGCTTACAAGTATCTACCTGGAATTTTGCTATCTGCTTCTTGTCATTTCACTGTATACCTCTGAAAAGATCTTCATCCTGTCTCCTCTGTGCTCTCCCATGAAGAACTAACGTCCACCCTCAGACTTTTCTGCGTGAGACTGAACGAACTCAGTGCAGGGGAAACTGGTGCACCGTGTAGGTTACAGGTTGGGTTTGCGTTAGGCTTCAAAGAAAGAGAGCCAAAAGATATCATTGGAAGGGGGCTCCAAGGGACGCTGGGGACTGCAAAAGGAGTTCTCCTCTGCAAAATTTTTAGTTTGAGGCTTTGTCCGTTAAGGTGAGAGTTATGGTTAGAGTTGAGAAACTGTGCAGAACTGTGTTTGGAGTTGGTCTGGAAAGGGGCTGCCAAAGGAAACTGAGGGCTGCAAAAAGGGTTCTCCCCTGAGACATCTGTAGTCTGGGAAAGTGCTCGGCCAAGGGTTTCTTGTATTGTAAATAGAACATTCCTCCCAGTTATATGATTAAATGTTGGAATAGAAGTCCCGATACCTTGATTCTGTAAATTTCTCTCTTAAAAAAAAGTTTCCCTGGGACCTGTGGTAGGACCGGTGCCTTCATTCAAAGCAAGTTATGTTCTTCAAATACAAGGTGCTGTAATATGCAAAGTACATTATTGCATTGAAAAGCAAAAGAAAAAAAAAGCAGTCACTACCTCACTGTCTGATAACTTGTGCTCTTCTATTTTTATTTCTTGCTGTCTGTAGATATGCAGAGTTTGTCCCCTCTGGATGGGACTAGCTGCGTGGTGATGAATGCTGCCTCAGGTCAGTGGCAGAGTTATCATTGTGGGACTGCACTTCCGTATGTTTGCAAGAAGGCATTCAATGAAGTTTCAAACCTCCCAGGTAGGACAGCTTGCATGTGTGTTTTTGTATGTTAATGTGAGAATAATGTTCACTTTTATGCAGTCTTTTTCTTCTTCCCCAAGCCTTCTTGGGCATCTCTGCCAAAACACTTCACCTCGGCTGTGGGTCTTTCAGCAGAGCAAAGTCAAACTCTCTATCTTCAGTCTCAAGATGATGTACCACAAATGTCTTTAGTTTTTCACAGCTTTCTCACTCGCACACTAAGCATTTCCCAGCACAGTCCTGCCCTTTTCATCAGGTTTTCCTCCATAGCTCGTGCCTTTTTTCATGTGCAGCAGAAAGTCTAGAACTGGCAATTGCAACTCAAACCTTTCCATCACTGCTTTAAGACCGTGTCTCTCACTATTGGTGTTTAACATAAAATGGAACCTACCTGGGACTTGGATCAAACTCTGTTGAATTCAAATAGGAGTCAGTAAATGACCTTAGTATCTTTAGAAACCAAGTCCAGCACTGGAAATCAAGAGTGCAAGAGCTGGTAACTCGCCCAGTATGTAATCTTTATTGGATCTGTTACTTTTATCTTGTAAGAGCAGTTGATAACACAGTGGGAAAACAGAGCAGTTTAAAGCTTCATTCTCTCCTCCCTCCACAAACACACACACACATACAGTGCTTCAGCTCTTACAGTGTCCAGCTATGACATATAACTGCTGCCATGCTCTTGGCAATTTACCTGCACCTGGATGTCCAGCCCTTCCAATGTCCATGGCCTGCTTTTCCATCTGTGCTTTGGCCATACCCAGTTCGCAGGGCTCACACGTGTGGTGCTCTCATGAGAAAACAATTACTGGGAGACAATTGTCCTCGAATGAGGCCTAGAGCTAGAGGATAAGGGGGATGAAAGAGTGGCCTGGAGGTGGAAAGTGACATGGAGTATCTCTGGCTATGGCATGCTCTCTCCAGCTTCCCCAGGGGAGGTATGTGTCATTGAGGAAAAAAAATTAGTAAGCCGTATAAATTTTAACTAAAACTATTTCAAGTTTATAAGTGATCCCTGAAAAACTAGTTTTCAGTTATCTAAATCTGATTTTTATCTTAACACTAATCTGTATGTGTTCTCTGGCTCCTCACTGGGGTATGTGGAGATGATACTAGTATTTATACAGTGTTTTAATAATTAAAAACCAAAATTCTTGTGATTGGAGTGTATTATTTTATGTTTTGAAACAGAAAAGCTTTTAACATACACCTTTTTCAGCATGCATAAAAACAGTTGGAATTCTTGAGTATCTTAGTTTTCAGAAGAAAAATTATTTAAAACTAAGAATTTGTTTCACTGTGGGTTATTCAGAATTGGTCTTTTGCATGATACTGTTATGCATATGGATAATAATGCCCTATAAAAGTACAACCGTCTGCCAGAGCAAAACAAGCAACTTTTTGTTGGAGCTGCTATCCTGCAATGAAGAAAGTTGTTTTGCTTTTAATTGGTTTTGAAATCTTGGTTGCAGTTACTTCTGAACCTTTTGCTTACACCAAGACCAACTTAGTAAGAATTCCAGCTTTTTACTTTCACTCTCACTACTTTCTCCTTCTGCCCACCTCATGGCCCCAGAATGCTACTAATCCCCGTAATGCTGCTCAGTCAGGTTTATTTGCTTGACTAAATTGTGACTCTTTCTTAAAACGTTAGCCCTGAAGAGTTGTGCTGTTTATATGTGAATATGTTCTGATTGCTGCTTTCTGTCTGCTTTCAAGGTGCTGCCAGATTTAAAACATGAAGAAAATACCAACCCAATGCACCGGTCAATGTAAAATAAAAGCCTCTAATTCAGTTTCTCTTCACTGTTAGAGTTTTGGAGACACTTGGATACTCGCTGTGATTTGGGCTGGCTTCCCCACGATGGTTTTTGCTACATGCTGGTACACAACCAGGCACCTTGGAGTACAGCAGATCAATTGTGCAAAGCAAATAAGAGTAACCTCATCAGCATACACTCATTGGCAGATGTTGAACTGGTTGTTACAAAGCTTCATAATGGTGAGTTGGGATACTTGTAAAAGTCAAGCACCAAATGCTGTGCGCCTTAAATTACAAACTGCTTTCCGTGTTCTAGCATGTGATTGTGAGAACCTGTAGCTCTAAATGAAGGTGTTAATGCTGAGCTTGTACACAGGCTGGTGCTGAGTGTTACTGTTCAGGTCTAGTCCCTCTGTGTTAGCTCTTGTTTTAGTTCGATCTATTTTATTCATGTATTTGTTTATCTAATGGGCTAGCCTGCTTATATTTGCCTAATTCCTAATGCCTAATACCAGTTCAATTTTCTCATTCAAACAGAATTGTGGATAGTTGGGTTGAATGTTTGCTGGGTCATTGAACTAACAAACACAATCTGTACTTTGTGGTCTTATGTTTTTGTCTGCGCTCTAAAAATTAGATTTCAGCTGAGCTTCTTTTCTTGTGTTCATTGTTTTCATTTTTTTGTTATTATTATTTATTATTTTTTCCTATTTGTTACCTTCTCTGTGAAATGTACTCACATTCCTGAATATAATGTATGATTTAAAAAATAAATTGTGCTTGTCTCAAATTCCCTTTCTCATTGTAATAAAAAAAATTGCAGCATTTATGCTTTTAAGTAGAATGTGAACTCAGCAAGATTAGGTTTTATCACTCCTTTCAAATTAGTTTAAAGATTATTCAGAAACCTCTGTGTTGTCCTAATTTTATATTACAGATGCTAAAGAAGATGTGTGGATGGGTCTCAGGAATGAAGACGTACCAACCTTGTTCAAATGGTCAGATCACTCAACTGTGGTTTTTACATATTGGGATCAGAATGAACCAAAAGTTCCTTTTAACATCACTCCTAACTGTGTGTCATATTCAGGCAAGGTAGGAATACGGGAATACGGTGTTGGGTTTTTCTCATTTTTTTTTCTCCTCATATTTTATGTGACATTGATGTGCGTGAAAGCAGAGGGGGGCAAATCAGATAAATGATTTTATTTTTGGAATAATCTTTAAAATGCAGATAATCATTTATTTAAAAGCAAATTTCTTAAAATTATTTAGCCAACACTTGATAGTTCATGTGCCACAAAAAATGGAAGAAATTGCTTACAGCTCTGAGACTGCCACTGCTGTTGACCAACCAGCTGTCCGTGTTGCTCTGAGTTTTGGATTACCCTATTCTTGTGTGTCTGTGGCAGACAGCTGGGAAGGAGGTGGGCCGAACTACTGAGAGGAGAAGCTGGCTTCAGTCACCTCCAGGACCAGTTTGGGCCACCCCATTTAAGGATGGGCAGTGAGATATGTCAGTGAGAGAAGAGGAAGTGGATAAGGACAGATGCTGGGAGGGAGAGTGCAGAAGCAGCAAGGAGCGGGCTGTTGGAAGAAGATCTCAGAGGTGAATGGTGGGAGAAGCAGGCTGTATCCCATCCTCCCAGTTCCAGTAGAAAACTGGGAAAAGTAACTGCCTGCTGTGCTGTCTGATGAAGCTTATGTGCCCTGCTGTTCGCTGCAGTGAGCTGAGCCCACCTACCCTGCACCCATTCCCTCCCTGGTCCACGAGAGAACTGGCACCACCCTGGCCTATTTTTTCCCTTTTCCAGGGAATAAATCCCTGGTGATCCAGAATCCTCCCATCTCCACGTTGTCAGCTTTCTCTTTCCCTTCAAAACGTGCTCCTATGCATATAATCCAGGGCATCCCACTCACAATGATTTTGCTATTGCAAGTAACCAAGGTATTGTGCCTTTCCCACTTCTAAAGACTAGCCCTGCACTATGGAAGGATTGTAGAATTTTAAATACTCTTTTTCCTTTCCTTCTAACAGTTGGGACAGTGGAGAGTCAAATCCTGTGAAGAAAAATTGAAATATGTGTGTAAGAAAAAAGGAGAGATTTTGAACGAAACAAGATCAGATGAAAGTTGTTCATATGATGAGGTAAGAAAAAATCTGCATATCTTTTACCTTCACTTGGTTCAGAAGCTTGCGTTAAATTAGTTATTTTCTCTTCTTCGCATTTCCTTAATGCCTGTAAAATAAAACTTACGGAACATCCTGGCTGAAAAAGAGCATTTATCTAGCTTGAGCCAAATTTGATGCGTCTTCAGATTCTCCTAAGCAGATTCTGAATGTATTAACACTCAGTTTATGGGTGAAAGCATTACGAGGTTGAACCCAGGAGGTGTGTGTTATTCATTTGTTTGGAAAAAAAAAAATATCTGATTTTACTAGGTATCTTATAGCTAATGCTATTTGTTCCGTAGCTTCTGCTTTAAACATGCTTTTTAAAATTTAGGATAAGCACTTTGCAACATAAGGATGTGCAGAGAAAGATAAATGAGAAAGATTAGGTTTCTGTTATGGTTTCCCTTGGCTCTCATCTTTGTTCTTTGGCTTGAATAAAGGCTTTTTTTGTTTGTTTGGTTGTTTTTTTTAAGTATAACATGTTACAATGTAAATAAGTCTTGAAGTCTTTTCTGTTTTGAACAATCTTGGGATGGAGTTACTAGCTACTTCAGAGTTCTGTTATTAAGTTTTGTGTGGCATATTGCCTGCAACAGAAAACATATTTCTCTGTTACCTTTCTTTCTGTACAACCTGGGGGTGTTCTTACTCTGTCTCTTCAGAGACTGACAGCAGTTACAGCTTTCTGTGCTGTCAGACACCAGTGCATTGGTAGGCTAGCAAAGAACACATTAATATTCCTTAAAGTTTCAGTGTAACTGTGGGGAAAAGATTTGAATAAGAGAATTTTTGTAAGTTCAAGCATCTTGAGTATAAAAGATTTTTTTTTTTGAAGTAAAGAAACGCTAATAACGCCCTTTTATTATTCCTCTGTTTGAATCCTGGCGTTGGTGGAACAGCATCAGAACTCCCATTGTTTAGAATAGGACTAGGCTGTCACCCTTGTGTTTCTCTCTCTAAATGCACATAGCAGTCAGAAGACTGCACAGTCGAGCTAAAACAGTGGTGTATTTTATTTCTGTGGTTGCATTATTTCTTAGAACTGTGAATCGGAGAGTTGATAATACTGGACCCTGTATGTGATGCACTGCATTTCTTTCTTGTTTATGCTGTGCCAGCTTGTGGGCACCAACCAGTGTTAGCAGTGATTTCTGTTTTCCTGCAGATAATGCCTAAATTAGGTTGTTAAATATAAACATGTCTTTTGTTCTTTAACCAGGGATCGGAGACACATGGAAACTACTGTTACAAGATTTATAAAACAGAAGTTTCATTTGGAGCACAGTGCAATCTTACAGTATCGAACAGGTAAAATATCTCTGTAATTTATGTGTGTTTTACAGTGGGATCCTGGAGATACAGTCATAAAACCTCCATATGCTAAACAATGGTTTAAAATGAAAAAATAGGCATGGAATTGCTACTGCAGAGAACTGATGAACTGTGTTTTCCTTGGTGTGACAATTGCAAACCTATGGATTAAAGCCTTCTTGGAAGTATATAAATTCCCAGCCTGCTGACCCCATATTGAATACAGGACTGTCTGGACAACCATTTGAACTGACTCATGTAATAATATGCCTGGTTTTCAGATTGACTTGATAGTTTCAGATATCTTTCAAATATTGACTCAGATTAATCTGTGAATTTTCAGATTTGAGCAAGAATTTATAAACAGTCTAATTAGAAAACACACCAAAGTTGAAGAAAAATACTTCTGGACTGGCTTGCAAGATATTAACCATTCGGGAATATATTCCTGGGGTGCAGTGGATGGGGAAAAAAATGAAGCTGTGACATATACTAACTGGAATTCCTTGCAACCAGGTAAATGTAACAGTTTAAAAATGCTATCATTATACACTAAGCCAGCATTGGAGCACCAGGTTACGGGACTCCAAGGATGAAATAAAATAGTCATTCAGAAATCTTTGGATTTTTGGAAAACTAACCAATAGCTTTAAATATTTCTTTGGTGGCTTAAATCTTAGAGTTCTCAGGAGGATGTGTGGCCATGCCCAGTGGGAGGTCTCTTGGAAAGTGGGAAACTAAGGACTGTAAAACCACAAAAGCATTTTCTATCTGTAAAAAATACATTGGGCTGCCCAAGGAACCAGAAGTACTCCCGAAGCCGTCTGATCCCTGTCCTCCTGGGTGGCACAATGGATCAGGCCTTGCCTGCTACAAGGTAAAATGTTATTCCTATTGGGTGTTAATTATTTGTTATTGTCTTGCAGCAAGTGTGTGATTAGCCATTTCGTGGTTTATGACTGCTCTGAAGGGTGTTTCAAAGAGGATGTATTACACTGGGAGGAGGAATTCACGCTGATCTAGACTGAATGCCTCCAGATGTTCTTGTGTATCATCCTTTGCCAGTTTTTGAAAGATGCATTGTGCCTTTCCGTCTTGATCTGTGGCCAGCTCTGAACATTAGAGCTGAACGGGGTGACAGCATTCACCTCCTGCTTCCGTCTCAGGAGGCCCGTGCTGATGGAGGGTACCATGCCTGTATCCTAGCCTGCCTGCCGTCATCCAGCACACAGAGACACCTGAATAGGGAAGGAACGTATTTGCATCTTTTTCCCTTGTCCATTTCTTTTCTATACTCTTACGAGTGTAGATGGGGAAGATGGGATTTTCTCTGGTTTGAATATGGATATCAAACTTCTTCAAAAAAGTGCTGCTTCAATTGCATTGTACTGTTTTTGAAATAAATAGTGGAAGTAAGCAGTCATGCCGTTTGCTGGAATGGCTTAAATAAATTTGCACTTAGAAATGCACTTTTTTTCCCTCCTATTGAAAATCTAATCAAGTTAAAACTGAGGCTGTTTATTGGACTGTGTATTCATTATTTCTGGATTCAGTGCCTGCAATGAACTGTGTCCTGTACACAGCTCATGTAGCAAAGTGGGGAAACCCAGCTTGAATAACAAGGCTGTGGGCAAGGATCCCAAATGGATGGGTCTAGCTGTTGTGCAGCATAGCTGTCCCTGTTCAGCCGATGGGGTGTGACAGCTGGCTCTGGCAGTTTCTCCAAAACTCTTGTTGACCAAGTGCAGCATGTCTGTGCAGAGAGATCCTGCTGACGGGAATTGGCTTGGACTGAAGTCAAGGGGATCAAGTGGATATGTTAGCTGAGGTGTGTGAGCCAAGTACGAAACTCTTATACATGCAGGTAGCAAAGGAGGTGCTGAAGAACTTTCTTCACCTGCAGCGCCCAAATGGGCCTGGTGTCAGTGGAAATTGGCTTTGAAGTTCACCCTACGTTTTAAAGAACATCATCACTTAAAGCATATAATTTGGCTTGCAGTTTTGGAATGAGTTGGGTGTTGTTTTCTAAAATCTTTCTGGTAAAGAAAAACAGAGAAATTCTGCCATATGGAATACATTGCATTTGAAACAAATTTTGTCAGCTAAACTTCAAAGTCTGGCTGTTGTCAAACAAACTGGAAAAAATAAAATAATTAAGAAATGAAGTTTAAAATCAAGCTCTCTCCCTATGGAGATATCAATTATTCATTCCAACATGGGGTGTCCGTGTTTGAGTAGTACAGCAGAGTTTTAAAAATGCTATCACTTGTGTCATTTTCTACTCTGATGGTTGGTTGTTGTGAAGTTCTTCCACAGTGCAAGAGTGCTGCGAACCAGGACTTGGGAAGAGGCGGAAAGGTTCTGTGAAGCACTCGGAGGCCATCTTCCTAGCTTTAGTCATGCAGAAGAAATCAAGGCGCTTCATTCTATCCTGAGAAGAATAATCAGGTAACAAACCAGCAATGGGCAACAGTTTTGATTTCAGTCACAAACTGTGGTAGATCGCAAATGCTGCTGCTGACCCCAAATGGCAAGTATGAGATAGTGTGCTTGACTGTGTTTCCCACAGTAAAAACAGCTAGATGTGGCATTTGAACTGCTGGGCATGTCATTGCCTTCCTGGAAAATGTCAAGGGAGTACAGCTCGGGCAAATGTTTCACATTGCTAGAGGGAACACAAGAAAAGAGATATTTACTTGGAGCATTGTTGATTGCATGAATTTAAATCTGTGTTGTTTTAAGTGTTTCCTTCTTTATACTGAATTTTGGTACAACTGGGTTGTAGTTGTTCCTGTTCTTTACTGATACATTCTTTAGAGATGAGTTATTATTTCATTTTTTCAGATAGGTCTCATCTTTATTCATGAAATACTTCCTGACTAAATTGGGTGCTATCTTTTGAAAATGTGAATAATGTAGTGTCCAGCAGTCTGGTTGGCACAGATCCCATTTGGCATAACTGCACTAACACTATATGGGCATTAGATGGGTGTGTTGAGTTTTCTGATATCAACAAATTAAATGCTACATAATTTATGAATCTAAAGCTTTTTATTTAATCAAAGGAACTGTCACTGCAAAGCTTTATTAGTCACTGGTGTGATGTCAGATCCTTGTGTAATATGTTTTTTTGATTGGCAGCCTGTTTTTTCAGAACTTTTGCCAGCTTAAACTCAAATGCTGCCAGTTATGTGATCTAAATTTATTTCATCAACAAACAAAATCAGGATTATTTTAGAAGCTGCCAGCGTACAATGCTGTGATTAAATTTTAAAATTTGATGACTGAAGAGATGCATTCTTGAAAACCCAGTGAACTTTTTTTTAGAAGTGCAGAAGTCATGAAAATTACTCAATGTTTATGTTAATAAAAGACAAAACCAAACTCATATGCTCTATAAATAGATGGCTTAGCTTGTTAAAAGCCACTTGTGACTCCTTTGCTAAAGTGACTAAAGTCCCTGAAATAAAAATCAGTGCACAAATTATTTTTAGCTATAGATCTTAGTATACTGTTTTGCAATTATAAATTTTGTTTTAGTGTACCTAATCTACTATGGAATATGATTAGGGAATTATTTTATTCTCCTACTTAGTACAAATATTTGAAACTACTTTTCAGTCTGCAAACCATCTCCGGCATTAATTATAGTTAATGGCCTTTTTTTGTTCGGAGTTTAAAGGTGGAGACTTTTTCTGCCATTTCAGAAAGTCATCTGACACAGGATGCTAATGCAGTTCCCATATTTCAAAAAACTCAACGGCCTGAAAGAAGAAAGGTCCCAGTACGTCAGTATTGTTCTACCAGAACTTAAATAAGGGGTAATGCACTGAGCACAGGATATAAATACAGGCAATATATTGAACCCTGAATAAATTGACTTTGCAGTCAGAGTTGCAGTAGCTGCATGTGTCAAGTATAACCCAAAATACCATATTTTTGCCTGGATTAACTTCTTTTGACATTTTGCAAAACTTCTTGAACAGAAATACTACATATTTGATGTTGCCTAAAACATTTTAAATGTTTGCTTAGATAAGGTAATGAGATGTTTAAGTTAGTTATGCTTTTCAAATTACTCAGAGGTGGTGATTATATGAATTATTTTAGAGATCAAGAGTGATGAGTAGCTTGTCTAAAAATAAGCTCATTTGAAAAAGGAAAGAGGAAAAACAAATGAATTATTTCACCAAGAACAGACAGTTCAGGTAACTGGGAGAAATCATCCTAAGGTAATGTTAGGAGCGATTAGCTGCCAGAGTTCACTGGCATGCAGTTTACCCTGCGTTTACTCAGTGCAATCTCTGACCTGAGGTATTCATTCACTGCAGTTATTTTGGCTCAGGGAAGGAGCCACACCTTGGCTTTTTTCTTTTGTTTTTTTTCACCTTGCACAGTTCTCTCGTGACTCATTGAGAACTGTTTTGTTTTTAAATGTTAGCGAAAGTCAGTTTGGTTCACCAGGAAAAGGGCAGCTTGCCTAGTCCATTTTGTTCTTTACTCAGATTCCACCTTAGAGGCAAATAAGAACTAGAACTGCGCCAGCCAAGTCAGGCGATTGCCATTGGAAAGGAAAATAAAATTTGCCTGCCAGCCTTCCTGTCTGAAAGAAATATGAGATAACCTCTTTTTACTTCAAGGGACATGGTACAGGCAGAACAGATCCTGTTACCTTACTTCTATTCTTTTAGGTTTGTTTTTCTGAGCATTTTGTAGCTTATAGCTGGCAGCAGTGCTGGACACAAAGAGAGTAACAGCTTGGATTTGGTTAGAAATAGCATTTCAATGAGGACACCTTACTGGAAAGAAATCGGTTGCCTTTTATATGCACAGCTCTGCTTCTGTAATTGCACTGAGTCTAGAAAACCTTATGAACACTTGAGTTTTCAAGAAAAGACTGATCTTACTCTCAACGTGCTGGCCAAAACAACAATAAAACTGAGATGCAAGTTGTAGTAATTGCGTTAATACAGCTTCTCTGCTCTTCTGCTAGAGAGTAGGCGATTAGCAGGATGGAGACTTGGTTGGTGGCAGTAGCTTGTAACAGAGAGAGGAGCAGCGATCAAATGGGCTTCATACGTACTGCCATCAGAAGCAACAGTTCTTTTAAATTGCACCATTTGGGTGCTGGCCCAAATGTATGCATGTTTGTTATATTTTACCTTTTATACTGTTAGGTTGAACCACAAGCCACAGTAACTTCACTTAGGCTCTTAATCTTGTGTTGGAGCTGATGTAAGGGACAAAAAATTCCTTCTTCTATTTCAGTATTTAGAATATGACAGTAGAAAAAATACTGTTTTACATTACATTCATATTGACATTGATCTAGACAGTATGTATTGACTCCTGCACAGTGTTGACTTTTATGAATTTTTTGTTCTGTATGAGAGAAAAGCCACTGGCATTCTGCAGGAATTACTGGAGATTTAGGGTCTTTCATTGTTAATCAGTGTGAAGTCCATTATAAAGCACAAATTGCACCTACTTTTTAGGTTAAAACTCAGGATAACCTAGGTTTTAGATGCGGTTCCAGGAATGTAGCTCAAAGAATACTCTGGCAGTGATAAATCTGTTCTGATACTGGTCCACAGGATGGATTTTAAATGTTTTGCAGTGAGGACACAGACAGCTGAAGTACAAGCAAATTCCTTGCTGCAAGCTCAGTTGCAACAGAGTCTTTATTCATACTTGTCTTACATGGTTAATGGAATTCTTTTCCATGATGAGGTGATAGTATAATTTCGGAGGGCAATCAGAAGTCTTTACTTAAGCTTAAATGTGTCATCAGGAATAGTGTAGCAGTTACTGAATTACTTATGTTCATGTCTGAACAATTCTGGAAGAGGAGAAAAATGTATATTAACGTGCAAATGCCCAATCAGCTGGAAAACATTGTTACGTTTGCAGACTAATAGTTGTAAATTGGGAGATGTGCCAGGTCAAGTCCAGCCTACTTTTTATATTTTTATTTATTACATAAAAGCCTGAAAAAAATGTTCTAGTTCCTCAGTTTATTACTGCAGATCCTTTTGAAATGAGTGTCTTGAACTTTCTTCTTAGTGGATAGTCCTATGTGGTGATCAGTTGCCTGTAGGTGATGACTAGGAGAGAAGGGCTAAGCAGTGTCTGATTCATAATTGGAAAGAACAATCACAGAAGAATAAAATCCTAGAGGCAAATTGCCAAAAGCCACTTAGCCACTTGACTGCTGGTGAAGGGCTCACAGTTTTCCCTCTGGAGTGATGCGGGGCATTTAGGCTCTTTAGTGATATTAAAAGACTAAAGACTGTTCAGTATGATAAGATCACACTAGTGTGATCACACTATCACACTGATGTCAGAAATTAATACTGGAGTTGAGAAAAAAAACAACACAAAAATAAGATTTGTTGGTGGCTGATGCTTTTCTTCCTAATGGGAGCCCTACAAGTAAAATGCCATTGCCCTTCTCGGTTTTCATGTGCTTCACCTACATACTCTGGGCTGTGCTGTTGTTTGTTTGTCATTGGTCTGAGTCCCAAGGGCAAGCTTCCAGATCTCTTTTCATGAACCCACTGTTGGAATGTGATTTTTGTTTTTTTTTTTCCACACTCTGATACTAAAGGTCTTGGAAACACGTCCTCAGGATGCCTCCCAGGCTGTTCCAGTTGTTCTCTTGGTGCTTCTGTGTCAGGCATTTCACACTCAGTTTAGCATCTTTATGGTGATATGTGTGGGAAGGCAGCGGCACATTCTTACCAAAGAACTTCTTCATGTTGCCCTGGGATTTCTTAAAATTTCTTATGCTGGTAAACCTGGGTTTAAGTCCATCCCTCCACACAATAAAGTTATATACATAAACTTGCCAAGTTCTATCTTAAAATCACTCTGATAGTTTATCATCACTACATTTTTTGGAGCCTTCTCCAAACTCTGACCTCTGCTGGTCAGAAACCTGTTTCCAGTTTTGAGTCTAAATTTATTTCTGAGCTGTGGTTCCTTCAGACAGAATGTCCTTTTTCCTCAGATAGTTCTTCCCCTTGTGGGGCTAGTGTCCTAATATATTGTAAAGAATAATTATATCCCTTCCCTTTGTTTTTCAAGGCTAGAAAAGAAAACTCTTAATTCTCTTTAGTAAACTAAACTCTCACTGCCTCAAATATCCTTCTCTGTATTTGGTACAATGTGAATTGATGGAATAGTACTCCAGATAAAGTTTTACAAGAGCCCTGTACGGCATTGATGCTTTATTATCTCTGTCAGAACACATCAATGAGTGTGCCTTCTCCGCTACTGTACTGCAGTAGGGTTTCGCATCAGCTGTGATTTCATTTAAAAAAAAAAAAAAGAACAACTTNCTCTCACTGCCTCAAATATCCTTCTCTGTATTTGGTACAATGTGAATTGATGGAATAGTACTCCAGATAAAGTTTTACAAGAGCCCTGTACGGCATTGATGCTTTATTATCTCTGTCAGAACACATCAATGAGTGTGCCTTCTCCGCTACTGTACTGCAGTAGGGTTTCGCATCAGCTGTGATTTCATTTAAAAAAAAAAAGCACAACTTGTGGTCTTTCTCTCCTCTGCTGCTTTCAACTGATACCATCTGTTACTTTTCTTGGGCGAGGTGGCGGGTTGGAGTGAATCGTCATAAACTTCAGTACCTAGAACCAAATTGATACTTCCAAAAGTAGAGGCTGCAGTACAAAACTAAACTTGCAGGTTGACTGACACATACTTCATTTTGTCATGGTATCCTGGATTCATAAGCAATAGTGAAGAGTATGGTAAAAGCTGTTACTGCAGATCTAAGTATTTCTGTTGTAAAGCCCATTTTTTTTCTTAAAAATTCGTGTCTTGGAGCATAGCTGAAATTTTCATTTATACATCCCTTGCTTATGAAAAACAAAGAAGTAAAATCTAGAAAAAAATACAGTTCTGACTGTAATCCTATACAATGGAGCAAATATCTATTGCCTTTCTTTTAAGCAAGTGTTGGGGTCAGTGATGTTATGTGCATTCATATCTGTGCCTCATTTATGAAGGTGCACAGTTGAAATACATACCTGTGCTTGGTTTGTTTATGTCACTGACAAACCTAAGGGAAATATGAAGTCAGTTATCTTGTGTAAGTAAAAGTTTTCATGTGGTTTGAGGAAGAGTGTGTTTGAGCTGATGACAGAGAGAGAGATGACCTGGAGATGGACAAGGAGAAGCAAGCCAAATAAACGCTATGTGTGATTCTGGAAGAAAAGTATGGAGAAGAGACCTTTATATCAAGAGACAGCTGATGAAGTGGTGATGCAGTGAACAAAGGAATTACCTGATTTAATTTTCTATCCTGACCACAGAGAAAACTAACCTACAAATCCTCTTAAACAGAAGCACAGAAGAGTACCTAGCCTCTAGGCCCATTTTCCTCTTTGACCTGCTACAACTTGCAGTAGTAAACTTTTGGCTCTGCTGCTCAATCCCAAGTAATGCGATGACTTAGGTCAGTCTATTAAATGTGCTGAATCATATACTTGGCTTAAGATTTTACTTTGTTTATTTACAGCAATGACAGATGGGTGTGGATTGGAATGAATAAGAGGAGTCCAGATTCTTTGGGAACCTGGCAATGGAGTGATGATAAACCCGTAAGTTAACTTTTAACCAGGAAATGCCACATCCTGATTTGTTTCAGCTTGGACTGAATTGAAAATAAATTGATAAATACTTTAATGAAAATATGGCAGATCCTTCAACAGATGAATAATTCAGAAGATTTTGCGCTTAAGAGCTACCATCCAGGCAGATTTCCAGTTAAAAACATAACTTTAATAAGGTTAACCGGATCTCTGTCTCAATTTCCATTAAAATATTTTAATGGAAATATTATTTACAGTAGTAAATATCTAACAGCTGGTGGAGAGAACAAGATATCTTCATGCCACAGCAGAGGGGAGGGTTTATCAGCTCATCTTCTTGATAAGTCAGACTTCTCCAAAAATAACTTGTTAACTGTAATTGATATCTTT
>VXAL01006448.1:0-14301 GCA_013399475.1 Chauna torquata
ATATATATATATATATGGTTAAGCATCTTGAGTTGTATCCTGTAAGATCTCTATAGTGCAGACAGACAGAAAAGCCAATTCTATGGGGCATCACTCAATTACTTAACCAGACGATTTCACTACTCTCATCATTCCTCAGCTCATTAGTTAATCAGTTTCCAATTTTCCAATTTCCATCTTCAAAAAAAAAAAAAAGTGTTATCTTACAGATAATGCTCTAGCAAGCTTTTATTTATCCAACAGCAGGTCCATCTCATGCTCAGAATAAAGCAGGAGTCCTGCAGAAAAAAGGTCTTTTTAAATCCAGATTTAAATCTAACTTCTAAGGTTTTAGAAAGACCAATTTAAGGAAGGGAAATATAAAGAGTCAGATCTTTAAATACCAGAAATACAAATGCTTTCTTAGCCTTAAACATTTTAGTAGCTTTTCCACTCAAATCCAGCATCTAGCAAAGATAATTTCAGGCAAAAATACTGAAGTCTAAAACAATGGCTGCAACTGAACCAAAACCAGAATCCTAATTATCAAGCAACTTTAATAACAGCTGATACCAAGAGAAGTCTACAAGAAACTGATTCTTCTTTTATTTAATGATATATCTGAAAAAAAGTCTACTTGTACCTGCATGTTGTATGACCCTTCTTGATTGTAACTTACAGCTACATCCACAACTGTTCAATAAAACAAAATATGTATGTGTAAGTAGATTTAATTATATGACCTACAGAATAATACCATATGAAGAATATTTAGTCTATCTTTTTTATAAAAAAACAGACAGACGAATACTAAGAGAAGAACTTAGCAGACACTGCAGATTTCATGCTGAATTCTAGACAATTTGTCTTTCAAAGTTGAACATCTGAAGTTATGGTCTGAAATCTGTATATTAAGTTACCTGGACAGAAAACAGATTTTTGACATGGAAAAACTGCTGAACACTATCACACCAAAGTGAAGTCAAATAAAACAGCGCTCAGCTCTTCCAAAATCTCAACCTTATTCATTTAAACGATGAACATCATTAGTGCCATTTGAATTTGTTTTATATCTCTTCAAGATCTAAGAGCATGGATTTAATAATTAAACATGCAACCTTGTGAATTTCCTTCCCAGATTCAATTGCTTAAAACTCATACTGCTTCTATTTGCTATTTCTTAACCTGAATTTTCAAGAACCGGCTGAAATAACTTCATCCATCAACTATCTCCTCTCCGTCCACACACACTTTTTTTTTTTTTTTAATTCTCTTACCGTTTTCCCCATCCAGCAGAGACAGTCTTCTAGTATAACATATGTTTATTCTTCTACCAGTGCTGGATGCAAATGGTGAGAATTTATCTAAAATACAAAACATACAGACGTTACTTTTATTATAGTTTGGCAAAACACAACATTTAGAACTTAAACCATAAAAATCACTGTCCTACTATCACTACCATTAAACTTACATATTTATATTGCATATAAAACGTTGGGGAATCGCTATAATAGATGGTGACAATCCCTCATTCAAACCTCAAGACAGAATAAACTGAGGCTGTGTAATCTACTGAAAACATGACACCAACAACAGCACTTCCTAAGATGAAGGATATTGACTGTTCTCCACGAACACATCCTTGAACAGGACAAGAAAGCATGGGACCTCAACTGCAACATGGCAGATTCTGATTAACCTATAGAAGGTTGTAACTGTAAAAGTAGTCAAACACGGCAGCAGATTGCCTGGGAAGTTTGAGGAATTTTCTGTTACTTGGTGTTTTTGAGAATGGATCAGATACACAGCTATCAGGTACTGTCTGCTTAGTTCCTCCTCTCGAGGCAACGGAATACTGTGTGGGAATCTTTCCAACCCCAATCTCCCATGCTTCCACGATATTCAAAGTGGGGGAGGAAAGAAAATGAACAAGGTTTTTGGCAGCATACATTAGATTTATATTAAGTTTTTGTTAACAGCAATCACATGCCCCACTGGTATAGCCAATAATAGTATCAGAACTCAAGAATATTCAGCACATGGAGTCCTGTTCATCCCATTAAACCCTACCGCCTCTCCCAGTCCCAGCCAGTTAGTCTTTATCGCTGAAGACCTTGGATCAACTGTAGGACTAATAGTGACAGATACTCACTGTGCTTGTAAAGAGCAAAAAGGACACAGTGACGCAGATTAAGAATCCCAAGGTCTTTTAGACAGGCACTATCTGAAGCGCGTAGGGAAATAGTCTGTACGTCACAGTGGTGATACATTTAATATCTGTCTCTCTACAGAAGTTATAGTCTGCTATGTGCGTAAATATCTGACAAATGCTATAATGCAAAATCCTGACCAGGCACAAAATAAGACAAAAAAGGTGTACACAAATTAAATAATTACACATAAGCTCGCAAGCACTGTCTCATCTACTCACAAGTAAAACAAAACAAAAGAAAAGAAGAATGATCCTTACCACCTGACTGATCTCTAAAAGCATCTGTCACCATTTTCTCCTTCAGTATGAGTCCCAGAGCTGCCTGACACACAACTTCATGTGGGGTTGCCTTTTTGGTTGGAAATAGTTCATCATGGTGTTGAGGAATGAAATTAGTGTGCACATTTCCAGCCTCAAACTGTGGGTGTCCTGACAGGCTCAGTAAGAAATCAATATTAGTGCTTAATCCTACAATCTGCCAAGAAAAAGAACAATATTGCCAAATTGAAATGAAGTTACGAATGAACACACAGCTTTCTGCTCAACTTATGCATAGATCAAACTTTCTCTACACAGCACCAACAAAACACAAAGTTTATGAACAAAATGTAATTAATTCAACTGGTATGTTTTATTATCTATGGAACTATTGCTTTTAATAAAGAAAAAAAGGTATATTTCTCAAAAGCACTCTGTTTCCAAAATGGTACCTCTGTCCACTGTGAAGTCAAAGAAAGCTTTCCAGAAATAGTAAGGGAGCTGATTTAGGAAAAAAAATGCTGCTTTGGAAAATCCTGCTCTGAGTATTCAAAAGAATATTCCTAATATGCAAAGTGCCTCTTGTTAAAAATGAGTTATAATAGTTCCAGATTTTCCGTATCTGATCTTTTAACAGCACCAAATGGAAACAGTGACTTTTTAAATTTACTAGATCCTATCCATTTCCTGTTGTGCAAAATACCTAACCAAATAACATGAAAATATAACTCATTAGAGAAACCAGTGAAACTGGTAATTATAATGTGCTGTCCACATTTATTGACAGAACTAATAAGAAAACTCTGAAGGAAAAAAAAAACAAGGAAATTCTGTTCTGTCTTTTACCTGCAATAATCTCCATTTTTAGCTAAAACAATAGCAGGCCAAACATTTTCAGTACCTCAATCATCCTTATGTTGTTAATTTAAAGGTACAAGTTATTTCTGTAGAAGTAATATCTAGTCTTGTATCAAGTCAAACCTTCTGAATTCTGCTTTTGAAAACATATACAATACCTGTAGTATTTAAAGGGAAAAAAAAAGGACAATTTCTTAAAAATAACTCTTAGCATTAAAAAGTCTCCTTTTTTCTTTATCACATGTATATTCTAGAATCTAATTGTTTTTATAGATCAGAAATTACAAACAAACATTATCTGACAAATTCTGCCTGCAAATTCCTTTTATTTTGATAAAGCTAAGACTAGGATCAACAAGTTTGTTATTTAGCTTTACCATTCTACAAAGTCCCAGCAGCATCATCCAACTAAAGATATCACCAACTTAAAAATCCATCTGTAAAACTGGACTTCACACTTATCTCTACTCCACCAATGAAAACAGTTTGCAAATTAGGAAAACATACAGCCTCTGCAAACAAATAAAGAATCTGAAATGGCAGTGGCAATCCAGGCTTCCTCTAAGAAACCACTTTTGTTTTACTGTAGTATTTTTTCTTTATGTTGTTAGCTCAAGGTGTTCAAGAAGTTAGTTCAAGATTTGAAATCATGCTGAGTTCCCCTTACTTACATTATATTGACGCAAGCTGTATCGCAACTTTCTCAGTGCTGCTTGACGATTCTCAGCCCAAACAATTAACTTTGCAATCATTGGATCATAATGAACAGAAACCTCATCACCTAAAATATACGAAAAAAATCTGTAACACTGAAACGTATTTTCTGAAAGCTGGTATACATAGTACCACATAGCATATGACAGTAAAGTGTGACACAAGTAATGGCCATGCTTCTGTATGTCCTTAAAGGATGTTTATCTTTAATGATGTGACATGGCATTTCAATTCCAAGAACAACCTCAGTACAGACTTTTGTAGAGGTAGTATTACTTAAATTCAATTTTCTTTGTTGCAGTCAGAAAGAAGGACTGGTAAATTGTTGACAAGAATATAATCAGCATAATCCAGCAGACAATAATTTGTATAGAGACAAAAAAAGAGGTAAATAAAATATCCAGTGATTGTACCTGCACTATCATGAGGAAGAATAATTCTGTGGAGATCAGTATTTATAACAACATCCTGTGGGACAAACTTATTTAGGCCAAAGCAGAAATGTTTCTAATGAAAAGCTTTTGATGTTAAATATTTCCAAGTACACCACTGCCTTCAGATTTACCTTGTCTGACTCCAGTTTCTATCCGGGTGGAACTATCAGGTGGTGGGGTGGATAAGTGCAACAATGGCCCAGCCCCTGGCATGAAGTTATTATTAGGGTCTTCAGCATATATTCTAGCTTCAAACGCATGGCCTTGGAGCAGAATCTCTTCCTGCTTTAGGGGAATCTTCTCTCCTGCTGCAACCTAGAAAAGTGTTTTTTTCTTTAATATGGGATCAATATTCTGGAGTGTCAATGTACAAAAGAAGGTTAAATATCTGTCTTCCAAACACGAACAACTAGAAAGCACATTAAAAAAAGAGCAAGCAGGAAAAAAGGTGTTAAATCGTAAATGGCTAATTCTGAAGTTACTTCTTCCATTTTTTTGAGTCACCAGTTTAAGGACTTTGAATTATTACTGTAAATTGACCTCATAACATTTCACATAGCTTAAACTTAATGGAAAAAGTCTTTTTTTTTTCTATTGGTTATGTCAAAAATAATTAAATTTTAAGTTAAAGGTTGATCAATCAAGACGATTTTATTAGAGAGAAAAACTGCTCTAATAGCAGATGATAAAATGGATTACTGGTAGCCAACACTATTGGAATATGATTCATATACTGAGGGACTTGTACTTTTAAGTGATTGTTTCTCTAGGGTGATTTCTAAGAATTTAAGAATCTTTAATAGGCAAGAAAATATCATTTTACTCCTCAAAGGAATTTTCATTACAAATGCAGGAATACCAACAAACATCAACACGCTAGTCTGAAACTGAAAAAAACAGCTTTTTGGGACATAATAGTAAGAGGCTTGCTGCAGTTCAACAGAGAGGAGACCCTCTACTGGGAAGCTACACAACCTCCATCTGCAAAAGGAAACATCAGCTCCTATCAAAAATTCCGAGCAACATTTTATCTTCTTTTGAAGTGCTTGGGGTTTCCCATGCTCTGCCTTCTGTCACNAAATCGCTCAAAGAACTGATAGACATTTTCCATCTATTGATTCACAGGCCAAGACCACTGAACCCTTCCACCTTCTCTCTTTCCAGTGTTGTTTGATCCAACTCAGCCTTCAATGTTCAGCTCCCATTCCTAGATCAGCAAGCCAAAAGCCTCCTTTTTGCATCAGCATTGCACATTTTGGTTTTCTTTCTACTTACACTAAACATTCCACCACCCTATCTACTTAAGCTCAAAGAGTGCTGCTGCCCTCACTTTTCGATTTACCTAAATAGAATTGTTTTTTAATTTCCAGTTCCCTAATGTCCAAAACTTCCTGTTCAAATGTGTGAGTAATTGCTCTGAATACTGGGTGTGTGAGGAAATAGCCTGTTTCCAGCCCACACAACTATACATTTATTTTAGAATGTGACTATACTGGTAGAACATCAGACATGTTTTTGTGAAGAGTTTTCGTTCTATGGCCTGATCAAAGAATGATTTGGGGTTTAGAAATACATTTAAACTAGAGTTTAAGAAATTGTTCGGCATGGCAAGAGAAAGGTCAGGACCCTACTCCTCCCAGTTTCCACAGTCTTTAAAATTTTGCTACATACATGGAAAAAAAGCTTTTCTCTCCACAACTGGAAGAAGAATTTGTTGGAATTCAGAGCACCTAAACAATGCTCTACAATCACGGTAATAAGAGATGTTCCTTTGGGGCAAAGAAAACTCTACCCAACTAGCTGAATAGGAGGTTAAGCATCTGAAAATATATCTGGCCTCCCATAGGCACTCAAAGAGCATTACTTGCCAAGCAAGAGGGACTCTGCATGTAAAATCAATTATCACTTACCCTAAGCTGCCATTCCACCAAGTCTGTTCCAGTGATCATCTCTGTAACAGGGTGCTCCACTTGCAGTCTGGTATTCATCTCCATGAAGTAAAAGTTATGTTGGGAGTCCATAATAAACTCCACTGTTCCTGAAGTATTTAACAAAAAGGACTTTTCTCAAGACTTTCTCAGGACGGATACCTAAGACTCTTAATTATGTCAGGACAAGACTATTATTTCTAAAATAGATACACTGAATCTCATTAAATTCTATTCAAATTATCTTCAAGGGTCACACAACTGAGGTCTGAAAACCTGAAAAAAGAGTTGTTTCCTTGCACATTTACATATTCTGTGCTGTTTAGTGACCATTCTCCTTCTGCAGCAGTACAGCTACATTTCATTAGAGGTTTAAAAAATACATCAAGACTGTGGAAAGCACTGTGTGTAAGTAGAAGGCGTGTAATTTTTTTTTTTTTTTAAATAAGCATCCAAAGAAGGCAGTGAGAAAACAAAAGAAGTGACAAACAATTTTAGCAGGTAATTTTTCATTTGGGAAATAGCATGGATTTTATAGACAGTGAGTTATTTTTTTAAAAAGGCTTTACATTTGAACATAAAGTTGTATTCTTTCTAAGCTGAAAGAGAAATCATTTTCCCTTCCTTTGCTCAAACTTACTAATATCCACAATGCTTACTTACTTTCCAACAACAATCTAGTTTATTGAATCATCTGCTCTGAAATTCTTTTTCTTTCTATTGTGCTGACACTGGTCTTAAGCACAGACAAGATATGCTAATTTAAACTTATAATTACATGAAAATTAACCATTACTTGCTCCCACCTCAAAAAAATTCTGGCATGTGCATTGTACTCTAAAACAATCAGATGCCCTGACGTTCAGAGTCTTAATAAGCTAAAAGGGTATCGCCAGAGCAGCCATACCTTCAGACTCACCTGCTCCCACATAATTCACTGCTTTAGCTGCTGTGACAGCAGCTTCTCCAAGTTTCTTTCGAACTTCAGGATTAATTCCTGGCTGTAAATAATAACGATAATACATAAGATAACAAATTTCAGTGCTATGCATGAATATTTTGCAGTGTTTAGAAACTGTAGTGTAATCCTTATGAATGTTACAAGCGAAATATACACAATTTTTCCCTGAGAATCATTTTCCTAAACAACAACATTTTTTTTTAGTCAGAACAATTTCTACAATGAAATTTTAACAGGTGCTGAGAACTACAAATAAATTACTATCTGTTGGATAAATCAGACGGGGCTTAACAATGGCTTTAAAAATATGTCATTTTATTAAAAAAAAAAAAGAAAAATGTAAGAACTTTCTGCTCACCCCTGGTGCCTCTTCGATGATCTTCTGATGCCTTCTTTGCACACTGCAGTCTCTTTCAAACAAATAGACTGCATTGCCATGCTGGTCACCAAATACCTGGACTTCAACATGCCTGTTTCATAATAATAAATGTTACCATGTACTTCACCAAAGCCCCAATCCTGAAACTGACTTCACCCAAATAGACTTTGAACTTGTACACAGTCCTGTACTCTTCAGCAAGATTTCTTATAGGTTTAGGTGTCTGCTCTTGAATAGCCAAAAATGTAGAAATGAGGCTCCCATTATGCAGGATTTCAACTGCGTTAGGTTTCCTCTATCTCCTAAATGAAACAGGATTCTAAATGCCAGCTACATAATGAAACCTCATGTCAAAATAAACAAGATACATATTTAAAGGCCACTACCTCTCTATTAATTATGTTACAATAAAAGTAGAAATACTTTATTATTATTTCATTATTTCCCTCACAATTTACTATAATTTCACAAGAGGCAGCAACCCTGACTCTAGAATAACCTTATTTATTTCAACATACCATTTCAGTAGACAACTATGAGGTGGCAGAACTTTGTTCTATGTGTAAAATTAACAAAAATTTGTCACCATTCAGGCAATCCTCCAATGCTGGCAAATTCCCCAAGAATTTAATGAGATTTTCTCATGCCCAGCTGCCAGTACAAGCAAGCCCCCACTTTTTTTCTAATGAATGCCTTCTTTACAGTGCTGCTTCAAGAAAGAAGATGTAAAGTGCAAGATCACGAAAAAGACCTCTGTCAAAAGTTCGTAATAAAAAAGAGCTCAGTTTCACAGGTCAAATATGAGCTAAAGACTATCACTTTTGTTTTATGTATCAAGATAGAGAAAGAATAAATAACTAGTTTAGGACATCTGAGGGCAGTGGAAACACCACATCATCTTTACTCGGGTCTGTAGTTGACGTATTAAAAAGTGATTCTTTCTAGATGGAAGTAGGGAGGAATATCAATGTCATAACATACACAGTACAAGATATTTGGGACTCTCCTTTATAGCAAGTCATTAAATCTCACTGGCATGTTTCCCGACAAGCAGTATTTTAATTCTTATCATTCAAAACAAAGTCATTACAAGATATTCAATACATTACAAATAGTTTTCACTAAACGAACACTTGTCATAGTGCAAATAAAACACACAAGACCAATTTTCATTCTATTATTAAAACACCTATATTTATTTAACAGCATAGTAAACATTACCCTGTTTATATTAAAACTTCTGCGTCTCACCTTGGATTATCAACAAATTTCTCAATCAGCATTGCATCATCATTGAAAGACTTCTTTGCTTCTCTCCTTGCTGATTCTAGTTGGTCCAGAAACTCCTTTTCTGAATGAGCAATTCTCATGCCCTAGAATATACATACACACACACAAAAAAAAATCAGCATGTCTAAATGTCTAAGAATATGGTACACAGTAAAAATCCTGGATGCACATAAACATGTTCATGACTAAAACAGTAAGAAATGCACTAAGCAATAACACTTAAAATTGCCTATCAACTTCCAGTATGATAATCCTCTTAAGTCCTACTTAAAGTAAATGCCATTAAAAGTGCAATAAATAGATATTATCATCACATTGATATACATGAGAACCAAATTCCATTTGATTCTTAAATATCATGGAAGTTTTCCAAGATTGGCAGAGAAAAACTGATTTTATTACAAAATAAATATAGCTGTTTTGGAAATAACTAGAATTCTCTATCATTCCATTTTTATAGAAAAGTATTTCAGAGTAAAATCAGATTTAGACAGGGAATTCGCATTCATTAAGAAGTGTCTAGACATCAAATAGTTAATGGCATTTCTAATTGTTGTTATGCAACATTTAAAACTGTTAATATAACAAGTCACAGAGGCTATCACTAAGTAACAATTTTAAGTCATCTACTTTCACCCAAATAAACCTATACCACAAATTTTCTGCTTATGTGAATTGCTGGATATCCACTGAAATAAATAAAATTCTTCCAATTTCTGCCAGCTACTTATTTTCTGCCTGGCTGCACAACAAATGGCAGTGAGATTTCATTGTGCTGTACTGGACGTTACTAATAAATGTTACCCAAAAATAGTTTTCCAGTTTGTTTTCAAACATTTCTTTTAGAATAAACTAGAAACTGAGGCATGACAACTTTACACTGTGATAAACAGATCTGCATTAGCTCCTTTACCTTTCCTCCACCTCCACGAACAGCTTTAATCATTACTGGATATCCTATTTTCTTGGCATGTTGTTTTAGACATTCATCTGATTGATCTTCTCCATGATAACCTTCAACAACAGGAACGCCAGCAGCAGACATTATAGCTTTGGAAGTGCTTTGACAGAATAGTTTTATGTTTAGAATGACAATAATGTTTTTCATACTTTTGAGCTCCAAACCTTTACACGTTACCCACGTTAATTCTCCTCACAGTAGTTCGACTGATATCAGTGGTACTACTTACATTATGGGGGTTACACAGAATTTTATTGTAATTAATCAAATGCTTCAAACAGGGATTTTTTTCTCCAAACTCTCCAGATAAAAGTGGTAGTCAATTCAGGCTTATTGTTCTTTCCTATCTTTTGACCCACATTTTGGAGGCCAAAACCTAACATTTTCAAATTACCATACTGCATCTTGCCAAAACTGTATTTAAAGTTGTACAAAGACAAAACTCTTTTCATGATACAGGCTGGATTCACACCACACATAAAAGACTCGAGCATAACAATAACTTCAAACAGGCATGCAAAACTAGTTAAATTACAGAGGTAATTTACCCTCATATTAGCAAGTAATAAAAAAATTAATTCTCTGAAATCAGTATTACACAGTTCATGTGTTAGCAACCACCTTATTTCTATATACTTGATTTTTACTTAATAGACCAAAGAAATGTTTCCAGGGTAAGTAACTGAGAATAAGATCCTCTGTGATGAATAAAACTTATCACCTCATTTTAGAACAGGCACAATAACCTCCGATGATATGGAGCCTTCTTTTTTTTCCCACCATATTCAGGACCAATATGCAAGAGATCCAACCTGACTCCTGAACCCTTACCTACATAACATTGCAAGGTCCCAGTACTGGAAAACTAGAATCAGTTAGGTATTCAATTATTAAAATCCTAATAACTAAATAATCTTGACTTTTCCTGTGTCTAGAGGAATCC
Source organism: Chauna torquata (assembly GCA_013399475.1). NCBI lineage: Eukaryota > Metazoa > Chordata > Aves > Anseriformes > Anhimidae > Chauna > Chauna torquata. Next base: position 10,921 of record VXAL01006448.1, read on the forward strand.
CACAACTGCAAACTTGGAGCTTATTCCTTTGAAGAAAGCAATAAAATTAAGACAATAAAAACTGATGGAATAAAATAATTATGGAACAACTGGTCCTTCAGTAACAAAAGTAGCCTTGCCAAACTGTAAATTGCATAACCAAGTAACAAATTAGAAATAGATACCTCTTAATACCCATATCTCTGATAGCAGATGAAGGCGGACCTATGAAGATGATTCCCTCTTGCTTGCACAACTCTGCAAACTCTGTGTTTTCTGAGAGGAAACCATAACCTGGATGAATAGCCTAAAACAGAATAATGTTACCAGCCTATTTTTATATTACTTTACCTTAGAAAACCCTGAAACTTCAGCAGAGTGCTAGGGAAGTATAAGATGGAAATACCATGTGTAAACACGAAAAATTAAAAAGCAGGCATGTATCCAAAGATTTAAGGTCATGATCAACATACCTGTACTGCTGAGGCCTTGGCCACCTGTATTATTTTCTCCATGGCCAAGTAACTCTGCTGTGAGGGTGCTGGACCAATGCAATATGCTTCATCTGCCTGTTATAGAAAAAATAGATATTACACAGATTATTTATTAGACAATAAAAAGCAATTTTAACCTTGAATTTCTGAGTTCATTTTATTGTTTATCAGACCGCTAGCATGCAACAGTTTAAATCTCTCTTCATACAGAAACTCAACTGGGAGAAACAAATCCTTTCTTCCCCAAATCAGAGTTCTTTCTCTAATTCCCACTGGCTACGCTGGAGTTAGAGCGCCAAACTCTTCTGCACTTCCTGTAATGCTGTCAGGTGTTGAGACAGAGACTAAGCAAACTTTTCATTGATTCACAGAAAAGTTGGAAGTAACTCTACAGAAGTAAAAATCAACTGCATTAGCAAACACACCTACTTCCACATTTAACTTACTAATGAGAACTACCGTTGTGAATGAATGTTAGTTCCATACTGAAGTGTTTGCAGAATCAATCACAAACTTAACGAATATACTTCACCATTGCCACATGCATGGAATTTCTGTCTGCGTCACTATAAACTGCTACAGACTTCACACCCATTTTCTTTGCTGTTCGCATCACTCTGCATGCAATTTCTCCTCTGTTTGCAATAAGAATCTTCCCTATGTTGTGACCTCCTGTTTAAAAAGATGAAGCACAATAAGCAACTTTTAAAAAATATATATCATTAAGAACATTCCTGGAAATAAAGCAATTTTACATACTTCTTTCAATAATGGAAAAGCACACGCTTCACATAAAAGCTTCTCAATGCCAGTCTTGGAGGTTTTTCATTAGAGTCCTTATGCAGAAGCATGTTTAAATTAAGTCAACTTTTTATTTTTAGAATCCAAGAAATATATTCTAGCCCTAAAACAACAGTCAAACACGAAAATTGATGCTTATAGTTTAACTATGTACTTTCTGGACCAACTGAGAAACAATTAACTCTTCCCATCCTGGGCCCCCCCCCACACTGGAAAAAAAACAGAAGTTATTCACATTTCTTTGAAGAGCACTATACCTCAATGATACAGTCACATAGAAATAATAAGGCATGCAGAGCTTTTTTTGTGATTTTTGTGACTTACAAGCTTCTATTAAATATGATGACAGCAGTTAAAACATGATAGAAATACAAGCCTGTCACTTGCAAGGACATCACAGGCAGAACTGAACAGGTTAAAACTGATCAATAAAATGATAATATATCTCTGAATTCTAAAATGCAGCTTTTTGGAAAACATGATAACAGGGTCAGTTTAAATCACCTTGCTAAATTTTACTATCATCTTTCTTACATTGCTTAAGTACTATTATGCCTAAAAAACAATTCTCATGCTGGCATTGCAAACTTTGTATCACAAAGGATCTCAAAGGAAAATGTCATAAAAATAAATAATATTCATGTAAACTGAGCATGACTATGTATGACAGATAAAATTATCCAAAATGTTGTTTACACATCAAAGGTGGTTTCTGTTAAGTCAGGAACAGACTACTGTTTTCAGAAACTATATAAATACAGCATATTTATTAAAAACAAACAAACAAACAAACAAAAACAACCTGTATCTTTTCAGGAACGAACAGTCTAAAACTAATTGTAAAACCATCCACATTATGCAAGCAATTGAACCTAGTAGCTAAAGAAAGCAAGTTACATACCTACTGTTGAGGCACATTTCACAAATTTTTGTGCTGGGTTCCATTGCCTGTACAATTATAAGCAAGAGAATTGTTACAAAAGTACGTGAAGAAGCTGGACCTGAGCTACTTCTAGTTTCAGGTGAAAAGACAGCACCAACCCAACTCTGATGCTTCTGATACAGCTATTTATACAAAACATAACCAAGTACAACATGTTAAGGTTGTACAAACTTCATCAGATCTCTCCTTAAAAGGGTTTCCCTTCAGACACAACAGGAGCAACAAACTGACCCCTTGCTTTCTAAGCAGCGTTCAAATTGAAATAGTTATTGTGGGCTATTTTAAGTCTTTTGGTGGACAAAACAGAGCATGGCATTTACTACAGAGTTCGCAGTTTGAAGAATTTGGGAAAGAAGACACAAATGAAAAGCTTGCACAGGAAATAGCTGCTTATACAGAGAGAAGGCACATGAGAAGAATTTGAAAGATAACAAGAAAGAAGAGTTCAAAAATGAGAATAGAATTCTTCCATCTATGCAGAATTTCAGAAATGAAAAGTAAACCTCAAACATGACTGAATGCTCTAAAGAAATCAGGTATAGAAGACTAAGTGGCTGGAAGAAACTGCAGAAGCGAACTCTCAAAGCAGTTTTAATTAACATGAGTCAACTTCAAAATCTTGGATCAAGTTCAGTAATTCTTAACCAATACCAGACAGAAAAATGCGAGACATCCTTGACAACACACGACCAAAAGCTCGGCTTCAACAGCAAGATAGGATATCATTTCCTAAACTTTTAGTAGATGACTGTCATTGTCGCTAATTTCATCTGTCCTTAGACAGCGCAGGGGTGGCTGCAGCAGGGAGTCAGCGTCGGCTATCAACCCCCAAGTGCTCAGGACAGTTTAACGGAATCTGTACCAGTTGCTAAGCTATGCTTGACACTCTGAGTTTGAGCTTGTTGGGTCTGGGTTTGTTTTACTGGGGGGGGCTCTTTCTCTCCCACAGAAGAAGCCGGGGTTCCTGTATCCCCTGCCGCCCTCGCCGCCTAGCAGCAGCCCAGCTCCCCCGCTGCTCCCGAAGCGCAGCAGACCCTCTTCCCTGCTTCCTCCCCGTCAGGCAGCCCGGCTGCAGGTTCGGCTCGGCTCCGCGAGGCCTCCGCCTCAACCGCCGCCGCCCACCCCGCCAGCAGCCGTTAACGGCCGCCACGGCGCGCGCCTCCC
>VXAL01006448.1:14446-67555 GCA_013399475.1 Chauna torquata
GGCGAGGAGGGGCCCGCGGGGCGGGGAGCGGAGCGTTCCCGGAGGCTAGAGGTCCCGGCGGAGGCGGTGGGAGGGGCAGCCGTGTGCCCGCTCGCTAGCGGCCGTGTGGGGGTCCCGCTCGGACGGCAGCGGTGGGAGAAGGCGGGAGAGAAAGTGGGCAATAAAATGGCAGATCAGACAAGACCGAGATAAATGTGAGGTGAAGCACGCGGCAGAAGGACTCTTGGCGTCATTTATGACGCGTGGGCTCTGAACTGTGTTCCTTCAAAATGCTCACCCCCCCGCGGGTTGTAATACAGTAGCAATCAAGGCTGTGAAACGTGAGGAGTGGCTGGGAAGGGCACGGGGATCCCCAGACACCATGAGTCCCTGTGCCCAGGCCCGACAGCCACGCTCAAAACTGAACAGTTCACACGGAAGAGAGGGGTGGGAGCAGCGCATCCCACCTTCTGGTGAACAGACAAGCAGCGAGATCCGCACCTCTAGCTCGGGCATCACCGCCTGGCAGGCCATCCTTTGCAGGGGCCCTGCCAAGCCTCCCCGCGTGGCTCCAGCACGGTGCTCGTGCCCCTGAAGAGACGGTGCAGGGCGAGCTGGAGCCAGGGCGGGCCGGTGGGGCGGTTGTTATTTTCCGTGTTTAGCTGGCTCTTGCAGCACAGCATGCAAACAAGTCTGATCGCCAAGGTCACCTCATTTGCCTCAGTCACACTGATTTTCAGAGCCCTGGTTAACAGAAAAGTCCAGGTAAGGTGTGATACTGATGGACTGCAATAAAACATTTCCAGTGTAGTACTTAGATGACCATGATATTAATATTATTGATGTAGAGAAATGAAAAAACAGCAGTTAGTCAAAGCAAGTATTAAGTTAGTGTTGGCTCTGGAGGCAGGAGAGGCCTTGCAGAGGGATCTGGATACAGTGGAGCACTGGACAATCATCAACAGCACCAAGGTCAACAAAGGAAATTGCCGGATGCTGCGCCTGGGACGGAGCAGTGCCGGACACAGGCACAGCCTGGGAGACGAGAGGCTGGAGAGCAGCTCAGCAGAAGGGGGCCTGCAGGTGCTGGTGACAGTGGGCTGAACGACAGCCAGCAGCGTGCCCTGGCAGCCAAGAGGGCAAACGGCATTTTGGGGGCATTAAACACGGCACAGCCAGCCGGCCAAAAGAGGGGATTCTCCCGCTGTATTTAGCGTTGGTGCAGCCTCACCTCGAATATCGTGTGCAGCTCTGGGCTCCCCAACACAAAAAGGATGTTAAGGTCCCTGAAAGCGTCCAGAGGAGGGCACGTCCTGTGAGGAGAGGCTGAGGACACCTGGGCTGTCCAGCCTGGAGAAGAGGAGGCCGAGAGGCAACCTCACTGCACTCTGCAGCCTCCTGAGGAGGGGAAGCGCAGAGGGAGGTGCCAGCCTCTGCTCCCTGGTCACCGAGGACAGGACACGCGGAACGGCACAGAGCTGTGCCAGGGCAGGCTCGGACAGGATATTAGGGAAAATGTCTTTGCTGTGAGGGTGGTCAAACCCTGAACAGGCCTCCTAGAGAGGTGAGTGATGCCCCAGGCACTTCAGTGTTCAGGAGGCATTTGGATTGTGATCTTAATAATTTAACTTTTGGTTAGCCCCGAAGTGGTCAGGCAGTTGGACCTTTGTGAGTTCCCTCTGACTGAACTATTCTATTTAAATAGCAAATGGACTGTGCTTTTCCCGAGGAACACACAAGCCATCAGTTGTAATAGTGGCAATATTACGTGTTCTCTGTACTCCAAAGTACACAGTTTCTTATACAAAGATCACTCTTGATATGCAGGTAACCTCCGCTTGTTCTGCTGTTGCATTTTTTTTTAATTTGTCATGGGTACAATAACCACACTGGGCCCTCACACCAGGGCCTGGGTGGTTGTTGTAGGTTAAACTGATGCCAGATCAGCCTGGGGAAATTGTATGGTTGCTTGAACCTGACTGCAAGAGATGGTGGACTCGGCACTTGCTCTAGGGATGGGATTTTTAAAACCGAATTATTAAGTGAAGCTATGTCTTCTTCATTATTCATTCACTTCTTTCTTCAACATAACAGCCCATGCTGTTATCTTTTGTCTTTTGAAATCCAGATTAAACAGAATTTTCAGCATTTTTAATTTTTCTTTAAACACAAGATGGCAGCATTTTATGTAGTTTACCATTAAACGTTGAAGAGAGCTAAAGATATTCTACAATACAGAAATCAGGGGTGGTGGAGGATTTTAAACTCTGAACAGTAAAATTAACAGAAGTAGCAAACTCATTTGTATTGCAAATCTGCTCTTGGTGAAGGTGTCCTGTCAGCATGGCTTTTAGAGCTTGCAAGGTCAAGTGGGATCCCCAGATTGTACATGCAGATGTTTGAAAGGGCAATGTAATAAAACCAAAATGCAGAAAATAACCATTTTCTCACTGACACCAGTAATATGCTTAATGTGCATGTACATACATAGAGGCACTGCGATGAACCTAGTGATGTACTAGATAGGTTGGACTGGTAACATTTTAAATTTTATTGTAGAAGCTTGTATATTTTGAAACCTGCTTTAGATTAATTATTTGAGTACTTTTCTCCTTTATTTTTTTTCCTCCATGAGCAGATTGTGAACAACATAATTTGTTTGAAATTTGAATTCATTTTCCTTGGGGAGGTGACAAAATAGTCATTTCACAGCAAAATCATAGAATCATAGAGTCATTTAGGTTGGAAAAGACCTCTAAGATCATCAAGTCTGACGAACAAGGTTAAACATTGGCTGGATTCATGAATCATATTCTTTAGAAATTTATGGGCTATAGGAAAGCCCCAGCAAAGCTGAGGTTCAAAAACAAGATCCATGTCTTTAATCTGCACAGATTTTCTGACTCAGATTGAATGTTTTCCATTTTCACAACAACCATTTATGATGTTTCTGTACATGGGAAATGCAACCTACTCCTTTTTAAAAATTTGAAGGGAGAGTTAAGTAAGAACTTGAGTCAATGAAACAATAATTTAATAAGATACTTGGGATCTAGCAACTTCATAGGGAATAGGACTTGCAGAAAAAGAGAAATTAACATTATCTGACATTTTGTGGCTAGCTGGGAAAGCCCAGATGCTAGGAACATGAGATTCAGATGTGCGTGCCCCTGCGTTAATGGCATGGAATAGCCAGAGCTAATCATGTGAGAAAGAAAAAGACTAGCTAACAGTTGATTAGCTCCTTTCATATCTTAACTTTTAGCTTGAAGTATGTCTCTTGCTGTATGCATGGACTCAGTTTTCATGATATGAGCAGATATTAATCCCTGCATCTCTTTCGCTAAATATAGGTGCACTCCATGTATGCACCACATAACCCTCAGCCCTTGCCTGGGATCCCCAGACCCTCCTGCCCTGATCTCCCTGAGGAGGATGCTGCAGATACAAGCCTATTTCAGATCTTTGTTATCGTGAGTGGCAGAGAGGTAAGCTCAGTTTGTCCTTTGCCCATCCATGTTCTCTTCAAGTCTCATGTCATCTTACTAGTGAGGGTTAACTTCACAGAAATCTTTCTCCCCTCACCCTTGTTATTTTCTTCGAGTTGGTGCTTTAAAAAAAAAATACTCCTTTTCTCTCCTAGACACTGTGACAAAAAATAATTTCTTCAGTGAATTCCAAAGTTTTGTGCTTCTAGATCAGTCGATGGCGTGATGTACAAATTTATTTATTTTTTCCTTTAAAAAGATTATGTTGATTACCCCTCCATCTGCCATTAATACTTGTAAAGAAAGAGAGAATTTTGAGACATCCAGTAGTCTTTATTGTAGTATTTTATTGCTGAGAGAAGTTACTTTCTTTCTGCTGCCCATGTTGGCACTTTTCTAACAGATAGGTTCCTGAATCAGCTGCCAGCAGCATAGAGAGAGGTTTTTCTCCTCCCGTCTTTACCACATCTTCTGCCTTCCTGCAATTCGTCTAACTACTTAAGACTTTTTCAGCCATGAAGAACATGACACGTGAGACTCAATCAGCCATTTCAGAGCCTTATCTTGCCCACGCAGTGAAGGCGGTATCCTGTTTCCCCATCTCTCTGCCCACCCCCCTCTCTCTCTGAGTCAGCCCAGCTACATCGTGTAACCTTGCAACAGTGAGACATTACAGGAACCTGCGCCCAAAATGGGGTCTGGCTGGGTTTCAAGTTTCACTGGAAAACCTTTGAAGATGAATCTGAAGAACTTCTGTGTGCTCCCTTTTATTGAGCAGTTTACCCCACACAGTTGTCTCATAGTTATGCTCTTTTAAGCTGGCTGTTGTGTTGTTGATGTGACAAACAGCAAAATCACAGCAAAGTCACGTACTTTGGGGAATTCCTTTGAATGATATAGAAACTGTTGAATTCTGGGGTTTTTATCGGGTATTTTCCAAGCTATTTATTTCCTCTAGATTCCATAAGTGAACACTGAAAGGATGCATTCTCCTCAAAAGATTCTCATCACAATTCCTAAGATTGTTGTCTGTGCAAACAGTTTAAACACAAAGTAACAAACACCAATTACGTCTGCTGTGAGTTATGGTACGTGTGTCTTGGACCAATAAGAAATAAAAAGAGAAGTAGACATATGAAGAAGCAACTGGGGAAGTTGTGGGGAGGTTAACATAAAACTTCATATTATAGTCAATACCCCTTTTTTTTTTTTTGAAATGTTGATGAAACAAAGATAGATATGTCAGATGAGATGCCCAAGCCACAGAAAAAATTGTCAGAGTTACGGCTAGGATATAAGCATACCTGTGTCTGTGGCTTGTGCCCAAAGCCAGTATGACCCTGCCTGTTTGTTAGATTGTAATTGTATTTTAAACAGCTTAGGTGAAGCAGCAATCAAAAGAAAACAATTGCACAGCAATACACACTTTAATGACCAAATACAATCTTTATTATAGAAACACCAATAACAGAAAAATAACAAGTTTTGCTCATAACAAAGTAATTTTTAGCAACCATATATTATAGCAAGCTAGACATGATCAACCAAACCATCCTCGTACACTCAAGAAGCTAATCTACATCTCACTTCCTGTGTTCAACCAGAATTACCAGCTACTTTTTAATTTGGGCTTTTTTGTTTCTTTTGTCCATCAGAGAGCAACAAAGGACTGAAATAAATTAAATTTTGCTTTATAAACTCCTTGGCTATTTGGCTAAGTATGACATCGTATACTCATGGGATGCTCTTTTGTCTAACATGGGTGTGCGACAGACCATAGTGAATGGTCTGCGCTGGGGTCAGAGGTGCAGCAGAGTACCAGGGAGCTATAGGGATGTGCTCACCTCCTACTTTCCGCAAGTGGCTTCACTGTATCCTAAACAGCACGTGCTTGCAAGCAAGTCATGCGTAGCTTCTCTGATGGGATGCATCACGTCATCATGACCAGTATCTTCTGGTTAGGTGTTGGGTTGATCTGAGTCCAGAGCTGGAGGATAAAGTGAACTGGGGCTGCTGAGACCAACATTGCTGGTTACCTGGGACCCCGCTGGAACCTTGCCCCCTCGTACAGCAGACTGAGTGCTTCTCTCAGCAATCTGGGGTCCTGTCCCAAACAGTGGGCAGGTTGCTGAACAAGAGTCTGACTATGGCAAAGAGCAGCCAAAGAAGGGAAGGAATCTGACACGCTTAGAAAATGCTGTTCTCATTTACATCTGTACCGACAGGAAGCAGAGAACCTGTGCGCTGCTGCCCGTGCTGTAACTCTTACAGCCCACCTAGTGTACAACTAGTTAATGATAAGAACCTCTTCTGTGTTTGGTGCTCCTTCAGGGACTTTTTGCTCAAAATGTCTCCTCAGACAGGATGTTTAAATGAGAAAGTCTGACAACCAAGACTAATTACACCTATAGAGTCTTCGCAGTGGAAGAAGGACCTCAAAGCAACTAATTAGATAAAAAGGTGCCAGCCAAATATCTAAATAAATTCTGGCAGAAAATAAATACAGGCATCAGCTTTAAAAGCTGCATGTGGCACCTCAGGGAGCAGCTGGGCTGTCCTATTCTGACTCCATGTTAAATTCAGAGAGGCAGCAGTGCCTGCTATGCCAGCGCGCTCACACGCATCCCTGCTGCAGGCTGCTTGTGTGTTTTGGGGTCAGGGAAGGAGGTGACAGCAGGCAGGCTGGGCTGCAGGTGGGGGAATGGTTGCACATTAGGGGCTGGATCTGACGCAGTAAGGAATTGTCCAATGAATCCTCTTTTGCTGTAGAACACTAACTCGACTGGACTCATTTTGCTGCATGTTGGCAGCATGTCATGGGAACTTTCAGTTGTTTCATGGGTTTATAACATGGGCACTTCACCTCTGCCATTTACAGCAAGCTCAGAAAGGATTGTATGCAGCTTCAGAAAAACAGCAAACAAATAATAGCAATAAAAAGCATAAGAATTAATCATGAATCTAAACATTGTTCAGTACCAACAGTTTGAATCATTCTAGCAAGAAAAAAGTGGGGAGAAAAAAGCATTAACTTTGCATTAATTGGTAAATATGCCAAAGGGTGTCACAAGATTAAACACAGAATTATCAACCGTTAAGAACAGCTTTCTGGCCTTATTTTGACAGAAAATGTTAAAAGACTTAATATTAACATAAAGACCTTTTTCAGTACAGAACTTAACAAGAAAATGCTATATTCATATCAACAAAAGTAACAAACCATACAGATCAGGCAACCCAAACATCCAAAGAACGTGTGAAATAGAACTTAGTTTTGAATGTGAAAGATCTCTACTGACCACCAGCCAGAATGGCTTAGGGTCTGGTCATGTGTGGAGCTGAGCTTTTAAGGCAAAGTTTGTTGTTAAAATGTCCACATGTAACAGTTTGGGACAGTAGCATCAGTATTGCATGCAAAAAAACTGACATTTTACTTTGTACTTTGGCTTTGTTCAAAAGAAACAAGCAGCAGGCTCAAAACTCCCAAAACCTTTCCAGAGCTGCAGTTCTCACACACAGGCATTTCTTCCCAGCACCTAGATCTCCTGTTAACCATCTGATTTTCATGTGAGATGAACCATGAACGGGAAGATCACCCGGAGATCTAGGGTGATTGTATGAAGCCCAAGGCCTGAACGAAGACACTGAGGTCAGTGTCCCCTAACAGAGGGAAAAGGAGGAAGAGGTAAATTAAGCTAGAGTTTGCTAAGTAATATTAACACTGCTGGAGCCTTTTACAAAATAACCATTGAGATATTGGAGCCTTCAAATCACTGTATCTGTATGCTACTTTACCTTATAATTGGATGCAATTGCCTCTCTTGCTTGCAGCTGGTTCTGAGTTCTGTCTTATGCTTCTCCAAGTACAAAAGTGCTTCAAAATTGTCTTTATCTGTCTTCTTTATGGGTTCATTCAGACTCAAAGGGAACATTTCTGGAAATTGTTAATTAGTTCCACAGCTACATGTTATGGTGATTATGGAATGGTGTGACCACTGAGTCATGTTTCCTGTTTGATGTGGTCCAGCATCTTCTAGTAATTCACCGAATGGAAGGATTTCTTTCCTTTGTTGATGTAAATAAGTAAACTCTCAATGGTTAAATACTAGTAAAAAATCAAAACTATTTTTAAAAATACTTAAGGCAAATTAGGCTCACTAAGTATTGACATCAGTTTTACCCAGTGAAAATCCATTGCCATTCATAGTTGCTCAGGATTTGAACCATTACTTAATGGAAATTAAATTATCTTCCAGCATTTCTATTTTGTTTATTTCCAAATTAAACTAACAACAAGGAAATTTTGCAGATAACTTCAGTCTTTCTTTTGCTTAATGGCTGTCATTCCGAAGTCCTTTTCCAGGCAGAACTTTTATTGGTAACATTTAAGCCATTGCCCTAACCCCTAAGGGGGAAATAAGCTCTTACATAATATTATTTTCTCTTTTATAAATGTTTTTACATACAATTTCTTATCATTTTCATGTACTTTACTGCAGTGAACAGATTTGTATGTGGTGTGTGTGTGCACATGTGCATTTGTGCATGTTTGTGCATATGTTTAGCTTTGTAAATCTTTTGTGACAAGGAGATTTTCCTTGTTACAACAAAGAACATTAGCTGAACTTAATTACTCTCAAAAGCAATTACTGCTTACATGCCTTCATCATTTGCTTAGCAGGAAACAGACTACAGTGTAACAAATAGTGTGCTTTAAGGCAGCTCCAAACTATTTCCACATGAAAATCCAGCTGCTCAGCTGTTAGTGCACTGGATAGCATTCACTTTTGGGCAGAGTGTTTGCCCAAGGCTTGTGCAAGCTTTTACTTTCCACAGGAGCCTTCAACAAACAGCTTCAGTGGATTTCCATTTGCTCAAGGACCTTGTGCAGGTCTGCCACAGTGCTAGCTACTTAATCACTAGCGTTTTCAGTGACTGTGGTATCTTCCCATGTTAAGAGAGATCACAGTACTGCCATCCCAGTAGGGTGACAGTTATGGAGTGCAGCGGCAGGTACTGTAACAGAACCGTGTCTCAAAAGGAAGCGGGTGATTCATAAGCTCTTGAAAAAAGTATTAAGCTCCGTGAATTTATCAAGCAAATTCACCCCAGCCCCATCTATTGCCCTAGCATCCTCAGCACCGGCCCATGTATCACAATGCTTTCAGACCCTCATGGCAGCTTTCTCCACATTGTGCTGCAAACGTGTGGCAAAGGGATGCTCTGACTCGAGTGCCAATTGACAAGCGAGATGTCTTGGCCTGGTGTGGATTAATGGAGTTACTGCCTCCAAACGCCTGCCCCGATCTGCTGCGCAGCCATCTCAGCTGCCTGTCAGTCAGCTCCTGTATAGTGCAGTTTACATCATAACACTGCAGGATAAACTTAGCAACATCAGATTGCTCTCCTGCATTGTGTCTTGTGAAGCTGTAGTTCAGGAATTATTGGCAAGAAGTTCAGACATGAACTTGGGCTTAGACAGGCAGTGACGAGTGGAAACTTTCACATACATTGGTCAGGCAGACCCAATATGACCCCAGTTGGGTCGTCTTATCTTGGTACAGAGTCACTGGAAGCTAGAAAAATCTCTAAAAATACTGCCTCCAGCGTGAGAGTAACATATTACCACGGTGTCCCTCTGAAAGGCTTAGCAGGAAACAAGTTACTGAAAGTAACCCTGGTATTTAAAAGGACTGATGGGAACCTGCTTATCGATGGAAGTCATACTTATACTTGCCCTGAGTCTTCGTGAAGCACGATGCTCCCACAAGGCTAGCACTGAGCTCTGGCTTAACAAGGTTGTCTGTAGTTGTGGACCTCTGCTCTACTCACTTGAAGGTTGTATTGCTGGACTCATCTCTTCTAACAAATATGAGGACCATCTTTAAGAAATGAATTTTTCTTAAAGTTTTCTAGAAAAATCTAATGGATTTTGTGGGGGATACTGTCTGCTTTAAGCTATTTTTAAGCATCTGACTTAGGTGGTCTGAATTGCCTCCTTTTTTGATAATATAAAGAATTTAGGCTTTTAACTTTGGTTGTCTGGACCACATCTAAATTAGATGCTAAGAATATACTAAAATAGGTGGTATAAGTTCTCTCCTTCCCACCTTAAAGAAATCATTTCCAGAAACATGCATTAACTTTAAACACATGGTGTCATTTCACTTAAAAATACAGCTCCAGGGTAGCGAGACTGCCAGGTAGAAGCAAAAACTCTTGTGACTTCTCTACTTGCCATACACATTTGGCAGTACACGGGCACCTCAGATACGTTCATATCCTCTATATGGCTTTTTTCTGGAAATCAGGAATGTGATGAACACAATGACCAACAATCCCAGGATACTCAGGCCCACAGCGATGGGAACTGCTTTCCTGTTTTTATCAAGAAAACATTCCTCTTCTGAAAGTAAAAGGAGATCAAAGAATGTGTTACAGCAGAACACCATACTTCTAGCCTATGCATTCATATTCTAGAAAAGTTAGCAAATACAAGCCAGAAGTTCACAAAAACCTTTTTATTTTTTTCTGAGCTATACTTAGTATGTTTTTATCTGTGATGAATTTTATCTTAAGAAAACAATACTTGCCCCTTCATAAATAGCTACATGCTTCACTGGAGAGTGACTCTGCTCTTTCATAACAGCAGTAATTGTTTTACCATCAAGATGAGCACCTACACAGTAGGAGGCTTTCTTGCTCATAGCAGATGTGGAGCATGACACTACAAAGTGAAGGTCTGAAAATAAAGAGCAAGACACATCCTGCATGAACTGAAACTGCTGCTATGTGGCATCTAATTGCTTCTGCCCAGTAAAAAAGATCAGGCCACAGAAGGGAACCCGTAGTCTGCCACATCATTAGTGCAGCAAGGATCCTAGCTAAGCGAGTATTTCCTAAGAAAAATGAAATTCTAATTGTTCTCTATGTTTAATTCAGAATATTTGTGGGTAATTGTGGCTAACTCAGAATGCCAAGAGGTTAGGAAAGCAAAAGCCTTGGACTTAGTGCAGGGGACTGCTTCAGAAGTATGATGGTAATTTTGTTGTTGATATAATGGTATCAGAAAAGTTTTTGACACAAATAACATCCAAAAATATATTCACTCCAGATATACCTCTTAGCAACAGAGGGGGCAAATCCTGACTTCCTCAGCCAGTCCTTACCCAAATGAATATTCGGTTATCTTCTGATTACATGAAAACACATTACTTTTTAAAATGAACTTCCAGATTGGGTTAAATTGGTGGTTTTCCTGTGGAGAGACTGCACCATCTGGGTTACTTATATAAAAGGAGTATTTTACCCAAGTAACCGTAGGAGAACCAGTCTCAAATTCACAATGCAACAAGTATAGCCCTGGGATTGAAGGCAAGGCATGGTACTGATCTCTAACGTGTTATCCCACAACTGGATCAGACCTACCTCCTCTGTCTGATCTACAGAAATGGTCCTTCCTTGGGCTCCAAGGAAAGAAATGCCTCTAGCATGATGCTTTGAATGGCATCTGAGTAGCAAACTATCCTCTAAGTAGGGTAGCTTGATCACCTAAACCCCAAAGCATACCTCAGCTCAGCAGTGAGTCCAGTTCATACCCAGGGTACGAGAGGGACCTAACACCCTCCACCTCTTTCATTCCCTGTGACTATACCAAGGCAGTTTTCAACAGCACTCTAAGACAAACGCCTCTGTTGCTATTGTCGAATTCTGGTCTCTATGCTGGCACAGACTGTAGCTTAGTTTGGGTTTTCCCTCGATGGGAATCTTTATGCCAACGGTGGGCAGTTGGCCCAGGGAGGATCTGGAGTGCACGATCCTCCTCTGATCCAGATGGTGGGCCTGATTTCATGAGATGCAATGCCACAAAGCCAAAGGCACCAGCATTCTGCTGGATGCTACCCTTTAAAAGCCTTGTCTGGTAAATGTAATCTGCTGTTAAGGAAGTGAGCAGAAAAAGTGTTTGTATTTAAGTATTGCAAGAGCCAGAGATATCTGAATTGGTCGTTTTGCTCTGAGGAAACCTTGGACTAGGAACTCTAGGAATTCTTTCTGATACACTGAAATGCAGTTCAGAAGACACTGTTACCATTTTTCTGACTTAAACAGACCAAGTTATTGATGTAACGCTGCTGCAGTCTTTACAAAATTGTAAGGAACTTGAAACCAATGCTTTCTTCCCATTTTAATGATAAGCAAATCTGGAGCAACAGAAGTGAAACTACAGGTCTCAAGAAACCTACAGGGAGGAGGCTGGTGATGTGCTTACTTTATAGAACCGTTTCTTCACTGAGGATTTGGTCTTTCAAATCTACGTACAAAGCAGATTTATGTAACAGTTTCATAACTATTTCATGGCCACTGGAGAATTTTTTCAGAGGTGGTACCTGTTTTCTCAGCCCTTTGATTAAGAGCAAAACTAGTTTAATTTTGTATATGGTATTGGCTAGCAGAGATTAGCCTGACCTTGAAGAGAGACAGTCCTGCAAAGCTGCCTCTGCTACGGGTGAGGCCACACCAAAAGCCATATCTGAACTCATACATTGCACAAATTCAAATGGGAATGTGGGGACCAGATGGGATCTGGGAGTTGTTCCAGATCAGTTTTATCCTGTGACAAAATCTTCATGAGAATGAGAGCACAGATTGGATTCTCAGTGTCACTTTTAAGAACTTAAAGAAAGTTTGTAAAAAAACTTCCCATATCTTAAAAAAGCTCCAGATGTAGTTTCCCATTATATTCCTCCTAGAATAAGAGAAGCAGCCAAAATATTGAACAAAAGAAGAATGAGCCAGGCAGAGCCAAACTGAATCAAAAGACAGATCTAAAGGAAGAAGAAGAATACAGGGGCAATGTTTTGTAAGCTTGCAGGAAGTCAGATGGCAGAAGAAGGGAATGTTTTATTAGTGCATGTAAAGGGCTCGATTGCTGATAAGCCTATCTGTCCACCTGAGTTCTCTTATGGAAATACCCTGAGGGGAAGTCACAGAAACATCAAGATCTGCTATTTGAAAGAGACCTCAGGGTACCACTGGGACCGTCTCTATTCTGTGCAGGATCTTTCATGCACCTCATAAGAAGTAAGGCAGTAGACAGAGTGCCCATACTGTGACACGGGAATTTCCATGGTCACCCAGCAGTCCTTGGCCCCACACCCCAGCCAGGTCCTGGCTGCATCCTGACAAGAAACAGGGATGGCAACGCCTCATTTCCCTGTGGAAGGAAACCTAGGTGTGGGCTTAGAGAAGAAGCTGTGATGAGCCCCAGTTCTCCCAGCATGGGCAATCCAGGGACTAGGGGAGTCAGTACTGATCTGTCTCTGTCTTCCCAGCAGGTAGTCCTAGGCTACATAGTTGCCTTTCTGTAAAACAGACAAACTGCAGAGATAACCATCAGATTTAATTCTGAAACTAGGATGCCAATTGTGCGCCTCCTCAGGAGCACATTTCATCATGTCTAGACACAGCTGCTCTGACAGTATCATCCTGCATTGACAAATATCCCTTATCAGTTGGCAGTTTCACTGCTGCAGCTGTGGGATGTCATGGGTGTCAAGAGCTTTTCAAAACAGCTCAGATCTGACTACATTGAGAGCAGCGCCCTTGAACTGAACTGTATTCTATATTAGGGGTTGGAAGAAGCCAGCGCAACGGTGGTGAGCACACTTCTGCTTGCCCTGGGAGAAAAAGGGTGGAGAGGAATGAAATGGTGCCTGTAGAGTTGAACATTTTTAATGAAAAGGGGAAACAGAAGGTATTTAAAGCAGGAGGGAAAGATACTCTTCCATCTTCCCTGGGTGGTAGCACCGTGTTGAAAATGACTGGAAAAAAGGTGAGACTACAGCAGCAGGCAGGTTACAGTATTTGGGAAGTGGTTTTTACGGTTAAAATCTAGCAGAGGGAGATATCTCAGGCTACCAGAGCGCTGACAACTAGATCTCAGAAGGGTGGAAAAGGTCTGCATGTTACTTACCTTTTCCAAACTGGTTACCGGCAATATCAAAGGCCTGCAGCTGCATATTAACGATGAGTAGCTGGAAGGTCTTCTCCAAGCCAAAGGTTTGCTTGCTGGCACACTTAAAGGAATTCCCCAGCTTTGCTGTAAAATACTGCTCATGTACGGCTATGTAGTAAAGCATACCTGGAGGCCATAAAGACAGAGATAGTGACAAACAGGCATCCACAATAATGCTGCTGAACCAGAATTTTTCTGAGATAAAATAGAGGATGAGTAGCAGTCACAGCTGCGACTAAAGCACAGACATTTTCCCCGTAATGTATCAGTTACCTTTCTTCAGTGTTTAAATGAGTGTTTTAATGACCAATGGGCAACTTGGCTGAGCTTGGGTCTGAAAAAGTGGATACAATTTTGGATGCTTCTTCAAATCCTATTTTAAAATGAGTATGCAAGAGCTAGGATTCTCACAGGAGCAGACACCTATCTTAGGTGTCCAGCAGAGCTATTTCCAGACAAAACAGAGATACCATCTCTAGCGTGGGAATTTGACATATCTAGTCCATACTGCTTTACATATTAAATAAGTTTTAAAAAATACTTTAGTGTCACAGTACTTTACAAAAAATAGGGCAGTAGAAGATAGACGAAGCATGAAAAGATCTTGCAACTTGGGCCCTGGATGCATATCTTCCTTTGAGAGCAGATGCTCCAGTTTGATACAAAATCATCAACACCAGCCCTGCAGCACTCTGTCTCAACCCCATCTGCCGGCGCAATCGCGTGTGCATACCCCTCCTCCTCTTCAGTCAAACTCAGCATGGCTCTGACCACTAGAGTTAATCCAGTCAGTTTTTTCTTAGAACAGGTATAGGCTTGGTCACTGCAAAAATGCTGCCAGTAGATTGTGAAATGGCAACATCTGGCAGAGAGACAGGTATAGCAATGTCTCTTACCAGCACCACTGTGAAGGACTGAAAGGCCATCCGAAGACTTTAAAACTTATGATTAGGCCGATCAGTTTGCGTTCACTGCAATTTGCATTTAACAATGCATAGGAAAACTGATGATTTAGAATGAGTGCATCACTAGCAGAAATGTCCTCTGCATCAGCTTATCTTTTACTTTAATTGCTGTAGATAGGAACAGACTCCACTTGAGTTAATAGAAGTGCTCATAAGTGAGAAGAAAAATAGGCACTGAGCTTCCAAAAAGAGGTTATTGCGACTCAGTGCTATTAGGACAGAGTTGGTTGAGCTCCTGATTCATTATTCTTATTTCAAGGACAAAATTCAATCCCAAGACTTGTGATTAAACGGCAGAGACGCAAAATAATACAGTCACTAACCTGCCACATATTTGATATGCTGGGAAGAATTTGTGCAAAACTAATGTCAGAGAAAATCTGAAGTGATGGCTCAGAATTTTTCTCTCTGACCTAAATGATATTTTCTTAGCATTTGTCAGCAGCTAGCATCTGGGGCAGCTCCTGGCTGTTAGAATAGCAAGAAGCAGGGCTATATAAGAGAAAGAAAACGCTATAGTTTGAGAAAAGCACAGGCAAGGTCTAGGATTTCAGGACGGTTTAAAGAACCTCAGCTTGGGTCCAGTTCTTGTTTTTGCCAAACCAAACTGTCAGACCCACCTCCTGTCCATACTGGCATATTTGAAATCTGGATCCAGCTCTGCATTTCCACAATCTGGATACTGTATTTATTCAGTTTGCTTGTTACATTGGAAAGAGGCATACAACTGAACTAGAGTCATAGCATTTTCCTGTGTTTGCAGATAAAAGCTGTTCTCAAGATTGAGGACCATTTTGGATCTTAAATTTAGGTTTGAAATAATCTATATTCTGAAATAGTAGTGAAAAGAAAGGGAAAGTTTTTGAGGACAGAAGGAAAATTAAAAACTTCTGATGAAACTGCAGCCTGGTCACTTCTCTTCCCTTTTAATGCCATAAGATTTAGGTGAATGACACGCTGAAAGCCTAATATATACATAATTTGCAAAATTCAGTGTTTTAAAGATATGAAAGCCTATCCCATACCTAGAATAGTTTCATAGAAATTTAACACATTGAACATTAACCATAAAATTACTGACCTTCAGAAGATAACTGTAATCCAGCCTCAATTGTATTGACATAGTATGTTGGAGCTTTCTGCAAAAGAAGATGTATCTTTGTTCCTACTACATCCCCATATTTGTGAAAAAAAAAAAAAAAAGGTAAAGTTCATCACAGCAAAACGGGCACAAAAGAAGTTCCCAAATAAACATTTTTTAAAGCATTACCTTCAAGACCCAAGAACCAACTTGCTTGGATGTATTGCTTTTCTTTTCCAAATGCAATGATCTTAGATACATCACCAGTTCTGCTCATTTTGGTGAAACTGGACCATGCAGATGTGGGTTTGCACACACTGCTCAAGCTAGACATTTGTGTGATACTTGTGGTAACCAAAAGTAGGAGGGAGTTAAGCAAATGTTACACGTTGCACAAGGCATGTGATAAAACCGTTTTATTTTTATCCACCTGTTTTGCTTTTATTTACAGTCCCCACAATGCTCGCATGGGTAATCCTGCACTGAATTGATCCATGCTGACCTGCAGGCTGACTGCTTGCAGAACCTAAGCTGATATGCTTAGAAGTACGCAGGACTCCCTGCACTGCAGTGTGCTTTATGCATAGATGACCTTTGCGTGAGTAAACTGCAGAAAGCAGCCATGCTTCTGTGTTCATCGTTGTTTTGGACTGGGAGAGGTCAGCAACAAGCAGAAAGCTGGGAGCTCGTCTCTGCATGCTAGCACCACTCATTTTCGATTTTGTCTGCCAACAGCAGTCACTACAAATGATGGAACAGGAACCTGGATATGTCTGTATAGGGAAGAAATAACTGTTATTTCCACTCTGCTGACACTATTGGTGCTGGCTGGCTTTACTTCACATGCTGGCAGACTGCTGACATGGAAAGCACCTACTACCCCAGCACAGAGCAAAATTTTCAGCTGAGGGTCCTGCCTGCACATGCTGTAAAACCGTGGTGCAACCTGAACACTGTTCTCCCCAGGACTGTCACAACATGAGAGCCAGACCCAGCAGCTTCTGCCTGCTAGTAGTGCTGGAGTATGATGTGAGTCTTTATGTAGCAGCCCTGTTATTGGTTTTAATTCCCGCTGTGAGCACACAGGGACTGGTGAGTGCAGCTGGTGGCTAAATGGCAGCAGACGTGAATGTCTCCTGTGCACCTGCTTTTAATGTCATGCAGTTTTAAAGCTGGTAGGATGGATCATGAAAGAAGTTTAAGAAAGAAAGAGGTTCTCAGCATTATTTCTACTTAAAGACATAAATAGGTCAAATAATGCCAATTTTTTGGCAGCAGCACTATGTTCTGTTTGGACACAGTTAATGACTTTGCATGGGGCAAACGCCTGCTCCTACTTCACATATAGTGGGTTGGTTACAAAACTTCCTTTTGTCACATTCTTTGCAAAAGGCACCTGGCAGCGGTGAGCACTGAGCCAGCTCCTCACCTCTACAGAGCTACACCTCAGCCCCAGCCCAGCTCCTCTGTCACCCATGAAAATCAGAAGTGCCACCTCTGGGGCATTCCTGGTTCAAAGCCAGCACTGTAACAGCTGGAGAGGCTGTGGGGGCCAAACACATCAGAAACAGCAGCAAAATGATTTCTTATTAACTCGCATTTCAAAGAAAGCCAAGCCGAGCCCTGCTGCTCTCTTGAGGCTTATCTTGGGCGGATTGCTTGGTGCCGTGCCAATAACCACCTTTTTCAGGACAAGAGAGGTCAAGTACCTCCTAAAGGTTCACATCGCTCTCCTTAGCACTGCTATGAGCTGGTACTTTTATGGGTACTTGAATCACTGGACTTTTTCTAAGGATCCTCGAAACACGGAAAATGCTACCCTTGTTGCAAAAGGCATACATTTAAACCAAACAACCACGGTCTGAACTGATCCTTTGTTTCAAAACAGCTCCTTGATTTTTCATCTCACTTTTCAGCTTTTAGAAATCTTTCTGCCATAAACTAAAATCAAGACAATTATTGATCAAAATATTTCTCTGCTCAAGCATTAATGACCAAGTACTCAGGTGTGGTATAATTTGCTGTTGCCTCTTGCACTTTCCATGGAAATTTATCAAATTTCCAAGGACCTGCTGGCTCATAGTTGAGCTGGAGATGATGACTGATTAACCATTTGTACTTTCCTTAATTGTTACTAATTTGAGCTTGGAACTAGGCTGTAAGACTGACATTTTAGCTTGACTAATTGAAGGACACAGGTCAGCAGTGATGGCCAGGTGCAGCTCTAAACCTCTGTGGAGCTCCAGGACATGGCCTTATTGCATGTTGCACTCAGAGAGAGTTTGATGGGCTCCAACCCTTGTTGTATTCCTCCCTGCACATATCTGCCTGCCCATCAATGACTTTATACACAGTACTAACTTTCACCTTTAGCCCTGCTGGCATCACCACCCAGCCCTTATCAGCTTCCAGATAAATGTATTTGGAAGTACTGCATGCTGCCTCCCAAAATGTGTGCTGCCTGAAGGACAGAGAGCATAAATGAACTGGGAATTTTCTCCTCTGGTTGTAGTATCAGCAGTACTCATGGTAGTTTATGCTGAATACTTGTCTGCATGTGATATGGTGCCAGGTGGAAATGTGGTATTGATAGACACAACGTCGAAAAGAAAACTCATTTTCACACTAAGAAAGTATGGGCCTCTCTCTTGCCCAGGTTTCTGTGCATATTTATAAGTTTCCCTGATCCAGTGAATTTTAAAGGCACTTGTCTACAGTTTCTTTGTTGTAGTTCAATTGTTTGGAATTTTCCACTCAGAAATGAGGAGAAATTAGGCCCCCTCAGCTGTGGACAGGCTGTGGCTCCTTGGCACGTACACCTGCACAAGCTGTGCTTTGGATTTAACAGTTACAGCCAGCTTTTGGTTGGGCAGCATTTATGGGAAGCAAATTATTAACTCGACATGCATTCAAGTCATCCCTGAGATCACCATTTCGTAAAAACAACTTGACAGCGTGAGTCAGAGGTCCTGGCACACTCACCTCATTCCTGCGCAGGGGCTCCAGTCCCAAACCCACGCTCTCTGCCCTGCTCCAATGCAAGCAGCAGATCTGGCCTTCCCCCCAACTAAATTTTTACCTCTATCAAAATGAGATGCAGATTTTGCTTAGGGCTAATCTAGATTTTGTGTTGCTGGATTGGTAGCTTACATAGTAAGGCCATTCTTTAGGACTTTCTACCAAAGGATCTCAGGGCACCGTACTTACTCTTTATTACCCATAAGTACCTTCCAAAATTCAGAGTTCAGATAGACAAGACCTGATGTAACATTGTAGGTAGCCCTGGTCTGAGCTGAGGGTTGGACCAGGTGGCCTCAGGTCTCTCCTGAACTGAATTAATCATGATTCTATGATCCCAGCCCCTTGGGAAGGACAGGAACAATAATGCCTCATACACAGGTGGAAAACTAACACTGGGATGGATGAAACGCCTTTTCCCACAGCACACCGTGTGTCACTGTGTTGGCTGGGAGTGGATCAGAGGCAGCCTGGGTTCCAGCTCCGCAAACCTAAACCCTCATTCCCACTAAATGCAAAAATTACCTTTACAAAGACAAAGGTTATAAACCCTCCGTTGAAAGTGATGTTCAGCACAGACTGCACCGTCCCACAGCTTCCAGATGTCTGTGTTGCGTTCGGGTTGACAGTCATGTACTCCATCCGCTTCTGTGGAGAGAAGAGACATTGTGGGGCTACTTATGAAAAGGAGGGAGAAATTTAATAAAAAAAAACACAGAGATTTACAACTTTTTTTTTTTTTCCAGACAGGCTCTGTGTGGCTGGATGAACAGGCCAATGGCCAGTTGCTGGTGGCTCCACCACAGCCTAATTGCTGGCTGCCGGGGTCATTCCCTGATTGTAAACCAGCCCTAGCACTGGTCTGGCACAGCACTGAGCTGTTCCAGTGCATTAAAATGACAGAAGAGAAGAGTTTTCTTCTCATTTAGTGAACTGAAATGAGTCAGAGTAGGGTAAGGTGAGCACGAGCAACAGTTTAAAGAGAGGGAGCAGTGGGAACTTGTGCCTGAGGGCAGAGGAAAGATCAAGACAGAGGCAGGCAGTGGTTAGATTGGCTTTGACATTGGCTGCTCTTCTGTTGCCCCGGCCTCCTCATTATGGCCTGCACAGTTCATCTCTAGCATCTGCCAACCCCCGTTGTGGCCTGAAAGGAGACCTCTGAGGCCATTAATACACTGTTCCGTTCCCTCCGTCTCGTACACACTTAACTTTTGCAATAAAAATCTCCCTGTGGTCTGGTGAAGTTGGGAATTGAAGTTGGACAGTGATGTGAATTGAGAACTGGCAGAGCTCAGAGGGTTGTGCTCAGCGGCGCAGTCTAGTTGGAGGCCTGTAGCTAGCGGTGTCCCCCAGGGGTCAGTACTGGGTCCAGACTCGTTCAACTTATTCATCAATGACCTGGATGATGGAGTAGAGTGCACCCTCAGCAAGTTTTCTGATGACACAAAACTGGGGTAGTTGCTGATACGCCACACGCCACTCAGAGGGACCCAGACAAGCTGGAGGGTTGGGCAGTGAGGAACCGGATGAAGTTCAACAAAGGCAAGTGCAGGGACCTGCACCTACGGAGGAATAACGCCATACACCAGTACAAGTTGGGGGCTGACCTGCTGGAAAGCAGCTCTGCGGAGAAGCACCTGGGGGCCCTGGTGGACAGCAGGTTAACCATGAGCCAGCAGCGTGCCTGTGTAGCCAAGAAGGCCAACGGTATCCTGGGGTGCATTAGGAAGAGTGTTGTCAAGAGAGGTGATCCTCCCCCTCTACTCAGCCCTGGTGAGGCCACACCTGGAGTATTGTGTCCAGTTTTGGGCTCCCCAGTACAAGAGGGACATGGAGCTACTGGAGCAAGTCCAGCGGAGGGCTACTAAGATGATTAGAGGACTGGAGCATCCCTCATACGAGGGGAGGCTGAGAGAGCTGGGCTGGTCTAGCTTGGAGAAGACTGAGAGGGGCTTTTATCAATGTGTATAAATATCTGAAGGGAGGGTGTCAAGGGGATGGGCCCGACTGTTTTCAGTGGTGCCCAGCGACAAGACAAGAGGCAACAGGCACAAACTGAAACACAGGAGGTTCCAGCTGAATATGAGAAAACACTTCTTTACTGTGAGGGTGACAGCACTGGAAGAAGTTGCCCAGAGATGCTGTGGAGTCTCCTTCTCTGGAGATATTCAAAACTTGCCTGGGTGTGATCCTGTGCAACATGCTCTAGGTGACCCTGCTTGGCAGGGGGGTTGGACTAGATGATCTCCAGATGTCCCTTCCAACCTCAACCATTCTGTGATTCTGTGAATAACGCTCCCTGCCTGGCTTCAAACCGGACGAGGGGTGAAAAATACTTTCATCCATATTAGATACTCATCCCATGTTAGAAATATTCAGATTTCAGACAAGAGTATTTGGATTTGTAATGGGGATGGCTCAAGAAGTATGAACTCCAGAGCCTGAGAATGTAACCCCACATACTATATTAATGGAGGTTACAAAACTTTAACTGTGAGGGCTATAATCACCATTTCAGGTTTTCTTACACCTTTTGCTGAATCATTCACCATGGGTCTCTGCCAAGAGAGGATGGCAGCTCCCCAGGTCCATGCTGTGATCCAGCCTGGCAGCTTCTGTGGTCCTAAGAACTCCACATGTCAGCATCAAGACAACCCATCTCTGAATCCAAGTCTGTGAGCTGACAATTTCTTGCTTTCCTTGCAACTTGCAATTTCAAGCCCTTCACTGAAGTCAATTCAGCTTTTAACTAGTCTCCCATTCTGGAAAACAGAAATAACACTGGACCCTGATCTGGCCTCCCAAGTATTGTTACCACAGATACATCACTGAAAAAAGAAGGTACCCATATGTCCCACTGACATCATTATACAAGCCAAAGAACAGCAGCTGAGATGCTGTGGCACAGAAAAGGCCTTAGAATAGTAGCAAACCACTTATTTTTATCATACAACCTAACTTCCGCAAATTGCTTTGAAAGGAGTAGAATATATTCCAGCAAATGAAGAAATAGTCATTACAAAGCTCAGCCTTGTCGTGCTTTCACCTCACCTTCTGTGTGTTTTGAGCCATCAGTTGCAAACCCATCACTACTTTGATGCAGGTCTTGTTCCCAGTGAAAATGGTGTATGTGCCAGTGGGGATGGGAGAAGGCTGTGGTGCAAGAGTGGGTCTCACCGTTGTCGTAGTAGATGGGATGGTTGCTTGAGTCCGCGGACGCATGGTGGTTGTGTTGGTCATGGATGTGGCTGTTGGACTTTTAGGAGTTGTTGTTTGATTAGCTGGTCTTGTGGTGGGATTTACAGTTTTCTTGGTGGTGGCTGTAGTAGTTATGGCAGTGGTTGTCATTTGCTTCGCTGATGTTGTATGCTTTATGGTTGTGTTTGTAGCTGTGCTCACATGTGCTGTGGTTTGGTTGGCTGGGGACACAGGGTATAGGGTTGTGTTCTTCACAGCCGGTGTAAATGTTTCCATTGCCTGGGTTGTAGCCTGGCCAGCTGCAGCTGTGTTTGCTGCTGTTGTGGTTACTACTGTGGGAGAAGTCTGGCTGGCTGCTTTTCTGGTGGTTGCTCCTGTCTGCGCTGTCATGTAAGGGGCTGGTGCTGTTGTTACCTGACGCTGGTCTGGTGTGTGCACAGTTGTTGTATGGCTTATGGACCCTGTGTTGTTAGATTGAATTGTAGTGCCTTGATGGGGTGAAGAATGATAAAGGGAAAATGGCTGAGCAGAAGTAACGGTATGGTGGAAGGATGCGGTTTGTGGAGACAGCTTGACCACCAGTTCCACTTCAGCACAGCAGGAAGAAAATGCTGCAAAGAAACAAAAAAGTCAGTAGTCTAAAACCTTTGCATTTAACATTCCTGTTGATGCCTGCAACATAACTGCACTGATTTTGTTATCATCAAATGGGTGATACGATTTTACTCTTCCTTTGGCTCCAGTCATGATAGGGGAGTGCAAGCAGACATGCCGTAGGACAACCCATGATTTTTCACCACTCCCCCAGTCTTCACACCTCTGAATATACCTGTTGCAGTGGCAGTACATTGGTTCCTGGCTCCCCACATGCTGCTTTTACTGCTGAAGAAGCCAGGGGATGCTGGAGGTGTGAGCAGATCTCGTACAGTCCCCGCACAGCACATGAATTCCCTCGCAAACAGCAGTGCAGCAAGATTTGCTAGGAGCGAATTATCAAGGTCTAAGGAAGAAGTTATTCTATGGCTTATGGGTGTTGTTTTAAGAGAGCCTGTGCTGTTAAAGAGAAATCTGGGTGTAACAAGTGAAGGGGTGGTTGGTTACTTGCGAACAAAGCATGGGGAAAGGGAACATTTTTTGTGTGTGAAGGAAGTGAGGCAGTGTAGCGGTGGTACGGTGATTCAGAATATTCTGGTTTCTGGAAGACTGGGAAATTCCAGAAATTTATTTATGGTGTTGCTGTAGCTACATCAGCCTGAACCCCCAAGATCTTCCTCATGGGAGATACCCAAGGGGATGCTCCAAACAAGGAAGGATGAGCCCTCTTGGTGATGCTTTTTCAGCAATGAGAAACAAATTTCAGGATACAGCATTCATGGGTTTTTTGGACCACATCTAAAAATAGTAACAGCAGCAAAATTCCACATGCATCTTATAACATTTACAGAAATGTATCCCTTGCAGAACTGAAGAGAAAATATCTGGTTCCTAAATGTAAATAACAAAGTGAAGACAAGGTGGAAAATGTACATTGTAAAAAACAGATAAAGGTCACAACTCTTCCGCTTGACTCTTTGATTGTGAGTATGCAACAAGACACTGTAAAGAAAAGATCAAGCCAAAAGTCATAAATCATGGACATAAATGTATTCCTTGATGGGCATGAGGCTTCAGATGTAGTTGAATGCTTTATTGCCTAACTTAGCTGGAGGACAGAGATAAATTCTCCAGTTTGGAGACAAAGGGGACCCCAAAGTCCAAGACAGCTCATGTTCCTAGCAATACAGCTCCACAGGGTACACCACAATATATTGCTTGGGAAGTTTATTGTAAGCTGGTTCTTCCAAAGAAGTTTCTCATGAATCAGTATCAAAGATTTGTGGCAGGCAGGTTGCTGAGAATCAGATTTTAGGATCAACTAAGGCCAGAGGTACATGCAGACTGGAAATGGCTGAAATGTCCCAAGCTTGTCTTCCTTATATTTATTTATTTTTTGCTCAGCATGAACAGAGATCTCAAACAACACCTGAGTTCACAAAATCTCACCATTTTAGGATACATATAAACTAAGTCACAATAAAACCTGTTGGGTTTTGAATCAAATTCAAGATCAAAACTAAAGGAATGAGAACAGATATATAGATCTGAACCCACACCACAATTTTCCCTTATAAATGCGTATGATAGAGAAGTGGAGATGTATGCTCCATATTCCTAAACTTGCCTGGTTTTCACCTCTGTGCTGAACAGAATATACTTGACTGCAAATGCAGCTGTTTTTATCAAAGAAATACAACTTGATACAGTTGAAAAGGCAAAAAAAAATGACAAGACAGATCCCTCTGATACTGAATTTTATCAGAAGGAACCTAAAAATGCCATAATTAATAATCATACTTTAGTTCATTTTCTCACTTTCCTCTAGACATTACAACACCTGATGGCAAAGATGGAAAGCAGAGAACTTCTCTCCTCTGTAGGCTCGTATCGATAGGGCCAGTGGAAAACCAGAGCAGTTGCTGCGTACCAGCTACAGGTAGTTCAATCTAAGCCAGCACAACAGAAACAAAAAAGAAGAAGCTGCAATTTTCACTCTTATTTTTTTTACCCTATAAGTTTGTGAAACAACCCATATTTAAATTTATGCAGTCTTAAATAGTCAGTACTTCTCAGTTTTTACTTAACAGATTGGTTTTGATTACTGACAGGACAACACTTACAAAATCTTATAGAGAGAAACATTATTTCCCTAACACTTGGATGCTGCCCATAGCTTTTAAACAAAACTTCATTTCCCCAAAATGTCATTTCAACCTAACTATTTTTTCATTAGAAAAATATTTAGCCCAATGAGGTCACTGAGGGGTAAAGTCAGAAATGCCTTCAGGGTGGCCTGTGGCTCATGCTCCCCTGGTGACCTGCCAGATGTCTCCTCCAGCCACCCACAGCTCTCCTCAGCATTTTGGGACCTCTGCGAGGTCATGGCCTTGCTGCCAAACCTGTTAGTTTGGGTCATCTTCTCAAAAGGCATTTGGCCACACGAGCTCCATCTCAGAAAGCCCTCCCAGGAATGGGTAAGAATTGCTCTCTGTATCTAATGGTCTTGGCCATCAAAAGTGGCCACAGAACGATGCCAAATTGCAGCTCTGCATCTCCCTGTTAGTTTCCATTCCTTTTTTCTGTAAGAAATTTGCCATCCTTAACCTAGGCCTGGAGCCCCCATTTTCACAGTTTTGTGACAGGGGAGGCTTCAGGGCAAGAGCCAATGCCAGCAAAGGCACAAAACAGCTCTGTTCCTGGGTACTACAGTGGAAGAGGAGCGCTCAGTGCCATGATCTGGCTGCAAAATGTCTCAGCCTGCCATACCATAATGTGGTGGGTGGAAGAACCTCTGGGGATTTTTTCTCCTTCTCATCTAACCACACACTCGCGTTGCCCAGCAGCCCAGCAGGTTTGTTCCGCTTTACACTGCCCAGAAGAAATGCCTGTGTCTGGCTGACAGATTTTGTAATTGTTACGGACACAAAAACCTGACCCAGCTCCTGCAGTCAGTGGAAAGACTCTCACTGGTTCTGGATGCTTTGGTTTGAGCCCTTGAGGAACTGGAAAAACACCAAGATTTTCTGAGAGGTTTCGGTACTGTCTGATATAGTTTCCCTCAAACACAAGAGCAGTTTCTGAAACCTCCAACACATCAGACCTTCCTCATTTAAACTCTGATTGTTTTTAAGCCCCTACCTGCACAGAAAGACCTGACTTTGTGGCATTAACAAAAGAACACAACAAATTACTAAAGGCACAATCAAAAATGGATGAAGAGCAGCTGAGAAAAAAACTTCTTCCTGGCCAAAGACATCCTTGCTGACCACTGAGTTATTTCTCTGAGTCTGATCTTGCTCTCCTTTCATGTATACGTTTTGGGGCTACTTCAGCAGACTGTGGCTTTAAAGCAGGTGTGGGAAAGCAGAGCAGACATGGCTGGAGCTGCTCGTGGTCGAGTCCCTGTGCTGCTCCCCTGCTTGCTGCGCTGCCGCAGCAGAGCTGGGAGGGGGACAGGGGTGTTACCGGTGTGATCCCGCTGTGCTGACGACAAAACACCCTGTAGAAACCCAGCGCCCCGCCAGCGAGCAAAAACCTTTAGCCATTACACAGACTAAATTACTCTCTGTCCACTCTTACCAAACAGATTTTGTACAGCTGCAGGTGTTCAGCGCTGGCTTTACGTGCTGGGACACATCCTTGACCAGGCCGGCGGCACAGATTTTCTCGAAGCGGCATTAAGGATCAAACTGACTTTGATGTGGTTTGTTGTTAGATAAGCCCCAGCCTGCCTCAGCCTTCCCCGAGCCCCCGCCTTGCTCTTGCTTTCCTGATCACGCTCTGCATCTAGCAGTGCAGACATGAATGACTCAAACTCTAGTTTTTCTTTTGCTTGTCTCACTCAAGACCTTCAGTCAATTCTGCTGGCCTGGGAATCATATTTAATTAGGAAAAGCAAAAAAGCCTGCTTCTAATTCTGTCTTGAACTGACTCCATCACACAGAGTTCATGTCACCAGAGAGCACAAGGGAAATATAAGGGAAAACATCAGACTAAGCCTACACCAGCTGCAATTAAGTGTAGTTATAGTTATTTCTTACCAGTGGAACTTTATTGAAGGCACCCTTAGTGCTAGCAACAAGACTATTTCAGGTTTTCAGTCTGTTGGGTGCTCTCCTAAGTGCAAAGAAACAAAAGCAGCATAGTCTGTCTCTTTTCCAGATAGAAATGATGGTAGTTGTGACTCACCGCAGGCAAAGGCTAGCAAGATGAACTGCGGTGCGCTCATTCCCATGGTCAGCACAGCTGCGAGTCTGAGAGATGCTGCTTCTCACCGTGGAGCAGGTCAAAAGGAAACCAAGGTTTCCTGGGGACCGCGAAGTTGCACTTGATGCAGGGAGTGCTCAGTCACATGGGTGGAAAGGAGGTGGGGAGGGAGGGGGAGGCTGATGCTGCTCATCTGTAAGCTAATACAGAAGGAAATAAATGATGGTTAGAAAAGAAAGTGAAAACAGAAAGGACTGCTGGGTTAGCGCAGGGGAGGACAGGCTCTCAGTCTGCAGCTGAGACCTGGGGCTCTGCAAGGCCATGTAGAGCTTCGCACTCCTCTCTCCAGTTTTGATAACCCGGAGCAGACTGCAGCTGTATCCCAGTGGAGGGTTAAGACCTGTATATCTGTACTTTCCCCATGTGCTTTAAAAAAGTAGTTTCTTTAGAGCTAAACTCTTTCTTTGAGGTTAAGGCACAGAAGGGAGAGGTGTGACTTCCAGCCGCCTCCTCAGAGAGCCTGCCCAAAGCGAGACAGGGCGGAGCAAAGTCCCCAAAGGGCTCTGGTCCCAGCTGGGGACTGTCGGCAGCCTTTGCTGAGCTTGTTCAGGGCGGATCAGCCAAGGTGGCCCACCATTAGTGTTGTGTCCGAACACACTCCCCAGCAGATAGCAATGACCCACCTATGTCCCATGAAGTGACTTCTGTGAACCATGCCAAGCCGGGACAGGAGCAGCACAGGCAGGTCCCAGCGTGCGCAGCCACACACCAGAGATCTGCGGCAGAACGTGACGCCGGCCCGTGCGTGTGGCCGCATTTCCAGCCCTGTGCCCTTGCCCTGGGGCGCACTTGGCGGGGGAGAGCAAAGCCACACGTCCCCCAGGAAAAGTTTAATGGAGGTAGAAAAGAGATAATAAACTCATGGAACAGGAGGAAAGAATCTGGGATCTGTTGTGGTCCTGATTCTTCTTTCTCTCACAACAATATTAAAGTGCAGCAACATGATGAGGCCAAAGACCTGAAAACTCAGCTGAGGTGAAGTTTGCCCCAGAAATCTGGATGCTGGCTGAAATTAGTTACAACTTATTTTGCTCTCTATATTTGCATTGTGTTTCTACATTCTCATTGTTACCTCTTTGCCCTTCTACATGATCCACAACATGCACTTCCATCAGCTAGCCCTCCTCAATAAACCGTTTGTAGCGGACAGCCTGGGGCTAGCTACAACACAGTTACCCTACAGCTTCCTCGCCTTATGAGTGCAGCATTAGCATGCACAACTCTGACCTGTCGTTGTGAACCTTTGCACTCTCCTAAGAGTCCTAAGAGTCCCACAGATTCAGGAACATGACTAAGGGAGAGGGGTGAAGGAAAATTAAAACAACACTTTGTGCTTTTTGTGATGTGTATATTGCACAAATAAAGTTATATTGGACAGAGGCATGGGTTTTTTTCAGTTGAACTGATGGGCCTTTACTGATACATATTTATTCTGAACAGAAAGAAAGCTCATTTGACTTGTTGTTTCATATAGAGACATCAACCACAATGTTTTGTACTAGTTATAATTTTTATAAATTTCCAACAAAGTGTGGTTCTACACAGGTCAGAACTGCCTAATTACAGAAAGTTCATTTGCACTTTTTTTCTTGTAATAAATTCATACATTCTGTCTTGACTGGAAAAAAAGGACAGGTAATTTTGTACTCTTTCCCTGTCTGATTATCTCTCATCACCTACAATATACAAATACATCATTATCAACACCATGGAAAATATGTAAGAAAAACAAACTGTACCAATTCTCAGCTGGGGAGAGGAAATCTTAGCAGCTATTTCAGCTCCAGCTGCAAGAAGAAATACACAGTTTGGCTCTTTTTTTTTTTTTTTTTTTTGTATTCCTAAATATTTCTAATCATATATATATTAGAAATCAGGCTTTGAGTATTTTTGGAAAGGAAACACAAGGCCTTTTTCATACCCAATCCTGTCTGAAATCTCAGAGTCTAAGAAAGTGATGGATACTAAAATGGCTTTTCATCACATACACAACCAGAACATGAGACACGCACACAGCTTTGTTGTGACTGGCAAGATAAGCCAGTGTTCAGACATGGTTTGGCTGCAGCCGTTTATGGTCCAGACAATGACCACTGGTCTGATTCTCCATTCAGTGGGGTTAGACAGTGAAAGAAGGAGAGGATCACGCCTGGTTACATTCTGGCCTGGTTTACTAAAGAAGCAAGACTGATATCATGGTGATTGCCTGCCTATCTGTTTGCCACTACCTCCGGTAACGAAGGAGTCCGTTGCCCAACTACACCTGAAAGAGCAGAGGGCAGAGCTTTGAGGATGTGAAATTTCTGCAGATTTCACAGAAGCTGGCAGTGGAGCAGAGGGAGGAGACCCAAGCCAAAACCTCGCCCCAGAGGGCAGGTCTTGCTAGTCCAGACCCTCAGCCGACATGGACTCGCTGGTCAAGTAGCAAGGGCACAGTGCTCAACCACGAGTGCTGCTACGGCATAGATTTACCTTGGATCTTGTCTTTTCTGCAACTGAAACAGTGGCAACCATTACTTCTAAATGACTTTCTGGTCACTATATTATCTCCAACAACATTGAAATGAAACCCATATTTGGAAACCATGATTTTTAGGTCCATCTATCTGAAAATGATAGTGTCAAAGACCTACATACAGAATAACTATACTTCAATGTACACATTAGTGTTGCTGGATGTTACTAAATCATATTCTAGATTGTACATGGAGAGTCACTCCCTTAATTATCGCCTTACTTGACAGAAATACACTAATTAAAAGACTATCTTGTCTACTACTAAAAAAGAAGTCATCAAACCCCATTCTGTCTCATCAGTAAAGCCAGAAAGCTAGTCCTTGTTGGCTACCCTCAGGCTTGTCAGCAGCCTGATCTTCCATTGAAATTTATTCTTTAAAAAAGCAAATCCAGCAGTGTAGCACTGTCTTATGTGCACTGCAGACATCAACCAGGCAAAGGGCTCCAGGAACTCCCCAGCAGCAGCTGCAATGGTTGCATTATGGTCTAAGTTTGGAACATGGAGATAGAAACAGGCAGCTGCCTTTGGCTCTCTGGCTCTGTAGAGAGGTTAAAGACACAACTAATAGGAGTGGGCTCCCTGCTCAGGTTCAGTGGTGTCTGAGGATAGCTGTTATACAACCAGCTCCCAAAGACTGCTGAAACCTGAGTGCTGTGTCACTGCTGCACACAGCCATCGGGCAGGGAGTTACTAGCCATCCTCAGGACATTCCTGGTGCAGGGGTGACTCAAACTTTGGTCCAACAGGATAAAACATGAGATTTTGGAAAAAAAAAAATTTTTTTCAAAAGCAAAGTAAGAATGAGAATTTTTGTAATCCAGCCCATACCTTTGCAGTTATCATGATGGGTTGGTGAGCTGGGAGACAGGAGACACTTCTGCAGCAATACTCTTCTCTGCTCCAGCTCCAGACTACCCCACAAGGTGCCACTGCTGACACTCACGTAGGGCACAGTGGGACATGTGAATGCTTTGCTTTCCCCTGAAGGGTCCCCACTTTTTACATACATGCTAGAATTTAGCATCAGAACTGGACGTGAGGGAAATCCAATAGCTCCCATTTTACAGGGAGATACTGAGGCACCAGGGGATATAGGAGTAGCGCACTGTCACCCTGCACGCAGCAGAGGTAGGAAGAGGACTCACAATACCTGATTTTCCATCTCCAGTTCAAACAAAGACTTCCCACTGTGATTTCACCATTAGAATGAGATTCTTCCACAGAAACTCCAAAGTGCAGGTTTAGGTCTTCCCATAAGTGTGCAATGTCACAAATCCTAGTTTTGGCAGTTTCATATACACAGGGTAACCCTTCCCTGTCTCTCTCTCTCTCACACACACACACACAAAAGCTTACTATACTTACTAATGTGCAATCAAAGCTCCCTTCCCCTTTCCTCTCTTGTGCTTAGGGCAGGGATAGACAGGAGCACTGTTATCAGGCCGTGCAAAAATTACTGAAAGTAATATAGAAATCAAAATGAAGCAGTTTTATGGAGAGGATTAAATGATTGCACTTCAAGAAAATGTCACTACACATTTCCTTGGGGGACTGAAAGGAATCAGTTCTTCCCTCAAGGTGCTCCTAACTTCAGTAGATTTTAACAGGAGTTATGTTCCTGGGAGCCTACATGTCATTTTTAAGATAAATGACCAGCACAAAATGTACGAACTCTTATCTCTGTAGGACAAAATTAGCTTCCAAAAAGTTACAGAACTCTCAAGTCCTTTTGTCATGAAGAGAAAACATTAGAAACCACAGAGTTTAGAAACTGAGGGTTAGAAGAACATTATTCATGGGAATTCACCACCACAGTGCAACTCTTAATTAACCAATAAGCCTGCACAGGCAAACAAAAACTGAGTAAGCC
Source organism: Chauna torquata (assembly GCA_013399475.1). Classification (NCBI taxonomy): domain Eukaryota; kingdom Metazoa; phylum Chordata; class Aves; order Anseriformes; family Anhimidae; genus Chauna; species Chauna torquata. Next base: position 45,442 of record VXAL01006448.1, read on the forward strand.
TTTATCTACCTACTTCAAGGCTTTTTCTTTAATGGGACTATCTACTTCCTTCACAGCTATCCTGACTCACACACTAAGATATTTGCAATACCAGCCTTCACTGAGACACAAAGAAAAACATTCACGTCCTTGCAAAGAGGATAGCAGAGATGTTACATGCTCCTACTATTTTGCTAAGAGGCTCAATTGTTAAAGAATATTTTTTGGTTTTGCTTTGTCTCCATTTTTAGTGCTTTTGTCCCCTTTATTATCTACGTAGAGCATCACTGTTCTCAGGGATAAACAAAAAATCTCTAATAGTGAAAGCCAATCACTGACTCTTGAGCTTCTAGGGTCTTTTTTCCCAGTCTGATCTTCACCTGTTTGCAACCCTTAGTCAATACTAATTTTTACTAAAGTACTAGCAGCTTTTGTGGGACCTAAGACCCAATTACCATCCAAATGCCTTCATGCCTTAACAGCTGCTCTAAATGAGCGAATGGCTTGTACAGGAATAATAAAATCTGTTATCACTTTATATTGTACATTACATCCTTATGTGGCAGAGATTTGGTACAGTCCTTTAACCAAATGTCCTGGAAATAAGTATCTAACAACAACACTTTATCCACTCATTGGAGCATCTAATGCTCACTGCCTAACTGTGATGCTTAAGTATATTCCATATGGGGGGGGGTGAAATGTACCTACTCCATAGCCCAGCGCACAAAGAAAGCATGCAGTCTACTCAAACATATGACATTAAATGGCATTCAATTGAATTCTCGGCACCAAATGCAAAGGATTGTGAACCAGCAACCACAGACTGCAGAGGGGGCAGAGGAATGACTTATATTGTAAAAAGAATTAAATATGTTCTTTGTCACAGTAACTGTCACATGTTTTTGCTTCCCTGCTCAGCCCTACACCTCCATATCATAGCCAGGAATTGCCATCTGCATCATTCCAAAATAATGCTGTACACAGCAGGTCGTTCATTGTGCCATTGCAAAAGTAGTCAAGTCATTGCTGCGTGAAGCCTCTCTGATGGTCCAAGTCAGAAGTTTCCTTTCCACAGCCAACCTAAAATGTGATGGTTTTGGTGTTGACCATCAGCAAAAAGGGCACATTTGTGATGTATCAGCTGGAATTAAGAAGGGCGGGGAAGGCACAGCCACTGAGGCAAGCAAATGGAAAAACCTCCAGGCGATCCTATGGTAGAGCAAGAACTCAAAACCATGTATGTGTCCCTCTGCAGTAACTCGGAGTTCAAGCAAAGTTGCCAAAAGGTGCGTGCATAGTAACTCTTCAGCTCTGCTGTCGACCTAATTTAGGCCACATCTTCTGAAATAGTTTGATAAACAATGCAAGAAGCATTTTTCTCCTCTAATACTGAAGGCAGTTTTTGATGTTATCTGGATGTTAATGTTCCTTTCAGGTTTGTTTTCCCCAGCTTGCCAGGTGGACATCATGGTTCTCATCTATTCATGCTGATGAAGTTTCAGAGAATTATGAAGCTCAGAGCTTGTGAGAAAGGCAACTTTGATCCAGTGTCCACCCAAAATAAACAAAGAGATGAATAGGGTCCTGAGGAAGGCTGGTCCTGCCATTCAGCTGCCAGCCCTCTGTTCTGCTGGGAAGCTTTTGGCCACCTCACTCTCCTTGGTGTCTGACTCTACTGAGGCCGTGCTGCAGGAATCATTGTACATGTCTGAAAAGGAGGACATGGGCATTGTCACTACAACACATCTAAAGGATTTCCCATCTACAGTCTTGAGGTTGATTGTCAAAAGCCTGAAATAAAAAAAAAAGTAAAATAATCACAATTCTACTGTTCTCCTATTTCCTTCACTAACACAGCAAGGGAGGCTCTTTTGGCAAGTAATTAACTGTAATGTGCATGGTTTTGGTTTTCTTTTAAAGCATCAGATGTGCTAAAGAAATCAGAGCCATAGTTAAGGCACTGAGGCTATAGACAGAACTGACCTGTTGTGCAAGCAGAGAAGCAACAATTACCAAACTCCCTTTAAACCACAGCAAAGAATCCTGTTAATTTTCAGAAAGGGTTTTCTCCACCTTAATGAACTGACCAAAAACAAAGAAAAGAAAAGAAAAGAAAAGAAAAGAAAAGAAAAGAAAAGAAAAGAAAAGAAAAGAAAAGAAAAGAAAAGAAAAGAAAAGAAAAGAAAAGAAAAGAAAAGAAAAGAAAAGAAAAGAAAAGAAAAGAAAAGAAAAGAAAAGAAAAGAGAAATCCAAACCCAACAAAGGAAACCAATAACTCAGAATAAAATGCTGGCATCTCTCTAGCACAGGTCCCCAGGGAATGGCTGTGCCAGATTTTGCTTTGTTTCGTTACCAGCAGAAAACTAGGACACATTTTGGTAAATTATGCTTATGGACAGGCAAAGTTTAATCTAAAATTTTAAACCTTTGATCTGCAGAGTTGTTGAGATTCAGCTTTTCCAGTGCAACCTGTTTGGGTGTTAGATCAGAACCAAAGCTGGAGAAAGAATGACTTTTTGTGCTGGTTTGGGTGAGGTCTCACTGGAGCAGCCGTCCCTCCAGCCTGTGGAGACTGCAGTGAAATATTATGAAAGTATTAATGGCTCATGAGATTTTAACATTTTCAAGCCTAGACCAGAACCACAGCCTTGATACTGATCTAAATCCAAATGCTACCTGTGTTAGGTTGAAAGCTATGCTGCAGCTATGACATATCCTGCCATAAAACACACTTGGATTAGCTGTAAAGTAGCCAGCCCAGGTACTGGTAGCCACAGGAATTTGGTGGCAGATTCAAATTATACCTGAGAAGGGGAAAATAATTAGACCATGCCAAGGTAAACTGTTGTGCCTAGCTAGCTCTGACACCCAAGGCACCAAATTTCAGGCTAGCTCAGCTGTGTCAACAGAGACTGCAGCACAGACATACACTCAGGCCAAGTACTTTCATATAGAAAGTGCACTGTTTATTACATCCTTTTTCTGTACACACACACACACACACACACACAGAGTTTTTAAATACCAGTAAAACATTTCCTCCATTACCTGCATTGCTGTTCTTAATTATGTTGTTACTGTCCCCCTCTGCTGGCTGCAATATACTGGAAGGAACCCATTCACTTTTCTCAGAGACCAGCTTCTTCACTAACCTGAAACTCAGAGAACAGTCAGTGCATTTCCCTACATTCTCTTTCCCTGAATTGTGTTTCTTAGAGGCGTTCAGAGCTGAGGAAACTGAATTGTCCATTTCCCTTGCTGTAAGTATCATCCAGGGTGGATGGTTTTAGTTCACTTCCTACCTTCTTCACACTATGGGACTTGCTCTCATCTCAGTTGCATGCCACTTCTGAGTGAGGGGTCTGACTGCAAGGGCACTTCAAGGAGATCAGATCTTCTTCCTCCAAATTTCCCATGGAAAGAGAATTCAGACACCTTGCCAGATCTGTTCCTAACACTCACTTGTCAACCAGAGAGCATAAATACACCAAAAAGTATGTAAGCTCAAGGGGGCCAGATTCATTTCACTTTGCCAATCATGTCTGAGATATAGTCTTATATCTAAGCCTTTGGGGCTAACCATGCTCTCTGGTTCACTGCTGCACCTTGGTGGAAGGCACAGAGGTTTTACTGAGGTATCCTACGGGAGGGTGCTGCCTTTGACAACTGTCTTTCTGGCTAGGTGTCAAAAGACTAAATACTCCCCTCTGTTTCCCTTCATGCAAACTCCTGTCTTCTCAAGCCTCATGTCACAGTCATTTGGGATGAAAGCCAAGTGGGTGGAATTATTGAAGCTGCTTCTATGTTCATGCTTCTCATCGCCTCTCTCACATTTTGGTCAATGGAGTGAGTGGATTCAGATAGATTTTGAAGATGCTTTGACATTCGCCTGAACATTTTCCATCTTTTCCAGGAGGCTGTATATGTTCTACCTGTTAAATTCTGTCTCTCTGCTGTACTTACCATTGTCCATTTTCTCCTTCCTGCACAAACTGCACTAGATCTCCATCCTCGAGTGTAAGAGAATCTGGGAAACAGCTGTCAAAACTGCCTTCTACCCGAAAAAGATTGGTCCCCTAAAATGAATGAAACAATGCACCAGAAATACAGTCATTATGGAGGAAAGAACACTGTGCAAGAGAGAGCAAGTTTGGTTAAATACTGAATCAGGCATTTCAAGCTGGCAGAGATTTCTCCTCTACAGAATTCTGTCACTTTTTGTTATTTTTACCATGCTCAGGTTAACCATTATTGAAATTCAGGAAAGAACTGTGCTGTGTGCTGAGGCTTTAGAATTAATGAACCAGACATTATTCTGATATAGAAACTGGGTTTGTGACACCAGTTTATGTTACCTGGAAAAGTCTGAAATTATATTTTTAAAGGGCTCAGTGTTTTCTCCTACTTTCGTAACTTAGCTATAAAGGTAAAGCTACAGCTTACATGTAAGGGTGGTTTTTAACAGTCCTGATCCTGATCAATAAAATAGTCTTGGAATAATCTCCTAACACCCCAGATCAAAGTCCCATCTTCTGTCTTCGCACACATCCATTAATTTAAGGCTGGTATGAACCTGAACTTTGTAGGCTAAATCCTGATCATTAGAGAAGAGAAGGTTGAGCTGGGAAAGGGCTTACTGCATTTTGAAAAAGGAATTACATTGTTAGGGTTGGTCTCTTCCTCCATGTCCGAAGAGTTGGAGAGTTCATCCATGCTAGAGGGGATGGCTTCGAAATCTTCAAATGTGTCTAGAGACGGCATTTGCCTGCTGGGCCAACCTTTTCAAAAGAGATAAAACAAAAATGGTTAGCTATTGGTCATTAGCCCCTTTCAGACTTGGTCTTTTAAAAACAAATGTCACAGGTTCACTTCCCACTGTTTCACTTACTGAATTGCTCATACCTTTTTACAGCTTGTTCCCTGATTTTGCCATAAAAGTAACGTTGCAGCCATTATTCTCTCTCTAAAAAAACTGTAATGCTTGCTGTCATTTGTAGGAGGGCGGACTGTGTGGCCATGATGTGCATGTGCACCAATACCTTGTGTGTTTAGCATCACTAAAACTCTTCAGATCATGAAGTACAAAAAAGCATGGATCAGGAATATTTCTGCAGAGCAAGTGCTGTAGCAAATTATGACCTTGCCAATATGATTTCCAGAAAACCGTGCTCGTTCAGTTTCTAGCTTACCTCCACATATTTATCTACAAATTGAAATCCGAAGCCATTGAATTTTGGTTAACTTCTTATCTCCATCACACCCCAAGGTAATATTACCACTTGAGCAACTTACAAGACTATGCCCTGGAGCAGGCTGGAAATGCAGGGAAGGGACAGAATAAACAACAGGGCACAAAGACAACCAGACCTGTGGTGGCAGGTTATTAAGAATTATTTAAATTATATTNTTTATTATTTACTCAAGAATAGATCAATAATAATTTAATTCCTCCCCCTGCGCATCCTCCCTGCTACAGGCACTGGTTGTGCAATGTGTGGTCGTGCAGCTCTGCAGCCCCTTCTCCTCCCTCCTTTTGCCTGGGGGCTGTGGGTGCCCCGACCACTGCAATTCAGTTACAAGAGAGACAGCGACCTCCTTCCACCAGACCAGCATCTCCAGTTATAACACTACAGGTATGGTTATGTCATCCAGGTAATGCTTTTTGAGGTGTAAACTAGCCTCTGAAGTGGCATTCATGTGCTGGGTTGTGAGTGTCCCCACCAAGATCAAAGAGACAATTTCAGCTACAGACCATGCAGAATTTAGAACTGGGCCCTCTGTCCTGTATCAGTAGAATCACACCAGCAAAACACGACCAACTGTCTAAATGTACAAGAATGTATTGATGCTATTTAGCTTTAAACTGCTATAGCAATTTTAGTTCAAGTTCACAGGTTGGGTTACAAACACCAGAAGAAAAAAGAAATCCCCCTTCTTGCTTAGACAAAGCTTCAGTGATCTTTTGCCACTGCCATTTACAGGAAGCATCCAAGGCAGAAGCATAAGAAGCAGGGATTCCTCACAAATACATGCATCGATCTTCCTCTTCCACACAAATTGCTACAATAATTTCAGAGACTAAGAAATAGCCTAAGTAAGTTTTACATACTTCATTCAAGCTATAAAATAACACTGATCAAATTCTGAGCTCTCTGACATCAGTTCAAAGAATTATTTTCAGCTATGCCTGAGCTACAGAAAATGAGCTTCTGGGACATTGTTCTATAACTGCTAGTGATCCGAGCACGTTCTTTCATTGCTTTCATGGGAAACAATGTTCATTATATGAGAGATATCTCTTGTAGTTAGAGTAAAAATATTGTCATAAACTTATGTTACACTCTCAAATTGAGATGATGATAAATGTTTTAGTTTTGTTTACCTGTCTGTGAAGCAGATCTAGGTACGGGTCTTGTGGTGGAACCAGTATTACATTTAGTCTGGGCCAGTATGGTGTTCTCAAAAGCATCTGTGACAGGAAGTACAATTTTTTGTCTTAAAGGCGAAATAGTGACCAGACGACCAGTACAAAGTGAATTCCTGTATCACCTCTGCAGCTGGTTGTCTCTTAAACAAACAGATGGACTGGGATCCAACAGTTATAAGAAGAGGAGACATTTTATGAGCACAAATGAGTGAAAATACAGCAGTATTCTCCAGAAAAGCAGGAAGTCTGAGAATGACAGAGAACAGCCATGAATGAAACAAATACTGATGTTAATTAATGAAAACAGTTGCAGGGTGAACAGTGCAGTGTTCTATTTCACTACAGCTTCCTCACACATTTTTAACATACTTTTCTTGCAGCTTTTCAAATTATTCTGTAGGTGATGGTGTATGGTTTTGATGCCCATCCATACAGCAACAAAAATGGACCACGGAGGCTCTTCTTCCCAGCCAGAAATGAATGATATCACTCTTGATGAATGCAATTTTGTGGGGAAAGTTTTTATCCAAGTAAATGAAATCCTTATTTGATATTAACTCTGTCAGAGCTCTAGCAACAGCAGCAATATCTTCTGGTAAAGGAACGACAATGTTCATTGTTTCCTACTTAAAGAAACTCGGTCTGGCAAGGGCTGGTGTGCAGCAGGACCACAGTCATTAACCAGTGAGGATCACCTCAGCTCTGAAGTCCTATGAATAGTGCTTGCATCTTGAAATACCTCCTGCCTCTGCATCCACATGGTACACTGAGATGAGAAGTATCTATCATGGAGAAAAGTGAGCTATAAGCACCGTGGTTTGGGAAACGTGTGCTGGGTGCCAGGATGATTCCAGACATAGTGCCAGGTGTCACCAGCAAGAGGAAATATTCTGCAAACAGCAAAACCAGTATTTCATCTGTTGCCTCTGATCTTTCTTCCAACCTCTCTGTTCCAGTCTCCTGTTCTACTGGGACTGACATAGGAAATAGCTCTGATATGTTATCAATCCCACCACTGACCTGGCCACCTGCCCTTTCTACCAAGGTTTTGTGCAGAGCAACACAATCATAAGACAGGATTCCTCAGCTTACATCTCTCTTCTCCCTCTCCTGCAACAGGGATACCTGACTGCTTGTGCCCCACAGAGCAACACGGTCTGGCAGATCACGGGTGTAATGGGAAAAGCTGGCAATGGAAGCTGGTGATCTTCCAGTGGCTGGGGAATCACTTCCCAGTTTAACTTTTTGGTATTGTTTACTAAATAGTAATTGATGAATCTGCTGCAACAAACAGGTGGAAATTCTGCTTGACTGAAATGAAACACTGCACTTTTAATTGATATAAATGCAGTCTAGCCTCTTTTGTGCTCTTCATGCACGTGGCTCCTGCTCCTCTTATTAGGTGTAGACCCTAACAAGGGAAGAGGGATGCAAGTGGCCAGACTGCAGGTGAAGGTGAAAAGTAGCCCTTTGGCTCCCTGCTGTTGAACTCTCCTCCCCCTCCATGGGGTGAGGTAGAAGCCAGGCAGAAAACCTACATCCAGATCATAGTCTCAAGCATTATTTCCCAAAATAGGCAGAGAACTGGGGTTTTAATTTAGGCCCATCCCTAAGTGAAGGTTAATAAATATAGCATGAGTGGAGGGGACAAGAAAAGAGGTGATGAGTTTTGTTTATCACAGTTAAACAGATAAACTGACACCAAACCCCTAATGTCTACATGGATTCCAGTGTCATCCACCAGCAGTGATGAGATGTGAATTCAGTGAATGATATCAAAAGATTGCCAAACATGTTTTCATGCAGGATGGAAATACTCATACCTTCAAACCCCAGGGGAGTTGGGTCACTCTTTATTTCATGTCTCTTGACTTTAACTGCAGGAACAAGGGGACCTGTGTGAAGTTTGCAGAGTCACAAGGCAGTAAATATTGTTAAAAGAGAAACTTGCTTTCCCATTACCTGGAACCATGAACTGCCTAATACTTTCCATTTCACCCAGAAAAATGACTATCCCCTATGTTCTAAGTGGTGAAGACAAACACTTCTGTGATGTGAATAGGAAACAGACCTCTTTTTGCAAAAGTCATTAAGACATCATAAATGTATCTGCTTCCAAACATGTTTCACAGCTGGTTTCTCACACTTGTCCAGGAGATGGCACTAACGCAGGTAGACTCATAATCTCAGCTTCCTACACATGAGGCTGGCAGAGAAGAGCTGACAAAAGCCAACACTTAAGTCCCATAGAAGTGGAGGGCATCCTTCACAGCTCCATGAACAGTGCTTCTCCCATGTCCTGACTACACCTGTAGAGGACTCATGATGTGATGGTGCTGAGCTGAGTGAGGATCAGCACACAGCAGTATGCAGTAGCCTTGAATGACATGATCCAAATACCCTAGCTAGACCTGCATTTGACTAATGCTGACACAAGACTCAGTTCTTTTGTCACCTAAAATATTTTCTTAAAGCAGATGCTGTAAATAAAACCCTTAATTGGAAAGCACTGCTTTTGTTTTCTAGCTTTTAAAATCATTACAAAAGCAGTTTTCTCAGCATTCCAAGAAAATTCCAACAGCCTAGTGGTGGACAGGATCCTATGACATTTTTTTTTTCCCATGAAACCTTAACAAAGTTTGAATTTCATTGTAATTCACACATGCTCTCTTTAATAAACCACACTACAGAAAAACCCTACTTTACCCTTTCTCTTTCTATGTATGTGCTTCTTTTTGTTCCCCAGCTTAGGAAATAATTCTGTATGTTATCAGTCTTCCCATAACCTAGTAACTGAACGTATATTTCTGAAGCCATTGCCAAAGACTGAAAGCTATAAGAATCTTTTCCCATGCTATGCCCACAATTTCCATGTGGTAATGCTTAAGTGTTATCATCTAAAGAGGCTGGCAAAGAAGTATTTGTAGATAGTGGTAATATTTCATCGTCTCCTTATAAACCCCACCATGCTCTCACTCCATGACACTCAGAAAGTAGGTCATTTCAGATACCCGTCTCTCCATTCCACAGTCACGGATATGGTTCATCTCCTTCACAACTATTTGTAATGCACATCAAGTACTGTGCAGCCTTCTTCCTGACAAATAAATAGTGGAGATTTTTATACAAATGAGTTTTTCTTCTATTTTGGTTTGTGAATTGCCCTGCAAATCTTAAACTTGCAAATCAGTTCCTCCATTTCATTCTAGACACTGTCAAAAGACAACAGAATCAGAATTTGACCATATGTTCTGTTTTCAAAACTAATTCCAACAGGTAGGCATACATGCCTAAAATCCTTCTAATTTTTAACACAATCAGCTTGCCCAAATGCATGGGCTGCTCCTGAGATTAAATGTAGGCACTAGTGCAGTGACTTGAAGTAATTTTTTGTAAAAGTACCTTTTCTGAAAAGAATTATAGCTCAAAAATAAATTTTTCATAAGTTCCCACAGGAACTGCATAAAGGTCAGTGCATTCTGGGCACCTAGCTCCCTTATGCACTTCTGAAAACTTCCTTGCAAACATTATTTCTAATCATAACTCTAATTATGCTAAATATGCTTAAAACTGGCACTGATTGCTAATCCATTTTTGGTTTAATTTCAAGCTTTCTCATTGATGTCTGCTACTCAAGGAGGAGATTCTGTCTTTCTTGAAAGCAAAAATCCTAAGCAGCTTTAAGGAAATGGAGAAATAATTTCTATTGAATTTCAATTAATCCAAACCCAGGGAGAAGTTGGAAAACCAACCCCACAACAGATACAAATTAATCCATTTCCCACGGAAATCGGCACCACTCTTTGAAGCTGAGAAACTGGGAAGAGTCACTATTTATACTGGGAGCACACCTTGATACAAAGTTCAAATGTCTTGGCCTGCCTTCCTGCAGGTGTTATACTCATCCAGACTCTTCTACTGCAACCTTGTGAGTTTATAAAAATTGAGCTTGATGAGCTCACTCTGTGAACAGCATTTGGCAGCAAATGTGTCAGTCAACAGGAAGGGGGAAGGGTAGCTAAGCAAGCAGCATGACGGTACCTTTGGTCACAGCAGATGCATTAACTGTGGTGCTGATGGAGGAGGCTAGGGAAAAGCGACGGGTAACTTCTCTTTCCTTAGATTCTGGATCTGGGAGAATAGACAGATGCAATGCAGGGAGGGATTAGAGGTTAATAAGCACTGAGGATAAAAGATGTCCAAAGCAAAGCAGCAGCTGGGAAAGGGTAAATAAAAGGTAGGTTGCTCCCTACAACAGCCAGGAAAGATACTTTCTATGAAGTGAAAAACAAAGAAAAGAGTTTATATAAACATATTTTCAAAGCAATTCCAATTGAACCAATCTTAATACTGGAGAAGGGAAACTTATGCCAATCAATATTTTAGCAACCAACTAGTGTAAGTACAGCTACAAAACACGGGGAGATGAGCATGATGGTTAGAACGGTGTGTGTGTCTACAGATGAGGTTTGGATTATTTAGAGACACTGAACTGCTTGTTCTGTAATCACTGACTTGAAATACACTGAAAAACAAACACGAGTGGTTTAGACTTCACATTTGTCATTTCTGGAAGTTAACTGTGTGAATGTTCTCTCCTTACTGGTGCAAATCAGCTTGGAAAAAAATGAAGGCACCAGAGTTTTTTTGTTTGTTCATTTACTCCGATTCAAACCATGCCTTTTCCCAAAGTCCATTTGGGAATGAAGACACAACTCTCTAAGATTTCACTGTGAGATGTGAGTAGCATTTTTGACTCAAACTATTTCATAAACAGACCACAGGTGTAAATGGACTAACTGCTAGCTTCTGAGAGCACATGGTGTTTCAAAACAGTTTGAGGCCATTAACCTCTTAGGAGGTTGCATCTACACATCTACAAGCACATCAATACGCCTCTTGCACCTACCAACTACAGCAGCACCACTTGGGAGAAAAAGTTGCTTGCTTACAAATATTTCAGGATTAACTTTTAGTCTCTTCTGCTGCAAACACTCTAAGTCCAGGTGATGCATTACTCAAGTGAGTATTTTCATTGAGGCATGAGTACAACTATTCATATCCTTCAGATCTCAGTTTCAGTAAGACACTTGAACACTTAACTATACCGGGACACAACTTCAGCTAAAATGGTATTAGAAATGGTTTTAAATGTTCTGTCAAAGCTTTTCAGATTGTCAAAAATTATTTGTGATTTTCACGTTTTGATTTTTTAAAATATCAAAGAAATATTTAGGTAAAAATTAAATGGTTCTATTTCCATTGAAGGTTTTCCTGGGATAGGTGAAAAATTATATCACAGAAAGCTCTTTATAGAACATGATTATATCTTTGCTGAATCTTAGCCTAGATGTTCCCAGTCAGTGACCGTGGTTCAGAGAGACTTTTCTATTCCAATTGTCCTCTTTTCTCTTATTGTATCTTCTTTTCTCTCTCTCTCTCTTTCCTTTTTCTTTCTTTCTTTTTTTTTTCATGGTTAAGTGCCAAAGAGCACTGGAGTAAAAGAAAATTCATGTGATTTTAAACTTCAGGTTTAAATATTCTCTGCAAAACTATACCACTGTGAAGATTTATTTTTCAGGAATCTTAAAATTCTCTTTCCTACTCATCATCCTCACATTTCCCTATTTTAGTGTTCAGTAATGCGACATTTAGCTATATATTGTTTTTTCTGTAGTTCTGCCTAGTAAACGTCACGTTCGCTGTGTGTTTCCAGTGGAGCAGAAATTAGCATGACTGGTCAAACAGCAATTTCTGTAATGTTTATTATGCCAAAACATCAGGAAACCATACTAGCTCTGCAAAATCTCAGTGCATTTTTACTGTAAATTGGCTACTTCTACCTTTGTAAAAAGACTATAAATTCTGTGACTGCCAATGCACCTCCTTACTCATATAGTGATGTGAGTAAATTGATACTGATAAGCACACACATTCAAGTACATCCTTATTCATACCTCCTAAAAGGCTGAACTAAAATGACAGGTTAAACTCTGCCCTCAGTGATGATTAATACAGAATTATTCCAAATGTAGGCTGCTGTAACTGCCCTTATTAAAATGCAAAGAAAATTTCATTTTGTAACGTGGTTTTGGGCTACATTTACGCCGCATCTTGCGGCACTTAGAGACCCTGTGCCAGTTCCAAGGAATATGAGCTTGGCTCCACAAACCACGCCAGCTAATGCTGCGAGGGGGGAGATGCAAAGTGCTGCAAGCATGGGCTTTCACATTTGGTGCCAGTTCTGGTATGGTTGCCTTGGGGCTCTCCACACTGATGGAGTGCAGGATGGTGGAGCTTCTCCTCCAGACGTCAGCATTTCCTTTGCCAGAACTCCAAGGTGCCTCTATACAGTGTTTTCTTCCCTATGATATCCAGCTTGGCCAGACAGTTCAGCAATGCTTTGAGCATCCAATTGGCAATCTTGTTTTCCCCCTAGTTAGTCTTGTCATTTTGTTGTTCAAACTTTCCCTTTTATGTGTTCTGGACATGAACAGACAAAATGGGTCTGAACCAAAGTATGCTCAGCTCAGTATGCCATCTCCTGCCAGGGCCAGTAATGTATCTTTACACAAAGGGGTCAAAAGCAGGACAAGCTTACTGCAGTAACTTCCCTGTTACCTTCTCACAGCTACCGATCTGCCATAACAGCCAGTCCATACAGTGCTAGCATAGTTCTTGTGTTGTCATTACCTACTGAAATGACCACACTCTGCAAATCATTGAGGCTATTTGCCAAGTGGTTTCGTCTAGGCCAGGACCAGATTAGTAACTGAACAGCACAACAAAGTGAAATCGGCACACACAGGACATCATGTAGTGGAGGTCTATCACAGGAATCTCAAGTAACGAGAGCCAGCAAGTCTTTGAGCTGCAAGTGCCTACAGCTTAGGGGTATGAACTCTTCTGAAGCATGCCTTGCTGTCTGGAACATGGAATTACTGAACAAAACACAAGACATCTCACATGAAAAGACAAATTCAGACAGAAAGAAGGAAACCCAAACCAAAACTGTCAATCCAAACTCCCCTGAATTACAGCATTATCCTGCACTTAACAGATCTGCATTTTCTAATTGATGACCGCAAATCACAGGATCTGAAAACCACTCACTTTTTTGTTTTCAGAACATTGAATTGGTTTAGCCATCTTGAATCTTACTACCAATCACAGCCTTAAACCTGGAGACAGAATCTTACAGATGTTCTGGCTCTTCCTGTATTCTCTTTGTAATATTGTACTTTAATGCTTTCGTATTTCTCTTTTTATTTTTTCACCTTACTTTTTCCTCCTTTGATGCTCACCCTTTCCACCACTGCATACTAACCGTTTGTCTGACAGAAGAAATATAATTTATCAGAGCAGAAGAAAAGCAACATAATAACATTTAAAAGACTAATTACATTGTATTTTCAAAGAGTGATTGTGAATATAGTCATTCATTTCTATTTCTATTCACATTTCTTTCTTTCCTCTAAAGTCTCTTCCTAGTACAGCCATCACAGGAACCTGCAATGCTCTCTACTCATGGATACTAAGTATCTTCTAAACATTTATGCACAAAGACTCGCAACACACCATTTTACAGTGTTTTATAACATAACTGGGTAGAAATGGCAATAAACTCCAGATGTTCTGCATCCCAGTTCCCCAGTCTAACCACTAGGTCATGGCTGAGCAATATTTGATAAACCAAATGATGAATCATTTGTTCATCCAACAAACGAACAATTTAACAAATGAAAATCTAGTGTAGCACAACACAGAGCTAATACTCTTCCTTAGAAGCCAGTAAACTGCTTGAAAGAAGTCAGTCTGGTGGTTTAAAAAAGATCTTCACACTTTGGCCCTTGAGAAAAACTGGAAACAAACCTTACTTGCACTGTGCACTATGAAAAGATCCAACCACTCAACTCAAAGTTTGCCTTGCCAAAGCTGCCATGGGAGCCATTTCTGGTACCAGGGTCTTTGATAAGAGGAGCCATATGTGTATATCAGACAGGTGCATTTTGGCGGTATGCGGCAGCACTGTAGGAAATAGTGATGGATGGCACTATGGGATGGAGAGAACACTGTGGGAGTGCAGAAGACAGATGGCCAGAGACCAAATGCTGCATGTGGTAATTTTACCTTTGGGTGGAGCTCTGCGGTTGGAAAGACCTTGCAATGTGAATCGCTTTCTAGCAAGCGCTGTGTGCTCAAGGTTAAGGCTGGTGGAAGCATCAACTAGGAGAGAGAGGGAGAGGGAAGAGAAATAAGGAAGGAAGGGTCAGCCATTCAGCTTATGGGAAAGGAAAGGTTAGCACTGGATGACAACTAAAAATAGAGAAAATTTCTTGATTCAGTTCAAGCCTGAGCAAGAGCTAATCAATTAGAAAGGTGACATGAGGTCAGGGTGATTAAATCAGCTGAGCTAAACAGCCCCTGGGCTGTTTGGCTCACTGAGTTTCAATGGAGAACAACTAACAAACAAACAAACAAAAGACAAACAGGTGAAGGGATGTAGCTCATCAAAGGAAAATACAGTTTAGCAGCAAGCTCATTGAAAAGGATCTAGTGCCTTTTACTATGAGAACATGTCGCTGTGGTTGGAACAGCAAGGCTGTAGGGAGAAATAAGAGAAGCAGCCTTGCAGCGCAGGATGCACACAACCAGCAAGCATTGTGAGCAATCACACTTCTGCTGTCCAGTACCAGCACCGCAGAGTCTGCCATGGTTAGCCCTGTGGCTGGTATGCTTTCAGCCTTACCTGCTGAAGTCTTTCTAACAGCCTCCAAAGCTGGTGTATAGCAATGCACTCGATCTCGTGACTTGCTGGGATGTAAGGAGGGCCATGCCATCAAAGCTTACATGCCAGGCTCCTATGTGAATAAGCCAGCCATGCTGCCTGACATTCGCATTTACAGAGATGTCACAGATGGACCTAGGTCCTGAGACTCTGGGTTTCAAAGATAAACAGTTACATTGCAGAAAAGAGGTAGACCTAGATCAAATCCCCTCATCTGTGCATTCCTGCCAAAATATGCATCTGCCTCCTTCTTTGTGTGGGCAAGTAACACAGAGAAGGTTCATGGCAAACGAGCAGGAGAAAAGCCATGTGTTGGCTGCCTGGTTCTCTGCTTTGGGATTCAACCACTAGCTTTCTTCTCTTGAATTCATACACTGTCAAGTTAAAATCATTAGAGGCACAAATAAAGACCAGGAATACAAAGAAAACATGAAGAGACAGTGAATCCAAACTGACAGACAAGCATCAGACAGAAAAGCTGTGCTTCCAAAGGAAAGCGCATCCCATCACTTCCTGATTTGCAGCCAAAATAATCCAGGATCCAAGGTGCCTGCATGCATAGGTGGTGTGAGATGAACAGATTTTAACGGTACAGAAATATTACGTCAGTGTGGTCAGCTCCTTCCATCCAGTGGCCTCATGCCAGTTTTGGGCCAGGCAGGTGCATCTGGTGAGGAAGTGCTACCAAGCTGCAGTTTCAGCTGTGGGGCTGCACACAGGTGCACTGGGAAGTGTTTGGCTTTTGGACTGCCTGTGTTGGCCTCAGATCCACTCCCTGCCGCAACTACTCCCACTGCTAGGCAATACCTGCAAAGATACTGTGGGCCTGGGACAAAGTCCACCCTGCAGGTTGAAGTTTGGACCACACTGGGTTAGTTTACAAATAAACCAGAAACTGGCATATAAAATATATTTACTTCCCATTTGTGTAGAGCAAGAAAATCCATAGTACTTGATTATCAGTGTCTTAAGGAAAGTACAACGGTGCGTGTGTGCAGTGGAGGGTGGGGTTGTATGCCAGCTCTTCAGCCATGGAACTGTAGCACTTCACTGAGGGGCCCCGCAGGATTTCACAGGTGCCCACGGCTTTCCAGCACCAGCCAATCATCAGAGACTGCTCTCTAGCGACATGCTGTCTCTGCCTGAGTTATTTCACACCTTTTCTTTCTTTCTGTGGGTATACCAAATAATCCTGAAAACCATTTCCAAACATAATGAGGCCTAGGTCTAGATGGGCAACAACTTGAATGTGAACCAGCGATGTACGCTTGTGGCAAAGAAGGCCAAGAGCATTCTGGGCTGCATTAGGAAGAACCTTGCCAGCAGGTCCAAGGAGGTGATGCTTCCCCCAGCTCAGCACAGGTGAGACCCATGAGCCTGATGCTGGGCTCCCCAGTACATGGGAGACATCAACATACTTGAGCAAATCCAGTGAAGGGCAATGAATATGACTAAGGGATTGCAGTAGTTGACAAATGAGGGGAGAGAGAGAGATTGTTCAGCCTGGAGAAGAAAAGGCTAACAGGGTCTTATGAATGTATATAAATTCCTGATGAGAGTGAGTGAAGAAGATGGAGCCAGATATTTCCCAGTGGAGCCCAGTGACAGAATAAGAGGCAATCAGCACCAACTGAAATACAGGAAATTCCATTTAAAAATATGAAAAAACTTTTTTACTCTCAAGGTTAAAGACTGGGACCTTGTGCCTTGGGAGGTTGTGGAGTCTCCATCCTTGGACATATTCAGAACCTGACTGAAAAGAACCCAGAGCAACTTGCTCCAGTTGACCCTGCTTTGATCAAGGTGGTTGGACTAGCTGATCTCCAGAGGTTCTTGCAAGACTTGGGTCTCCCATATAGCTTCAAGTCAGTGAATTTACCAATCAGGTCCACAAAATACTGTTTTATATGTGGACAGCACATAATCACATGCACTTATCCATAACAATGATGAAGCTGATATACCTTGTCAATAGCACCCCCACACACACTCACACACACGCTCTACTACAGAAAGAAAACAATATTTGAAAATAATCTGTGTTCACATTAACTACATAGACATCGGGAGTAATGCAGTCAGTAGGTGGCACAAAAGAGACAGTCTTAGCAGAGTACCAGACTCCATGCCGCATGTGTACTGCAGACCAGCACAGGCCCAGAGAGTTGCAGCACGATTCCTATGCACCTTCGTGAGTAAGACCTAACTGTACATCTTTAAAATGACTGAATTCAGCCCCTGCAGAGTCCCAGCTGGAGGCTCTGGTGCCTCACAGGGACACTAATTAAAGTTTCGAATTAAAGTGGGACATCCAAAACCAGATAGCGCTTCCGTTGGCTCTCTGCACGGTGTGTTTTGCAGGGCAGGATGCGCACACACCCCCTGAATCCCACAAAGAGAAGTGACTCACTGCTCAGCCCTGCAGGAGCAGCCACATACCAGAGGATGAGGTGGCTCTCAGCTGAGCTAGCAGTGAGGAGCAAAGGAATGACCGTGAGAGCCCTAAGGAACTGGTCATGGGAAAACAGAACACAGAAGAATGAAAATCAGCATGTAGGGTGATCCCACTTCCCATACTCATGTGCAAGTTGGACCAGTTAAAAAACACCAATAATTTTCCTGGAAATTTGAAAAAAATAGCGTTTATGAGTTTAAAACGAAAGATTGCTTTTCTAGTTTTTTTCCTTCATTTTAAAATATTTCACATTACTGAAAAATAAATTTTTACCGAATCAGGCTTTTAATTAATTAAATTGCATTTTTTCATGAAGAATCCATAACTTTCTCCTGATAATGAAAACTTATTACGATGAAAATCTTTTGCTGAAGCCTACTCATCAAAGAAAAACTATTCAATTTTTTTTACCACCTTTACTAACAAAGGGGTCTGCTGTTACTTTAGGCTTGATTTAGATATTCATCTCTTCTTTTAAGACCTTGCAATTTTCTGTTTTATACTATTACAAAGATCTTTGCTCTAGCATTTCAAAATAGTAACTCAAAGAGAAACTGCTGTTGAAAGATTTTCTGTTCCTGCTACTGCCAGATGAGATCCAGTTTCTTTTTAGTGTTCACTTTAACCTACACTGTGTAGAATATATCTATTATATTTATGTCCTCAAATAACGGAGGGACTTTCAGTGAGCGTATGTATGTTTATTTACTGTACACTAGTGGGGGACCTATACACAGGGGAGGCAAAAAAAATCTCTGAGATAAAGTAAGGAAATTTGTTAGCAAAGTTCATAGACAACTTTAAAATTAAATACAGTTAGAAACCAACTTATCCAGGATACAGAGGATTAAAATACTCATACCACACCTCCAAAATCCTGTTTCTAAAAAACAGAAGTTGCATAAAGAGCACTGTAATGCATCAAAACTCAGACTTAAAAATTCCTAAACTGGTAACACTTTTTGGTATTCAAGAAGTTTCACAGCACAATCACTCAGGTTTGTAGCATTGTTTTTTGATGTTGGACTTAACACAAATACTAAGTATCCTCATCAAACTCTAGAAATGAGTTTGCAAAAATAAAAATATTACCCTTTGGAAGCAAAAAGCTCTGTCTCAGAACTCCTACCTCTCTTTTGTCTGGCACTGGGACTGGAATTCCTGTTTTTATTGTTAGATGCTTCCACGTTTGATGTCTCAGATTTATTTTCATATATGCTTGATGACTTCCTGCTATACCTTTGGACAAAAGAAATGCAAAAGTAGTTACATTCCTGCTTAATACCTAACAGAGCACTGAGTCAGACACCAGCACTAAGCATTCTTTGTTATCGTCAGATGTAGAAACCTTAATTTAAGGAGTAAAAGACAGGTTTTAAAATTGTGTGTGCTATAAATGTCTGCCTCCTTCCTCTTTTTGCAAGTCCAACAGATTTGGAAGGAAGAGGTGCGAAACTGGGTTAGAAAAGAGGACCTCAGTTCTCCATTTTTTGAAGAGTGACTGTATTTGACTCCAGGAGAGAAATGAGTACTGGATGGTCACGTAGAGGTCATAGCATGCATAGACAAACATATGGTTTCCACCGGCTCCAAGATCTCTCAACTTCTGTTTCTTCTGCTTTTTGAAAACATGAATCCAAGTGGGATATACCTATATACAACTGAACCACAAACCAGGGGATCCATCTTGCCAGATCTGCACAGGCACAGACATTGCCATCCGTAACGGGAACGACCCTCCTTCCCCGGGTTTGTAGGCCCTTTGAAAACCCAGGTTTTCACATGGTTCTTATCCTCCTTGTTTTGCAAATGCTTGGTGGTTTAGTCTGGGTGTTTGACTGTTATCTTTGGCAGACTGAATGTTCCACCCATTTCATTATATCTACACACTTGAAATACTCTTTCTCAAAATGCGCATTATTAACATGTATCAGCAAATATGTTGCTGCTTACAATTAACATATGAACTTTTATACTTAACATTCATGGCATCTATCTTACTGTAGGTAAAGTCCAAGCTATCATTAAAATCTTAAAAACATTCGGACTACTAGAGATCTGTGAATACCTTGTGTAAGTACAAGGCAGTGTGGGACGGGTTTTTTTTGAATCTCTGACCTGTTTCTGATGGAATCTTAATGGAGGTCTCTGTTACCTCCTGTACTAAATCAAAATATGATTTTGCAGCCTGATGTCAGGTACAAAATGGGGCTCAAAATAAATACGGGAACAAATCCAAAGCACACTCATATTTTCTTATTCTTTTTTCTCTGTTCCTTCCCAGCGAGGCTGAGATAACTGCAAAACATGCAGCTGATAGAGTTAAAGATTTACAGCTCTCAGAAAGACACCAAGAAAATACACCAGCTTCTCTGAAACAGCATCTGCAGTAAAATTCCAAGTGTCTGTGTATATCTGTGTACACAGGATATTTTTACATGGATATATGACTGAATCAGTCATTTCCAAGAAAGCAGACAATTAAGCAGTTAGAAAAATAGTCTATTTAAGCTGTGTGTGTTTGAATAGATCAGAAAACAACAGAAAGGGATCATTTCATTGTCACTGAAATGCAGCAACCATCCCTTCAGATAGAGACAGCAGCAACAGATACCACAGGACATCTCATTTAGGATTAAACAGTGGAACTTTGGGGAAGAATCTACAGAGGGAGAATTTAAATAGATTGAACAGGACTTAGGGACATTCAGTAACCACCTGCATTAAAGGCACCAGCTGTAAGTGTTTGCTTTGCAGAGACCTCAGTTCCAATCCTGAGTCAGCCCAGCCCTGCCTTAGCCCATGGAATTGCGGCCCAAGTGCTGCAATGGCATGTAAACGAATGAAGGGGACTGTGTCAGTGAATGGATACAGCTCGGGGAGGGGGACATTTCCTGCAAACAGATTTCCCTGGCGTCACAGTACTTGTTTGACAATTCCCAATAAGCAATAGTCTTTTTACACAAGGACAACCCAGGAGAGGGTGTTCCAAAGGTTAGATAAAACTTTAATAATTAATTCGCCTCCAACTGCTGGCAGAGCACTGATGATGCTGGCTGCTCTTTGGCTAATACTACCTACCACTGGCTTAATAACAGCACCTTTCACAACTAGGGCTGCTTAGTCATATCAGTCATAAACACAGACTATGCACATGTAGGTGGCTGTCACAAAGTCTAACTTCTTCCTTCCTCTCCTTGCCTCCACCCAGCATCCCAAAACAGGCTGCAGAAGGGGCTCCACAGTCTGAAGAATTCTGCATCCACTATTTCTCATCAGTCACTGCAGAGGCATCTCATGCTGCAATTCTTCTGTCCTTGCTCCTCTCTGAGACACATTACAGAAGATCAAGGTGGCTTCAGCTTACAATAGTCAGTCAGACAGTCTTTACTTTATTCCACTCATGAAAGACCAATGTTTTGTTCTCTCATGAAGACTTACCATATTTTTCCTGTCCTCTATAATAACCCAGCATTCCAAGCAGAAGCATCCAACCTTTCTTTCTCTGGGGTGGTTGGTAGAGTGAGGACAAGCATTTCATTTTTTCTCTGGTTTAGTCCACTCTAGGATAAATATCTAATCACATGGCCTTTCTTCCCAGAGTTAATTGATTTCCTGTTGTCATACCTTGTCTATAATTCCTGCTTAGAAAACTTTCACTTTAAGACCCTTGTGAGAAGGATATACATCTGGATTGATTTGAAACTTTTTTGTGATTGCAGTTCATCTTTTACTGGAACAATTTTCTCCATCTCCAAGGTGGTTTTGCTGAAAGATTTTTACCTTAAATCTTTTCAGTTTAAACTTTAACCAAAGCATCTCTGAAATATAACCAAGCCTAGAGAAAATATAATGCAGAATTAACAGCACTGCATCTGTTTAAAATTTCTTGCATTGAGTTGCACAGCTCTCAAAAGTTGGTGGTGTTACCTGGGATCTCTTGGTTTAGTTGGTCCTGCTAAAGTAATCACAAGGAAACTCTTACAGTGGTGTGCCATGGCAACTCTCACATTAAACTTGCCCAGCAATTGGGTCATTACAAAGATTTGCTGACAGCTCCATTTAACATCCTAGAAATGTTCCAATATCTAAACTTCAAGTTAATCGGGAACATATGGTTCTTTTGCAAAATCAAATGATGATCTTTGAAATGAATTCTGCATTGTGATTTTGAGTTTCCTCATGAGCAAAACTTTTATCTGCATTCACGTGACTTTAAAGAATATGAAGACAACTTATTAAGTTCCCACTCTGGAAGCTAAACACAGAACGCTAAGAATTTACATCCTGCAAAGGCACACAGGCAAATCAAAGACATGGCCCTGATATACCATGGTAGCTGTAGTTACCTGGTTGCATTGGAGGAATTCATTGGTGCATGGTATACACTCTCAGTGATTCTTTGGTGTAGTTGACTTGCTTCTGTTAAAGAAAAAGTGAAAAGGAATTGCTCCAATTTGCT
>VXAL01006448.1:67654-132231 GCA_013399475.1 Chauna torquata
AGAGGATTCTGACTACTCCTGCAATCAACCTGGAATATGTGCATTTGAAAAGAATGGCATAGGGTGATCTTCAAGGCTGGAAAGTCAGCTCCATAAGAACTCTTCTGTCCATATATTATTATTTTTTTAATTGTGGAAGAGATTCTTTCCCCTACCTTCTTCTCTTCTCTTTCCTCTGTTCCTCTTCCTAGCTCACTGCATAACTTGGATCTAGAGAATGGCCATATTGGCGGTTTTCCCAGAACATGATACAAGTTTTGTGGCTCACAGCTTTTTCTGGGTTTAGCAACACATGTACCTAAGTCCTTTTGCACATGCAGCCATCCAGTAGAATACATCCCCATCCCTCTGAAGAATGCTTTTGGTCAGCATTCTGGACAAAAAGCAATAATAAAATGGTATTCTGATGCTACCTGTTCACTCTCTGGTCTCTTTCTGCATAGCTACAAGGTACCAACACACTTATTTGTACCTATCTCCAATAACTGGTGAGTGGAGAAAGATGATAAAACAGATGCTGACAACCTGGTTTTCAGGGCCAGGAAAGTCAGACACTGAGAAGTGAAGAGGTAATGGAAGGAGCTGCTTTCAAACTCCCAGGTTGCTGAAATCCTGGGGACACTTCACTCTGGAAGAAGATGAAGCTCCTGTCAATGAGATGAAAATGGAGAAACGGACAGGGGCAGCACTGAAAGATTAATGTTTACAAAGTCTTTCATTGGTGGGAATGCTGGAAGAGAGGAGCACTCTGGGCAGGGAGTTGGAAGTAGCTACATTCCTGGTTTTGGCAACAGATTCGCAGCCTTGCACAAGCCCCTTAAGCCACATCCTTAATTTCTTTGTCTGCAAAAGAGACAGTTATGCTCTTGGGGATCTATGGAGCAAGGTGTTACTCAAAGTCTTGCTCACATTCCATCTCACTGCAGAATACTATAGAGGATGCATATACTAAGTGTTTGGACACCAATGACCCATATGTTAAACTATCACATACCTTTGGCCACCTCCTTTGCCCTTTTCTCACTTAAACATCTCAGCTGGTTTCTTCAAACATTCTAACCCCCTGTGCTACTCCTAACAGTTACTAAAAACAGCCCAGACAAAAAAAATGTTTCCTTCTTCCTTCTCATTACAATGCACAGTTAGAAAAATATCCAGTCTGGATTAAGCATGGAATTACAGCCCCTTCTTTCATGAGACACTGGAAGTAGAAACAAGTGTTTAAAACCACTGGATGAAGCATTTGCTTCCTGCTCTGAGTATTGTAATAAGGGCTTTGATTCATGTGATCATCTGGAAAAAGGCAATGGGAAGAGTTGCAATAGTATATAAGGTACAATTTCTGCCCTTATATAAGGTACAATTTCTGCCCTCTGACTGCTGCTCTGCTGGATTCACAATGAAGGAAAGTTTTACTTTACTCAGAGTAGGATGAAAGTCATCCCTGGAGGTTCTCAAGACCAGACTGGATAAAGTCTTGGGCAATCTGGTTTGATCAATAACTGACTCTGCTTTGAAAATGACATTGGACTGTTATCTCCTGAGATCCCTTGAAAACTGAATTATTTTAAGATCCTATGATCTGAAGACAAAACAACACAATATCAAAATATAAAAGTTTTCAAAAATTTTCAGTCTTGATTCCTACACAGTCTTCCCTAGAAAATGAAAGGTAATTCTAGCACAGAAGTCTTGTGTGCTACAAAGACTTCACAAATGCTCATCTGGGTGACATATAAGTTTCATTTTCTTTGCCCAGAAACACACACAGAGGATTAGCGCTGTATCCTATTAAACACATACATTTTCTCCATAAACTGCTTTTCTGTTCTGTGGTAGTTCAAGTACAGACAGCTTTTATACTTAAGAAGTAAATACTACAAACCACAGCACAGACTCCCTAGATCAAGTCCTGAAACCGGGCTGATAAGAATCTTCAGTTCTTTCCTCAGCAGTTCCTGCTGTACTGACTGCAGTGAAATGCAGAATGAAAAGGAGAAAGGATGAAGACAAGAATAGAAAGAAAATATCTGACTACTAAGTATTCATTTATGTGCACATATGTCGTTATATGTTGGGTTACATTGCTGAAGCTAAAGTGCACAGTTTTTTCCCTCTACTAAAGGAGATTGTAAGAACTCATCGTCCTTGTGAAACAGACAATTAAGATAAAGGTGACCTCTAAAGTTAAAGCACACACACAGGTTTCCACCTAGGACAAAACCTGCTTAGGAATCTGAAGGATGTGGGTGGAGAGGCTTTGCTGGCATTGCTTTAAAGAGAGGTGTGTGTATGACAGAAGCAGAAAATGACAGGTCAAAGCAAGAAGTAATGCCAGGGCCCAGGAAAAGTCTATAATGGATACAGCCATGTTTTTTGTCATAAGAGAACCTGCAAAATAGCTTTTAGGACTCTGTACATTCTTGTTCATAAATAGAATAGTATCTCAGAAAGCTTTCATCCCTATGTTCTCTCACTACCTACAATAACCGAACTGAATTTAGGCTGTCATTATTTTAGGCACTTATGAGGCCTCAGCCATTCATGTGTTGAGCATGTCACAGATCATTTTCATGGTGACATCTCTGTGAGAGAAGGAAATGTCATTAATCATGTTTTACAGGGAGGCCACTAAGATGAAAAGATGAGATAACTGACTGACAATCAGTTTTAAAACATAAGGAATGTGACCAGATTTAAAACAATTCCCCTTGCCCTCCCCGCTAGAAATACCACAAAGTGAAACAAAGAATGGGACAGAGAGAAACAGCTGCTGTGTGCATTCATCTGTGTGGAAGGAGATCTTTTGTGTCAGTCTTGTGAGAAGGCACAGAGTGAAAAGTGGGACCCCACCTCCTCACATGCTGGTGTAAATGGATGTTTCTAGGGTTTTTCTTGAGAGGGAGAATAGAGGGAATCCTCAGACCAATTGTGAATGGAATTATTCATGTACAAGGGTTTAAATCCCAGTAATGTTGCAATCACCCAACTCATCCTTGCACAGAAGATCTGTTCTTGTTGATTTCACTGGTAGTACTGGACAACACTGTAACTCATCCCAGCTCCATGATGTCACACATAGCTACAGAAGGAAGGCGACATCATCAGATCACACTGTGTCCTACCTCTACATGCTTCCAGTTGTCCTGTCAGGACTTTGCGAATCTCTGAAATCCACGTGTTTTTCAGCTCAACAGAAGATGCCTGAGAACACAAATGGAAAAGGCAAAGTAGATCTAGTTAAAGCATGCTGCCAATCCCTTGGATGCCCTGCCTTACATTTCCTCTTGGTTTCACCTAGGAATGAAACCCTGTGGCCAGCTTTTTTAGATCAAAAGAAAGCAGAGGGCACTACTCTTCAAAATGGAAAGGCTACCATGAACATAAGGTCCAATCCTTGCCCTTCTGTCCAACCTCCCAAGTAATTTTCCACTACTTTGCTTTGTTGTTTTTTTGGTTTTTTTTTTGCCCAAGGTTGCAACCATTTCCACAATGATATATTGGTAATTTTAGTGCAAACACAATGAGTATATAGGACAGTGAAAGTCATGAAACTGAAAACTTGCTTAAAAATAATTCAATTGAAAGGCAATATAGTCCTTAGAAAGAAAGGATTGTTGTTACCTGAATGATATAGACTTCTTCTCTGCCGTTATACCAGATCTCAAACTTCTTGTTATCCCCTTTTACATTTTCTGTAATGCCCACAGTGCTCATCTGTTTCAAAATAGAAAATAAGAAGCTGGACTCTGGAAAACGTCAATAGTCTTTAAATTCAGTCTCCTCTGAGATGCATTTTTAAAAGGCTGCATTCACTTCTGCACCTTTGGGAGTCATTTAAGCGAAAATTCAGAACATGTATTTCTCAACATCTCATTTATCATTTATCTTTTTGATTGTTGCAGACAAAATAAAACAGAAAACAAACAAAACAAACAAACAAACAAAAAAAACAACCACCTAACCCTGCTCAAAAGTAACGCTGTCTAATAAATACCTGACCAAGGGTTTATCCTATTCGATTTGTTTGCTTGATACCGTAGGTCAGTTTTCAATGCTATCCTCACTCTTGTCCACCTCTACATATTTTCAGTTTCAGGTTTTCAAACTGATTCATTGAGATGGGGGAGGAACAGGAATAGAACAAGGCTTTATGGTCTAGTGATACAGAAACTGGGGATTTAACAACTCACCTGCAAATCTGTACAACAAAACAAAATTCAGTATAGTTTCAGAGGAAAAAAAAAAAGAAGAATCAAGCAAGGAGCCAGGTGTCTAACTGAGCAAAACAAACGAAGAACTGAAGATGGAAAAATAATTCTCTATTTGTTAAATGATAGATTCTTAACCACAATTTTGAAGTTGAGCTGCTACTATCCTTACCACCTTCTCATCTTCTTCCTGTTCATCCTCCTTGTTCTGATTTGCCTCAGCATTAGATTTCAAGATTTAAACAGCAGGAATCATAACATAATCAAAGCTATTTCTACAGAAAGAAACTTCAATCATTTTTATGAACTGGTTCAATCCTTGAACCAGGCGCTATTACAAGCCCTGTCTGGTTACCCTGTAATAAGTTTGTAGCATTAGACTTGATGACCTCTGTTAGATATCTGAAGTCACAAGTGTCACACCAATGTGCTTGAAGGGAAAATCTGGCCTACTTGGAATCTCATCTTAACAGAAAATGTCCTGATTCATATCTGGAAATGTCACTCCTAAAAAGAAAATGACATTACTGTTACACTGTCATCCATGTGTAGCTATTCTTGTCACAGAATGCATCTGCTTGACCGATGTTGGTTGTAAAATTCACAGTAGAGATGGACATGGAAGATACTTATAGGCAGAATAATCAGAGATGTAAGTCCATTCAGCCTTGCTCCTCTCTAGGGGACACTAAGCAAGAACACACAAGGTGCCAGTTTATATTGAACTGCAAACCCAAGGTTCACATCTGGAGTTTCAGGATATATGGTTGGGTCGGTCTCCAAATCACAACTAAAACAGAAGCTTCCATTTACTCAGGGTTGCAAGATAGCTTCAGGTATGGGTATCTTCTTTAGCTTTCCACATGGAAACCTCCCTATGTTGTGAGAACATCAGATTTATTTCTTCCCCCCTTTCACATTACCACATTTATTACCTTTAATGAATTTTTAAAGCTGTACGAAGCCGTCTTCTCATGACCATCTGTGTTCTCCTCTCGTTTCTTGCAGAAAAGCAGCATCTTTGTGTAGAGGAAGAGGTGTCTCTGCATCGGTTTGAATCTAGCCAAGTCCTTCACCTTGTTGTGACCCTTCTTGTGGTCAGTCCACACGTTGAAGGAACCTTGCATCAACAGTTTACCAAGCTCACTAACATCCCCCTAGCAGGCAAGGAAAAGAGAGAACCCACATTATGTTCAAACTAGGGTAATCGCAGGCACAGTCCTTTCCTCTAGTACTATTTAAGTTTCGAGGCAGAAACATGTGCTTAGGCATCCCTTGTGTTGCAGAGCAGACATGTTACATCTGCAAGCCCATCTGCGCACATCTGCTTGCTAAACCTGTGTGGTTTCTTCCTGTAACCACTAACCCATTGTTTTCCATGTCCATAATTCCCAGTTTGTCTCCCCATTCATCGTTAGTGTCTAAGGTCTGTCTCAGGACCTCTTTGGACCTGACACACTGGCTGTCCCCTCTGATGACAACAGAAGAAGGGTCTTTTTCTGACAAGAATTAGGTGTCAAGACTCCTGACTCCAAACCAGCATGAAAGACCAGTGCAGTCCAGATATCCAAGAAAGTGCCTTGGCTCTGGAAGATCCAGGTTCATTTTCTTCTCTGCTATGAGCTATAGGGAATAGGGAATCATATGCTATAGAGAATAAGCTCGGTTTGTTATTAAAGGACATTTTCAACATTGGTTGTTGATGTTCAACAATGTTCTGTTGATTATAAAGTGAAGATGTTGGCTCTGAGTGGGAATGATTTCTTGCAGCACAGATTGCATATTTTTCTCCCTCTCACTTCCCACCCTCTATCCTAGATCCAACTGCAAAATGAGGGTTTGGTGAGGTACTTTTCCACTCCATATCAGGATATTATTAGACTCTCCAAAAGACTCAGTAATTTCTATAACAGTCTCTCATATATTGAGTTGGATTTTTTATGTCTGCATATGGGACTGTGTATGTTTGTATTTACATGTGCATGCAGGTGTAAACTACAAGCCTGTGAAAGCATATTGATGAAAAGTCAAACTAAATTAAAAAAAAAAACATATTTTCAATATTTTTTTCTACAATAATGAGAGCCTCCTGTCGCTCCAACCACTCTTTAGTACAGCACTGAGATCCAGGAGCTCAGTTCAACTCTTGTAATAGGCCTGTCTCTTCGGTCTTGGGTCTAGGATTGGGATTATAGCAAGTGAAGTGGGAGGCAACGATTGCGGAGAGAAAGAGGATGAATGGGGATGGCAGTCTGCAGCAATGTGTGTAGCAAAAAACTCCAGACTTTGAATATTAGTCCACAAACCCTGGACTCCATCTTCAGTGTGGGCAGAAATACAGAGAGGAAGACACTATTTCTGGTAACTCATGGACAGTTAGTGGACAGTGATATTTCATCCTAAAGAAAGTTTATTTAAGGTGAATGATTTCATCATTATCTCAGATACAATTATTTTCTGTTAGAACAATACATTTTATCTCATGCTTGTGGAAGATGAGAGACACATATGAATGGCTTAAGAGCTGCATAGCTAATGGACTAACTACCCAGGCCAGATTGAATGCAACTGTTAGGATGATAACAAAAAACATCTCCAAAAGTTCTGCTTTCCAAGCTTTACTCTACTTTTTTTTTTTTTCCTTTGGCTTTGATGGGAAAAACAAAAACAAACAAACAAAAAGCCAAAACCTTACATATTAACAATTTTTTACACAAGAGTTCAGCTCCTCAAACTATATGTGCACAGTTCCAAGAAACAGAATTGCCTATTCAATTAGGAGCATTCATCAACTGCCACAAAATCTGCTTTTCCACTGGTATAATATCCATCTCTGAAAGGTGTTTTAGGTAAGTATTTCTACCATGCCTGTGTGAGCATGGTAGACTCCACAAGATGGGGTGTGGCTTCATGAGCAATGGGAAGTGTTTACTTGGCATCACAGCTGAGCACCAGGGATCGGTGGAATGGGTAGAAGAAATTACTGGATTCATCCACTTTTACACTTTCACCCCATTTAATAATCATCTAACAAACCACCTCAGGAATGTTGTCAGCACTGGGCTACACATCCAACCATGTTGTACCATTTCACATCTTTCAGTTCAACCAATAAAACAGAGATAAAAGTCTTCTACTGTTGGAGCTACTGCCTGTTGTTTCATGGAAGCCTGGCAAATTCAAAAGTAGAAGTGGAACAGGGACTGTTGAAATGCTCTGTTGAATAGCTGGTTGAATATTCAGATTTGAAAGCAAGGAATAGGCAAAAGGATGACCTCAACATTTATATGGGCAGGGATTTGGGTGGTGCAAGATTATCTGAATCGACTCCCTCTGCTCAGCATAATGATGCCACCTTTCTTAGAGAAGCTCTTCTGCCCATCCCTTACAGAACTGTTTAAAAACAGATTTTTGGAAAATTGCTGTAACTACATACATTTGAACTGGGAAACACAGGAGGAAAGCTGCATTTCTTTTCGGGGATGAATCATAAACAGTGGAAACTGGAAGAAAAAGATGTACTAAATCCATGAGCTTTCCGTGCCCATGCTTACTGGCCAAAGTTTGCAATAAAATCCAGGCTTTAAAGAGTTTTTTTCTAGAATGAACCTCTGAGATACTGAGAATCATATATAACCAGTGGTTTGGAGAAGCTTTCACAAGCTATTTTTCCTGACGCTGAGAAGCGGCCTTCCAGTACCTAAAGAGGGCCTACAGGAAAGCTGGGGAGGGACCCTTTATCAGGGAGTGTAGTGATAGGACAAAGGGTAGTGATTTTAAACTAAAAGAGGGTAGATTTAGATTAGATATATGTAAGAAATTCTTTAATATGAGGGTGGTGAGGCACTGGAACAGGTTGCCCAGAGAAGCTGTGGATGCCCCATCCCTGGAAGTGTTCAAGGCCAGGTTGGATGGGGCCCTGAGTAACCTGGTCTAGTAGAGGGTTTCCTCCTCCACAGCAGGGGGAGTGGAATTAGATGATCCTTAAGGGTCCCTTCAAACCCAAACCATTCTATGATTCTGTGATTCTACAAAATAAAATGTATAGCTGACGATACTTTTTTACATCCTACAACTACACCTGTGTAAAAGATTTCATTTTAGGACCAGTGTTTTCTTTTGTGTTGCTGAATTTAAGACTTTTCAGTAAAGATTCAAAAATACATAACATTTCTGCTCCACCAAAAGAGATATTAGTAACGAATTCTTTAAGAACTTTCGATGGCAGAAATAGTCAGGTGCTGGATTTGACCATGTTTGTAGGAGAAATCAAAAAACTAATAAACTATATCTGTTCAGTCAACAAATCTAAATATAGGAGGCCTCTCCTACATGGAGAAAATCTGGAAAAAATGAACATTAGATGGAAAACGTATCAACAAGATACTGCTAATCTAAACTAAGAGGGAAAGCTTTATGCTATATTATTAATCTAAACCCCGGTCTCAGTTCAAAGACATATAGTGCAAGACCCCATGCATCAATTTGTAATGGGTGCAGCTCACAGGGTAAAGTATATGCTTTAGTTAAGTTTGCCAGGTTTGGGAGACCTAAACTGTGCTTAGGACCTGTGGTGTTTCTCTAATCCACAGGAACTACAGCTAGTCTGTTTACTAATATAACAAGTTGGCCACCGCTTCACATTCAACCCAGTACAGATACTGCAAGATAAGAACTCATAAAATTAAATTTTAATTTAATTTAAATATAATGCACAACCCACAGGAACATCTTCAACTGTGTACTGCAGAGGATCTATGACACATAGCTAAGCATGCATTTAAATTCATTTGTAAAGTAATGCTGACACAATGGGCATGGTTTACTCAGCTACCAGATGCAGATCCACAAAAGAGACAAATATAGAAACTAAAATTCCTGAAGCCACTCCATCCTGCAAAACACAAAATAACTCTTCCCACCTTGATGCAGTCAGTATAGACTCCAGGGCTTTTTCTGGAAGACATATTCTGCACAGAATGCTGCTTTTTTGTTATTCTGATATAATAATTCTTTGAACCAGGCTGTTCAGTACATTTTTTCCTTGATATTTTCACCCTGCAGCTATTTCAAAATGGGCAATCACATCACCCTCAGGCCTCATTTCGTCAGACATGTTTCTCTTTTACGTATCAATCACTTCCACTTCTCACTCAAGGGCTCATTTTCTGTAGGTAGTACTAGATCTTGTAAGTCATATGACTTCAGTGGAGCTTCAATAGAGAGATATATACATTCATGGTGTTTTATTTGTACTGTGGCTGTTATTTTGCATTTCAGATAATGAATTTGCCAGTCACTGGGGTGGATTCTATTACCCACTTTAAATGGAAGCCAAATTTTCCTCCCTAAGAGCAAAAGATTTGGAAATGTTTGAGTTGCATTGGGCTCACAGACAGTTTCAGCAAATTTCATGAGTTACGTCACTCATGCTTGCTGCCTCTCACCTACAAATTAGTTTTGTTTGTGATTACTCATAAGTGTTGCATTGGTCCCACTTCCTCCCCCAGTTCACCACCCACAACCACATGACAGATATGTTGATACGTCTTTTTGGTCACCACAACATGCCACTGAGAAGCATCTTCCAAGAATGTGACACAGGCTCCCGCAAAGTGTACCAGCCATGGGCACAGCACGATCAGTGATGATAAGAACATTGTATGGGTCAAGATGATGGTAAGAACAACAACAAATAATACCTCATATCCTGTGATTGCTATCTGGTGCATGGAGTCATTTACTGACTTGATGATATCAAGCACTGTGGCCAGGGCCTCTTCGAGTTCAGCGGTACCCTCCGAATTCTTGCTACATTTCAGCATTTCCTGATTAAACAAAGATGAAAAAACAACTTGAAGAGTTCTTATACCAGAAGCCACTATAAAACAATCTTCCCTGAAATTTGTGCTGCATAGACAAATTAGCAGAAATACAGGATAAAATGAAAACAGGACATTCACCAGGATTGTCACTGAGGATGGACACTTCGAGCTTCTTCACATTTTAAAGTTTTATGGGCTCATTTAAGATGATATAGGACCATTCTGACACAGTTACAATGATCTTTTGCATATTAAAGAATTACATACAGTTTTTTTACTCCGTACCTGATAGAAATGAAACTCAATCTTAATATAATGATTTCTGGTGTTACACAATTCATCATTTCCCTTTGTAATTTGTTCCAGGAGCAATGTAACCAAACTACTAAAAATATAAATTAATTTCCAGTCTGAATTTGTCAGACTTGAGGTTCCAGTCATTAGGTCTTAGCAAGCTCTTGTCTGCTAGATAAAGAAATTCTGCATGGGGAAAAGTCAGTTCCTGCACAGATGCTTAGACTATGGTCAAATCATCTCACAAATCTCTCTTCCCTAAATTACAGGAAGCTTCTTTAATCTATAAAACAAGTTTTTCAGATCTTAATTTTTTGGGAAGGAAGTAAAACAGATTACTGTAAATCCTCCCCATCTCTTATTCTCTACCTCTGCACTACGAATTACAGATCTACATTTGCAAATATGAAAACCTTTTTTTAAGGGATAGTCATTTCAAAGAACAATGCTGGCATCTAGCAAAAATTCATTAAACATTATATTCTGCTTGAAATAAGGGAAGCCGTTCCATCTTCCAACCCCTGCACAAGAAACAAGAGACAAAATTCTGGACAAGTTAAGCAGCATGTGCCCAAAGCAAGGAAATTAACCAATAAAACGCTTTGAGGGCTCAATTTCTGTAATTACCTCACAGAGAGAGCACCCATTTACAGTCCCAAGTATTTAGGGCCAACTATTTATGTAGCCCAGTAGAGCTCCTTACGAGGATGACTTTTCTTATTTCTACGTGTGTTTTCTGCTTGAAGAGTTCTAGTCATTGCTCAGGACGTAATTCTCTTCCTGGAACCAATAGTTATAACCTATGCAAATCTTGAAAGACACTAAAATCTTCTGTTTTTAGTTGATATAAGCTGTCTTACCTCTTGCTCTTCTGCCTACAGAGGAGTCTTGAACCTGATACAGATGCACAGACTTGGTTTTTGTTTTGTTTTGTTTTGGTTGGTTGGTTTTTTTACTTTATTGTGTAGAAAGCAGTTCTTGCCAATGAGTATCAACCTGAGACTGAAATCAGACTCTATGTCTTTGCTAAAAGCATCTGGGGAAGAAAGGGTTAATAGATACAAATCCACATATGGTTGGTACAGTCTTGAGAAGACATGAATCTCAAAGCAGCTGGAAGATACCAAGCTTATACCACAGAATATGAAACCAAAGCCAATCAGAATTCCTGCCACTGAACAGAGAAAGTAAGATGACTGTAACCAAAAGCAGTAGGATAACTGATTACTGGCACCTATGATTTTGATGCTTGGAATCTGCACCCACTATTCAGTGGAAAGAATAAATTTATTGGCTGTTAATAAGATGAGTTCCAGTGGCAGAATTAATTTCCAAATAACCTTACAAACTTAGACAGTTTTTTCATTCATCACTACTGACTTGTCCCTGCCTTATACATCTATCAATGGTATCAAAAAAGTGCTTGGTTGGATGCAAGTTTCAGTTCAGAAATGCAAGCTGTGAAGAAACTAAGAAATGAAGTATTGCAACAATAGGACCTGGCTAAGAACTGTACAGTGAGTTTAGTTTTGTTTCCCTACACTGACCACAATGCCAACAGAAAGCACAACCCAGAAATATACCCAGGAATGAATCAAGAGTCTAGTGATCTTTCTCTCATCATCTTTACTAATGTCCCTTCACCAGGGGCATTACATGGCCATTTACACGGTTTTCATTCAGGCATATCATGTTCAGCCACGTTTTGAGTTTGGAAATTATTTCAAAAGCTGAGGTACTTGTTTTCCTGTGAGACAGGACTGCAAAAAAGTAGTTCTTGCAAATGCCAAACAGCAGGAGTCTGTCCTCAAATACTTGGGCAACCAGGGCTTAGAGGCTAAAAGCCTCTTATGGTACCTGCTGCACAGTTTCTAGGACAAATATGGATCCCTGCTCTCTGTATTGTGGGGCTACTGCTTTTTAATATTAGATAAACTGAAACCAGAGGGTTGCAATAATTGTGGCCCAAAACTTAAAACTAGTCTGCCCATTGCACTTCAAGGCACACAGCTTAGGCACTTCTTTGTTAGCAATTTTTCACACTCCCGTTTTCCTACACTCGTAAAAGCTCCTGCTACCAGGGACTTAGTGCACCATCTTCACAGATCTCACAATCCGTGACAAACTAAATGTCCTTGCCAATGTGTTGCTGCTAATTACGAAGCTGGTCTGACCAGCTTCAACCCCAATGGCTGTAACCTATTTTGCTTGAGAATTTTACTCCTTGATTTAATCTTAGTTTTATTTACAGTCATATTTCAAATTAGTAGTAGAATCTGGTTTACTCTTGCTCTTCTGAACACCTTGACATTTTCTCCCTTCTCCCATAATAGTTTCAAGAAATGGAGCCAAATTTATTTATGGATTAGTTTGACACAAATGTACTGGAGTCAGTGAAGTTGCACTCTTCCTAATAATATCCTTCAATTTTTGGATTCTATAGTTTTCCATAAACTCAATAACAGGTCACAGAAATACCGCATGAGTGATGACTGGCCATATCTTCACATGGCTTAAACTGGCATAATTTGACCAGTGCCATGGTAGCTACTAGCATATAAGATTAGAGCCTAAAATCTTCATTGCAAATTTCACGCTAGATTTCATGACAGTGCAGAACACTGCATTAAGTCCAGATGCTTCAGAACAGCACATAATTCATCTTCACTACCTTCCTATAAGGAAAATCAGTAAATATTGATTATATTTAAGAACTGAGGAGATGAAGACAGAAATTTAAGCCACCATCTTCAAAAAGTTTAATTGGTTTGAGTGTCTATTTCCTGTTGCTCAGTTCAGACCAGAATTTCAAACATGGACCACTCACAGTTCCAACCAAATGAAAAGGGAGGTTGCTGTACACATCCTGTGGAAAATTTACAGACAATTTGTTCCTAGTTGGGTCTTTAAAATGTAGGTATCAAAAAGGAGTGGATCCTTCTGAAAGGTTTGAATCACAACTACAGTTAAGTAGCAGGTTCAGAGAGCTGAAAGAGTTCTGTTAAACGGGGGTGGATGTCAGAGACAGGATCTAGAGTATCAGTTCCTGTTTTCCAGCTGTAAAACCACACTGATCCAATAAAGCCATTTTCAATTTCTATTTAAAGATAAATAATAATAAAAAAAAATACTTGCTATATAAAATATGCTATTTTGTTTTCTCCTGTGAAGTAGTAGCAGTACCAACCCCAAAATAGAAGTCCTTTCTTTGACTCTGTTTGTTACCATTTTACAATTTAGTATTACAAAGTATTTGCTGAAGAAGTGAGGATTTATTTCAAAGTAGCCCTTCAGACAACAATGCCAATATGCAATTCCTTAAGTAAAACAAGCTATGCATTGGAATCCTTTGCACTGGCATGGAGAACTTACCTTTAATAGCAACTGGTACTTGGTGATTCTCTGGACTGGCTTTAAAAGATAAGCATCTAGCGAGAGTTTATGATCCAATTTACGCTGACATTCCTGTAAGAGACAACAGGGAAGAAAAATATCATTGCTCCTTGAAACATAGGCAACACACCAAGATCATTATCATTTGGTAATCCAAAGTCGGTATGTCTGTGAATTAATTGAGAGAGAAATTTGTTCCATCTGCATACGAGTTTCTACGTTACTTACGCCACAGTGAAAATATATCTAAACAACAGCTAATCAAAGGTTCAGCTTAGTGTCAAAATCTGGCATGCCCCGCTCATGAGATTGCAATCATCCAGGGTCTGCAAAGAAGCTAGCAACTCTTTCATTTGGCTATAGCCTGAAGACCTAGGTTCCTGTCCAGACAGACTAATCTATCTATCTAATCTCTTCGAAAGAGCACATTGACACATACACCTGCCATCAGTATAAGAATCATGTAGAAAAGTCTGTATTTTTCTCTAAGTTTTCTAAAGAAGAGGAAGAAGGAAAACAAGTTTTGATGGTCTCCCATTGCTAGTCTGCAATGTAATTCCACCTGAAAAAAGATGCTGTCTCCACACTGCCTCCAGAGCGCTTCAGATCTTGGCTTGTTCTGACAGTATTTTTCATATATTTGGAGGTCCTCTTTCTGCAAGAAAAAGAGAGCTTAAGTAAGGTAAGAAGAAAGAATTCACACATCCTAACACATAGAAGTAATTAATTCATGGTCATAAGTCTGTATGTAAAAATATAATGAAGCTACCAAACCTGCTTTTTACTCTTCTAAGTTAAATACAGCAGAAAATGAGATTTTCTTACTTTTTGCACAAAGCAAGAAGACTGCAGACTGAAAGACACATAACCTAATTGCAAAACTGTTATCTTCCAGAGGGAGGAACAAATCATTTGAAAACAAAAACAAACAAACAAAACATATTAGAAATGCAATTTTTGTTAATGCTACTGGCACAGAATATGTGGCAAGCTTGTCTTGATGTTCTAGCCTAGGCAGAGAGAACTGCTTAAACCGTCCTATCCAAATTAGGTGTGGTGGGTTCACTTGAACTGTATTTGCCTTTGACTACACTCCAGGTGCTCCCACTGAAGACCACAGCAAAGTTTCATTGACTTCAGTGAAAACAAAGGCAACCTCTATGAAAGCCCAGAGAGATTTCAAGTTCCCTAGGCTATATGGGCGGATACAGACAGACAGACGTTGTCTGCCAGATTCTTGGCTCGTTAACTATAAGCCCAGTCAGCTCAGAAGCCCTGCAGCCACACCGCCATGGAGCAGTGCCATACAGATTCCTGAGCAGGGCCAGCTGTATCTGACCAGCTTGGAGCTTCTCATCTCTGTCTGCACCTACCCTGGTGGACATGACCTCAGTGAATCAAAGACAGTGCCAGAAATAAAGCTCAGGAATTCCTGGCTCTCTCCTCTCTGCTTTCAGCCCACTGGACAGTGCCTATCTATTCTTGGTACATTTCCATTTGGATAGAGTTACTAGAAGAAATCAGTCTCGTTGTTATCTTCCTCTAAAGCCCCATACTGGCGTCACCCTGATGAATCAGATGTAAAAGCAGAACTGTGCTATGCAACACCTCACTGTGTCAAGGATTATGCAATAAAAAAGCTCCATTGCAACTCAATACAATACTAATAGTGCTGTTTCAAAAGAACTGTAGAGCTTTCTTCACCTAAATAGGATTGTTTGTACATGTTGCCTTGGAGGTAAGTTAGCAGGGGGTAAAATCCACAAAACTAAAATAATCAGAAGTGTAATCAAGCATTACAATTTGTTTCTGGCCCACAGAAACATAATTGGACTGGGCAAGAACACAAACAGTGATAGTCAACAGTAGGGGCAAAAGACAAGTAGCTGTCCGACATAAAAAGGTAAAATGATCAACAATTCACCAGTAACTTGCCATAGTGGAACCACCCTATACCAACACAATCTACTGCTGCATGTATCGTGACACCAGCTGAGGCTGATACCTACATCTTTAAATCCAGCTTTAATTTTTGCAATAGTGTAAGGAGTACAACATTCCTGATATAATTACTAGGCTCCGACTCTAAAATTCCAACATACAATTAATTATCTAATTATTCAAATCTCAGTCTTAAGTGTTTCACACATCTCTGTTTCAATATTCAGAGGTTCTGACTTCCTGTTGGTACTTTCACACCATGCTCATCTCTCTTTTTATGACTTTCCATAGTGATTTGCATCCTGTGATCTTTGTCAGCTTTCACTCACCGTTTATTCCTATGGCATATATGCACAGTTCCGATTATTTTTGTTGGCTGCTGATTTATTAATATATTTTGCTTGAGATCAGAATTTAGCTCTTTGAATCCAACACCAAGGTTTCTAGTCAGCTGTTACAGTACTTTCACAGATAGCTTCCTTTCATAAATGCTTCTTTCTCCTTGAATGACCAAATGCTCGAACTGTTAGTTCCTGTCAAATTATTTTCTTTTTCTAAGGTTACAATATGAATAAGTAACTGGTAATCCACAGTGAGTCACTCCTGCCAGGCACCTCACCTGGCATAAGTTTGTAAGCAGTCTGACACACCTTTTGTTTCTTCCCGAGCATTCGTGCTTTGGTTTAGCAAGCTTTCCTTCTTCCCAGCCCCATGTTTGGCAGTTCAATCTAGAGTGTTCCTCTTGTTGCTGATATAGTGCAAGAAGATCCATCCTGCAAGGCATTTCAGTACGCATCCCATTTTTGAGCATCTGTGCAGTCCTTGACACACAGAGTTTTAGGCAAGGTCAAGTATCTTGGTGATGGTATTTATACCAAGCTACCACATGGGCAAAGTTGAGCTGGTTTACTTGCAGTCTGGTTCACTTGATGATCATGCCCTAACAAGGTCAGGCAAAGTGGGAGGGAGGACAAGAGGGGCATTTCTGGCTCATGTTGTACCTGATTTTGCTGCTATGTTCCAGGAGAGAAGCCAGAGAGGAGAAATATGCTGGAACTCCATGCACTGCTCCTGCCATCATCTGAGAAGATGGGTTCATATCTATGGTGAGAGCTGACCAGGTGGCACTGGTGGAGGTCTGAGAGTGTGTGGGGACACAGAAGGAGAATGACAGGTAGGGAGGGGATGGAGGGACTCAGCAAGGCACCAATGTGTCCCAGTGAAGCTCTTGAAACGCTTTCAAGAATCTCTGGAATCAGGGCTGGAAAGTCCCAGTGTGATCAGACAGGGTACCATTCTTCAAAAAGTATCAATCTAAAAATCAGTCTGTTTCTAATCACAGGCCCACCATGATGTGGTGGCAGGAAGGTTACATGAGGACAGAGAGAGAAACACAGAAGTGAATCTGCAACAATGTGAATTTCCTCCCAGAACCAGGCATTACTTTGAAGAGCAGCTGCTTCAGTTATCCCCATGACACAGCAAGAGCAGTCATAACTCACAGGGCAAGCCAGAAGCCTCTGCTCAGCAGGAAGATGCAAAAAGCTGCCAAATCGTGGGGAACACAAACACACAACCAGGTTTTTGTTTGTGCCTCCTAAAGGCAGTCCAACAGAAACAACAACTTTCTGGAGTTTATGTGGCTTCTTCTAAAAACAGCACATGAGGGAAAGTCCTTGAATCAAAGGTGCTACTGTGTGAGCAGAGACCTTTCAGGAGAGAGGCTTTTGCTTTCTTAGCGCGAAATTTGAAATACAGAAAAAGCAAATACATGATTTAACTTCTTATTCAATACCTTTGGCATTGTTTGACTAGCTCATGGAAGCTGATGAGCAAACATGACAAAGGGACTGATTTTCTTTTATTTAACACCTGAGCCACAGCTTTAGTGCTGCTGATTTTATATTGGTAGAATAGTAAGGAGAATTGGGCTCAGCAGATGTTTTGACAGAGAGAGACATAAGCTGCAAAACTTAAACATGGAATTTGAACTTTCTACAGAATTATAGGATCAATTTTGTATTAAGAATTTATCTCTACCCTCTAAATCCAGGGGTATTTACAAGATACAGACTATTGAATGCTTCCTGGATTTCAAAGGCCTGCATTCTTCAATGACTGTTTATCCTATTTTGCATAATGATTTCACCACAATATTTTCCTGCTTAGCATCTGAATCTTAGGATAACAACATATTCCTTAGTAGTGTCATTTACTCAAGCTGTAACTACTGGCAGCTAAACAGAAAAGAGTTCAGTTGGCTTATAATCACATATACACTGGTATGATACTCTTCAGCCTGACCTGTTTGTAAACTGGGGGCCTACTCTTTGGAAGTACCAAATGTTCACAATTTCCATTGAAACCTTAAAGATGTGGCAGTGCTCAACACCTCTGAGAACTGGGGTATGTAGGTTTCATACAAATATGTCTGTACTTCATATAAATCCTCGTTTTAAAAAAAAAAAAAGATTCAACACATACACTGGAAAAGCAGCAAATGCAAGATGTAGTGTACAGTAGAAGCACAAGGTACCTTTGACTACAGAGAAAAGGACAGATTTTCCCATTTCTCTTTCCTCTTTCCTTTCCCATGGAAAATACAGGGTCTTATTCTAGCAGTTTTGTCAGAGTATACAAAAGCTGTAGCAACCCACCAAAACAGGTTTTTCTTATTAGCAGGGCCTCTGAATGAGTGCTAGACAAACAAGTACCTTTTGTTCTGTCACAGGAAACAGAGCTAAGTCATGCTAATGGGGGCATGACTGGGAGCTCTCAGAGGAGGTTGCTGCAGAACTTAGGTAGGCACTATGTAATCCACAGGAAGCAAAGACATGCATCTGACCACAGCCACCACTTGAATCATAAACCGAGGCGTTGGGCTTCTCATAAATTGTGCTCACTCTAAACAAACAGCTAAGCCTTACCACTTTATATAAGTGGGAAGAATCCCACTTGGTTGTTGAATTATGTGAACAAGTAAAGGAATCAACCTCAGGCTTATGGAGCTGGTGCAGTTTCACCACACAAGGAAGGTCGTAGACTCTACCTGACCAGTTCCAGAGGAGTAAGTCTCCTGAACGTTGCAGAGGAAAGAGAGATAAGACAGATATCTGCAGTCTGACTGACTGCTATCTGTAGTCAAAGCAACCTGCTGCTATTGCTATGCAGTTCTCTGCTTATTTACAGCAGGGTGGTACCTGGTGTACATCCGGGCAGGTCAAACTTTTTTTTTTTTAACCAGGGCTTAAAATACATTGGTAAAACAGGGGTAACAAATCTCTTCCTGTCAGTAAACCAGATAAAGGTCCAGATTTCAAAATACATGCTTGTTAACTGTGGATTAATTTGGGAATATCTACTTATATGAGCTTCCCTCATTTGTATAAGCAATCAGAGTGAAAGGATAGGAGTAAATCCGTAAGCATTGTAGGATAAGACCATAGACACTCACACAAACTCACAAAGGGATTTACTTACTCTTTTCAAAAAGCATCGGGCAAGAAGCTCAGGATTTTCAATGCAATTTTCGATCTCTTTAAGGAAAATCCTGTGAAGAAGAAAGGAAAACAAACAATTATGGAACCTCCTATTCACACTGCATGCTAGCTTCCATGTAAATCTAGATTAAAGTCTATGTTTTTGTACTAAAAAGATTAAATGGGGAAGGTAACGATTCTGACACACAAAGAAATATATTACACATCTTTTAGAAAATTGGGATGTGGTTCACAGCTGATTGCCTGAATCACCAATATTATCATGTTTTCATCTGCTCACAAGCATCTGATACATCTGGTTCCTCTGGCTGTTGAGATTTATTTCCAATATGTAGCCCAAACACCCGCATCTCATTTGGTTATGAGCATATCTCAGAACAGCCAGAAAAGACAAAAAAGCTCTGCCAGATGCAGTTATTTAATCAGCAAGCAGTGAAAATATGGGCTGTAGTCCAAAGACCTCTGCAGTCACTGGCAGTCAATGCACTAAGCCTTTAGGGAAAGAAAGACCAGGCTTGCAACAGGAGGGGAATGACATTGTCAAAATAGAAGACATTCTTTCAAAATGATATGTAAATTGGAAAAGAATTTTTCTACTATGTATAAATTACTTTGGTATACTATTTAAACTTGTAAAAGTTTGGGTTTTTTTTTCATTTTCTTCAATCGTTTGTTACATCTTATTGGCAATCATTTTTCAATAGAATTCTTAAATTCCCGCTTTGGCTACAGACAGGTTTACTTAATCAGGGCTAAGAAAAGAAGAAAATTAAAAGAAGTTGCCCTAAATTTTGTGTTTTGGAGGTGGATTGAAAAGAGCTTAATCTTGTCCATACTCAATATTCTGTAGTTATGGGCACTAGATCAGATGTACAGTTTGCTGATGCATGTCCACAGCAAGGACAAGGCTTCTGGAAAGGTTTATGATCACAAGAACGATAAAATTCCTTAAGAAAAGTGCTATCAAAAGTATCTTGTCTTCTGCTGATGTGATAATAGAAATACAGGACAAATAACTAAGAAAACTTCCTCACAGAGGAGTTTTGCCAGAGAAAGAACATCAAGATTTAGTCCTGTGACATTTACCAGTGTACCAAGGGAGGTCATAAAATACTTGCCACTAGGGACATTTAAAATTAATAATGCCAGGGGAAATCACTAGTAAATGCACAAAAGGGTATTATCTTTCACAGAGAGATGAAATTGATGATCTCAGAGGTGTTCTCCACATATGGGTTTTATAGGACACACATAGAGGCAAAGTGAGGATGACTTTTCCTGCCGGTGTACATCTGAGTGTAAAAAAGCACCCTATATAAAGGGAGTAGAAGTGTCAGCAGCACCAAGGGTTCAGGACAACCACC
Source organism: Chauna torquata (assembly GCA_013399475.1). Classification (NCBI taxonomy): domain Eukaryota; kingdom Metazoa; phylum Chordata; class Aves; order Anseriformes; family Anhimidae; genus Chauna; species Chauna torquata. Next base: position 88,183 of record VXAL01006448.1, read on the forward strand.
AGTTCCCACGTGCCTGTTGTGGAATTCATAGATTTCCGGAAGGTTCCCAAAAAGAATTTCCTTCTTGCTCTGGAGTGTAGATGGAATCAGATGTACTAAGTTGGGATTGTCCATTTCTGAAGCATAACCCTGCAGAGGAGAGTGAGAAATAAAACCAGACTATTTTTACCAGGGAAGAAATACCATCTGAGACACTAAACAGTCCCAAAGCCTATGTACTTTTTGTTCTCAACAGAGCATAAAAAGGCTTCTCTTATGCCAGCTTCTTTTTTGCTCCATGAATTTCTGATGCTTCTAATTTTCCCTAGAGCTTTTACCCCTGGCTGTGCAAACACATTCTCATCTGCAAATGGACAGACTAGTGGATCAGCAAAAAAGATTAAATGATGTCCCTAGGAGTCAAAAGCCATTTTGGATGTGTAGGGATGGAAACTGCTAAGTTTGATAGACACTTATCTTTCTGCTACATTGCTTCATTGCAAAAAGGTTGGGTCTGGATTTATTTGTTGAGCTGTGTATTTGGCTTGATTATTTGGTTGTTCCTTGTAGAAGCCAGATTGTGTTTCTTTAATACAAATTTTGAGAGAAGAACATTCTGAGAGCAGATTTTAAAGTCAGAGTGATACATCAATTATCAGAGCTGTCAGCTTCCACAGATCAAATCCAATGAAGAAGCAACCACATGGATGCAAAAAGAAACTAGCCAGTCCTTCAAATCCCACACAAATACATGGGTGACTGAGCCCTACTCAGCCCCCATCGTCCCAGAGACAAGGGACCTCAGATTCCACACACAGACAGTATGCTGGTATCCTAAGAGTTTCAAAAGCTCAAGAATTATATTTGCAGTGCAAGCTGCTATTCTCTGTGTTGAGACAATATGTGGGACAACAAACAAGAGGGGAAAGAGGGCCTTCCTTTCTCTCAATCATGTTCCTAACCTACAGTCAGAGAAATTTAGTGTCTAGCCCCATGGAAATCAAGGGTGCTGTTTCTGAAGCTTATTGATGATATTTTGGAAAGGCACGTTACTAACTATTCCTCTGTCCTCAACTTTGAGAACTAGGCAACGTTAAATCACTCTGTGGGCTGGGGTCAGAGAAGGTACCTCTTCCTTTAAACCCTGAGGCAAGATGTTCAAATCATCCTTCTTACTTTCCATCTCCACGTCTGAGCTACCACGTTGCAGAGAACCTGTGTTCTCTAAACACAAGGCAGGAGGTGAGAGTGCTCAGCCCATGAAGGATGTGCAACCCCAGTGATGACTTACAGGTTAAGCACCAGAGAATTTACAGAAAAATTTCTTACCTCTATTATACTTTGAAGTTCTTCTACATAAACCCGTTCTGTTTCTATCAGCTCATTGATAATGTGGCTAAAAGAAAAGAAAGATGGAGAGCTGTAGTGTTTACCAATTGTGCAACAAAGTACACATGAAAGAAAAAACACTATTGCTTGTCTGTTTCTGTTTAGGCTACTGATCTACACAAAAATAAATAAATTTAAAACAAAAATCCTGTGACATTTCCAAAGGTCATTTCTCCATACTTGAATATTGTGCCTTGTTGGTAAGCTTTAACAGCCTAAATATCTCTTGGACTATTATTTTTTCAGTTCATTTTAAATTTCATCTTTGTTGTTCCTTTCATTTTTATACCTATACATCTGAATAAAGATTAAAAATGCCCCACAAAGCAAATCAAAAGGGTTTCCTCTTCTAATAATAAGCAACAATAGTCAATAGAATAGGATTATATTTCCCAAGACAATGTTACATTTCCCAAGGCTACGTTACATTTCTGTTTTGCTTTCTTTTATAAAATAAGTAAAATTGCTGATTAGGCTTCCTTTCTTTAATACATTGCAAAACCAGGTAACTGGTGTCAGAAGTCTGAAAACATGAAAGTTAATTAGAGTAAAAATTTTATTATAAAGTAATTAGGATTTCATAGTTATCTTGCCACAACGCCCTAAGTCAAGACAAAACCATAGAGTGCCTACCACAAGGCAGAGGAATGGGTCAGGGCTGTACCCTGCCCACCCCAGGAGCACTATCACTTAGTTAACCTCCACATTGCTCTTAAATTGAGGTATTTATTAACAGTAAAGTCACATCTAGCAATAGAGGAAAAAAGATACCATTCCTCATGACTAAGCAATACTACTGCACTCTGTGACACCAGTGCAAAGGGATTCTGCAGTGCTATGCATCTCATAAAGCCAAGCTATGCTGGTCTCTAACTCATATAAAAGCTCTGTTCACATTTCCCTGAATTTGCATACACCTTTGGGCTTCAAAATGTGTTTGGGGTATACTTGAAGTACTAGATTACACCTCATCAGATAGATATGTATGTCATTTTAATGCACCTTCATGAAAATTGCACAGTCAATGGCCTAAGGGGCCATTTGCCCATAAAATGATTTTACAAACATTAGCACTTGCTTTTATAACTGACAGAAACAAATAAAACTGTTTTGGTTAAATCTGCCTTTCCTTTTAACAGCTATTGCAGTTAACTGCACAGTCCAGATGCAAAGGGTGCAAGCAGATTGCTGCAGTTCTATTATCACTAGAACTTACAGCACTGAAAAGAAATCGTAAGGACAATCCACAGCTTGTTTCTGGAGCCAACAACTTTCATTTCAAAGAGTGAAAGGTTGGCTATCAAACAGAACTAACACGTTTCATCAAAATCAGTTATCAAGCTACATCACAAACTCTAGTGGCAGAAAACTGTTGGATCAGGCAGATGTTTGGTGGTCACTACCTACTTCAGACTAAGTAGTTAAAACACATTTGTCACTCTGGCTGTTCGTTTCAGTAGAGAAAATCGGAGCTTCAATTGTCCAGGTAGGCAGCCAATAATACAGACATCAAAACAGACACGTGTAGGTATAATTTCCCATGCAAACTTCGTATTTGCATCAGCGTGACAACGTGGCCATAGAAACTGTGCATACATCACAACTGTGCACACAACTACAGTCTTTGCAATGATACATAGAAATAACACACTTCAGAGCCAAAGCGTGATTACATTCTTGGTTTCCTTGGTAGACCTAGGAACTGCTGCTTCACACTGTTTATATGAATTGGAGAACGGATTTGACACTGAGTTTGAAAAGGTTGTTCCATTGGCTGTAAGTTTTGAAATATCGTCTTTAACTTCAGCTCTAACCTAAATTTATTTTAAGAAAAGCTCAGATTCTGTTTATTGTTTCTGTTCTCCAGATTCAGAAGACTTAATATAATATATTCTCACTGGGTTTTATGTTGCAGAAATTGGAACTTCATGAGATTTATTTAATACTCACAATGCACATTTCCAAAGAGCTGCTGCATTGTTGAAAAAAAAGCATAACAGAGCAGGTGTAACAAAATCGTGAGAGAAACTTCATGTTTCTAAGTTTTTAATTGATCTTTAAGTTCATCTCACTGTGGAAAGATGCTTACTTACCTGCAAACAAGACACAGATTCCCATATGTTATTTCCTCTCTTACCTAACAGATTGCATAAGGACTGACTCCGAACCCAACCCAACACTTCACTGAAAATTATATCTGAAAAGTAAATTATTAGTCCATAGGTTTCCTAGCAACTGTGACATAAACAAACAATAGTGTGGTGCCTGTCAGAAGCACAACTCAGAGTAATCCAGCAAACAAAGCAGAGGTCTTTAGGATATTTTACTATCCATCCTTCTATGAAAGATGAAGCAAAAATGAATTATTCTGATCTTTTCTGATTCCTATTTTAACATAAGAGTATCAGCTCTTCAATCCCCACCAACAGAAATCTGATTTTTTTTTCTTTTTTTAACTAATCCTAGTAATCTTAGTATTTTAGGGGAAAGAAGTGTCCATTCAGGGCATTTTAAAAAGTTCACATATGAAAAATGCTTATTAGAGGAAGTTCTGTGGGAATCCTAAGATATTGCCATTGTAGTTATGTGGTTCTCATAAAATTTAACATGAAGTTTTAAGAAGATTAGATTTTTTTATTAACTTAATTCTGTACGTAGATTTATACTAAAAGTAAATGATTTAGTTTTTTAAGTGTTCTAAAAGACTTGTCTAACTAACCCTTGCATTCCTTGAAGAGGTGCTGTCAGCCATTTTATCATCTCAGTTTCAGTGCCACTGAAGCAGAGATAACACCATGATGGTATTCTTTATCTGCTCCTGGTTAGAGTTCTAGATACAATGCTCATATCTCTAGACCACGAGTCTGTACATACAGAGTAATCAATTTTCAATACTTCCCACAGTCAGATACCTGGATTTGCTGCCTGAGTAAGGCTTTCATTGCTCCATTTTTATTTTTTTCCCCTCTAGAACTATAGTCTTTTTTCCAACCACAAATTGTGTCCACTTGAAAAAACTGACCATCTGTTCAGGACTTCCAGACATCCAGCATTGTGTCAGACTCAGCACACATGCTTTAGAGCCGTTTTTACACTTGACTCTTAGTACCCATGGCCAAGAACATCTCTAGGATTTCCTACCTGGAATATGGGAGCTATATGCTTAAGCCTCCCACTGTCCTCAAAGCAGAATTACTCTCATGCTGCTGCAAAGAGATGGTGGCTGCAAATTCTACTCCCAAGGCTGCCACCAGTTCAAAGAGTGATGCAAGATATAAGCCATCTATCTGTCTGTGTGCATCCCACAGTCTCCAGATGTTATTTTACATGATCACAACACTATTCTTCTGGAAGTGTTACTCAGTATTCCTCCAGCAGCACTGTCACTCCTCAAGCGAGCAGTGACAAACTGGTTTTGTCTGTCACAGAGGAGCCAGGTGTGAGCCCTAGTGCAGTGATTGGCAAGGACATGGATCCAGGACAAGGTGGAGACACTGTAATGGGTGAAGCTAAAAACCTGGGGAGTAAGGATGTTGTAGAATGGTACAATAACAGGGTCGATGCTACGGCAATCATCAGGAATGCTTAGCACAAGCCCATCAGCAAACAGCCTTGTGTAGCTCAAGTGCTCCCAGAGTAACTTACCTGAATCGCTCTCCAAATAATATCCATAGCAGCACCAGCTTAAACATTACAGGCTGTTGCACATGACATCACCTAGCAACACAGGAATTGCTCTCATCAAACTGTTAACTATACAAAGTTGTGCAGTAAGACAAGGGCCTTCCACAGACCTTAGAATCGCCCTGACAAAGATGCAATTTAGGAACAGGAAATTAAAGAGGTACAAAACTGGGTCTTAATGCTGCAGGAGAAAGCATTGAGAGGGTGTAAAGGAGATACCTTGGCCTATGTGAGCGTGCTGGGTTCCTAAATGATGAAGTAGAGAGCTTGCCATAAGGCACAAGGGATTTAATGACACTTGAGACGGTCTAACAGCCTAGAAAAATGGAAGTGACATAATCTGACTTACATCAAGCCATGAGGGGTGAAATGTGAAATGTTCACCGTCTCTTCCAGAATGTTATGGGACTGTGAGGGTAACTCAGCATGCACCTGCTGTAGAGCTATCATATTTAAGGAAAATATGATGCAGCAACTGACACGACTATTGTCACAGGCAGTTCCTCCAGCTCCCTTTTTCCTTTTTAGGATCTCAACAAATATGATCAGGATAGAAGTAACTTCTGCTGGCCAGCTGTCTCATTAGTCCTCTTTACAATGTCTAATATTTGAAAAAAGCTAATTTTGCAAATGGAAACACACATTGTCGATAGACTTATAGGACACTCAACTGTAGATAAAAAATAACGATGAATGCAGCTAATCTATCGTCTTTCTAACTGATAAGAAAGTACAGGCAGCAGTGTTCACCTCAGTCTTTCTGTCAATAATCAGAAATTAAACAAAAGGTGAATCAGTGAAGGAATGAAAGAGAATGTAACAGAAAATGGAGAATATAAGCTAATGAATGGCAGGTCAGAGATACAGGCCCGTATTGTATTTAGTTTTAAATGTAGCTCCCTCTGAAATCAATGAAAAGCAAAAGGTTTGCCAAAACTACAGTTCATTCAGTCTCTTTTTTTTTTTTTCTGTGTTTGAGTCCAAACTACACAGCAAAGTTTCATGCAGATTTCTACCAGCTTGCAAGGGCTTTTCTCTAGCCTCCAGTGCTGCCACACACATTGCTCGCTTACTTAAATCAGCAGACTGCTCCCTTGGAGGCAGCAGCAGATGCAGCTCTGCATCCCATCCACTTTTCTATTTGCCTTCCCCTTCACAGAGAAACATAAAGGCAGGAGATGGAGCCAGGAAGGACCACTTGAAATCTTGCCCTTGGTGCTAAGGGACTCTTTATGGTTTGGCCAATGAGAACTTGCATGCTATAAACAGGTTTGTTGTGCTTGGCTGTCTCAAAGAATTCGGAGGTAGTCTCAGCAAGCAGCTAGCAGCCTCAACTCTGGACTCAGCACTGTGATTACAAGTAAGACCTAAACACTCCCCTCAGTGACCCAAAGTCACGGAGAAAAAACAGGTACAACTGGGATGTGTGGGGTAAGGGGTTAGATCTTCCACACCCCATTGTTCTTTCATTTCAGAGACATTTCGCAAACATGAGGTTTGGGTGGCTTCAGTCCAAAGACAACAAAACTCTGATTTGGCTGAAGTTCATGGGCAGCCCTCAGAAGAACAGTTTCTCGCCAGGATCATTCCCAAGTAAACAGCTCATCTCAGCTCTGATGGTGAAGGATCAGGCATCTAACCTGATGGTCTACGGTTTACACAGCGTCTGAGAAATCCCTACATCCTGTCTCCAGGCATCCTTCTTGCCAGTAAAACTTCATTCCAACGAACAGCACGCAGTATACTCGCTTCTTTAAAAAAGAAACAAATAGGAGACTTAGCAAACTAGAAAAGCTCCAAACGTGGAAAATTCTGACCCCACTAATACCCAACCCACTAGCTTTCCTGTGTGGAGATAATGACGTGGTCCAGTGACATGCTGCGCAGGGGAGCAAGGCCAACTTTCCCCCTTTGGAGGGAGTTTACTGTGTCTTAGCAGAGAGGGCTCAGCCACCACTAACCTGGCAAAGCACTCTGTTTGGCATGGCCTTCGCCGCTACCTTAACTTGGCAAAATTAGGATGTGGCTGTGGCAGGGACAGATCACACCACAGGCCCACTGATGTGTGGTTGTCAGATGTTTCTCCAGCAAAGAAAACTTCTTGCTGCGGGAGATGGTTAAAAGGAATGAACTAGCTCATATTTCTTTAAACTATTGATCTGCCTTTCTCAAGAAACATCACAGACTTGGTTACACAAAGACTGCGTTTCCCACAGGCGTGATTTCACATAGTTTCCTTTAGGCAGATCATTCCTGCTCTGGCAACCATGACATCCTGTGGCCCTGCAGCACTACCAGTATCCCACACATTGAGCCCGGCTGCAGGTGCCCAGCAGCTTCCTCTGGAAATGACTCCTAGCTTTGAGAGGCTCTGCAGTGCCAGCACAATAAGGAAAGGAGAAATAGGAAAACTATTTCTACTTTGTGCTCTCTCTGACCTCTGGCAAGTTAGTCATGCCATGCTGAAGCGAAGTAGAAAAAACCCTGGTTGCTTAAAGGATTCTCTTCAGCAGGGGTTAGAATGGAGGAGCTGCCAGGACAGCACAGCATCGGGAAGACACTTGTAGAAGGAGGCTGAAAGAAGGGGAGCAAGTTGGGGCAAGCTGAGTGGGAGGGGGTGGTGGCAGAGCATTGTCCCAGTTGATTTTAGCTGAGGTCATAAGTGAAACCTTGAAACTGAGGTACATGCTGGTATTAATTAGCACCCTTCACTTCTAGTGGTGCGTTTCTGTATCTGTCACTATCTGTGATGACATTTAGACCAAATGTAGCTATTTATATTGCTCTGCCCTGCACAAATAGCAACCAGCAGTGTTGCTAACCACGTGTAAGTGCAGGTTTCTCCTGCACTGTGTTGCCTTGCTGGAACAAAACTTTGTCAATAGGTGTTGAGCTGGCTTCTTCTGGAAACTGAGAGCACACTACTAAGAAGGTCCTTACCACAAAGATGACACACATCAGCCCATGATATATTTGTAACTCATCCTTCTTCCTTCTTCTCTAGCAAAAGTAAAAGTAATTGAACAGCTTGTTAAGCTCCCTAGGTCTGTCAGGTCATTATGCAGCTCTGTATCACAATAATTCTGGTCAGAGCAGTGTCGGATGGTTGCTCTGCTGTGCTATGTGCTACCTTAAAAAACCCAATCACATGTAATGAAGCGCTAAGCAGAAATAATATCTGGAGACTACCATAATCTATAAATATCTGCTCTGGCTAACCCTTTTTGCTCATACAGTTACTATTTGTGCATCCTACTCAGATGGCAACATAAAACTGATTCAGGATTTTTGTTTCCATAACTGTGCTTCTTTCCTAACAAAATTGTTGGCTCACTTCCATTCACACATCTCCTTTCTATGCCAGGATTTGCTGTCACAGGTGCCTGTCCCCAGAAGTAGTCTTTTCCCAGTGGTAGAATTGGAGACATCAAATAGAATTAAGCCAGTGAGTTTTTTTCAAGGGAAAAAAAAAAACCACACACATAAATCCTCAGTGGTGCTCACAATTATTTTGCTGCAGAAAATCTGTCTGCATGACTGATGTAGAGCAAGCAAAAGTGGCACTAGTACATATGTATTCCATATCTGTCTTGCAAAAATGCACAGTGCCTGGAAGATGAAAAGTTAATGTATGCCTGAGTTAGACATCAACAGTTTAGAGTTTCATGTATCCTCAACAGCTGAAACAGCAGAATTTATCAAATTAATAAAAAGTAAAATAAACATAATATCATAAATCTATCTGGTTTAGATAGAGATCTACTTAAATTGAAAACACTGGCTTTTTAAATATTTGAGGGTTCAAAAGCAACAGAAAGGACTGAATGGAAATGTATGCAGTGCAATGGACACGTATACTTAGAATAAACATCAACATTGGAGAGAGCTATACAGAAGAGAAGTGAGAGAGAAAAATGTAATGGCTTGCAAAAATAAGCAGAGTGGTAAAGACCTTTTTGGTCCAGTACTCTGGCTAGTCTTAATTGTTGTCAGGTTTCTATATTTGAATGTGAATAAAATACAAAAAAAAAATCATAATTTTTGCAAGGGTATCTGTTTGTATGCAATAAATGGCAAAAAAATCATTGTCTCAGTGGAAATATAATGAGCAATAATTAGCACATCCAGTTTTCAATTAGAAATTGCTACTAGAAATTCTGACTGGTCTAATCCGAAAATGTCAAAATGATGTCTGTACTACGGAATCAAAAGAAATAATAGCATGTGAAGTGATGCATAAAGGAAACTTCCAGTCCACTTGTGTAATTGCTTTTAAGATGATTTTTTTTTTAATTTCTCACAGTGCTAAAAGTACTTTTGCCGGTTGAAAAGTATTTTCAGCTGATATTGCGCAACAGTTCAAGTGAAACTTGAGTAATCAATCAGTTGCAATACTTTACCTCCTAAAGTGGAGTAAAAGATCATTCTGGACGTAAGAACATTTGTTTGAATGGAACTTTTGTTATTTGATACAGAAAACATTTCTGATTTCTCTGACTTTTTTTTTTTTTTCCCAAATGAAAGAGAGCAATGCCTTGAAAGAACAATGATTGTTCTTAAAGTACATTTCATGACCGTAAATAAGTCCCAATTAACTTAGAGAAGCATAAGGCATTCAGGTAGTATGCTTCCTCTCACGTGAAAATTAATGACCCTCGGTGAAGATATTGTATTTGCCTGCCTAGGTGGTCTTATTCTGCTGCAATGTAAAGTCAAATGCTCAACTTATTATGAAAGATCTTCTGAGCAGAAAGAATGTATCTGTGTTAGAAATATATTTCACTGCCAAAGTCACCACTTATAACACTTTGTTTCTTCTGAAATGGTCTGATCTCTCTGCATATAAGAAATTGTCCCACATTCATTGTTCCCAAAACAAATGACCTTGGGGAAATATTTTCACATATCTTAATTAGTTGACCTACATTATAGGAACGAGAACATTATTGTTAATGGAAAGGCAAATTAATTAAATCACCTACACAGATGAATAATATGAACAGAGGACTAAAAGTCAAGCAAGAGTTGTTTCTCATCCCTGCTGTGCATCTACACTGAAACGATGCAGCTCTGTACACGAATCTGAGCTAGCTTTAGACAATGTGGATGCTGCAGACTGGTCATTACTATAGGCCAAAATGCCATCCAACTAGCTGTGCAAATATTTGCCAGGTACTTGTATTTGTGAACTACTCATCAGGCCTACCTGTGATTTCAGTCTTTTAACCTTGCAGCTACACCATTTCTATTTGATGATAAAAATATATTTAGCTCTGTGATAGCTCAGCATTGAGAAATCAATTAGCTAAAAGTAGGTGAATAATTTATAAATCAGATTTGCTACTAATGTATCTGCTACGTGCTACTGGGCTTGAATATCTCTTAAATTCTACTGGAAAGTTTCTGAACGAGTGGCGACTTCATTGGCCTTCCTATGCAAGCCATATTTTAGTTATGGATTGTTATCCACACCATCTACTTGGTACACACGTGGCTGTAAGACACCTGCATTTAACTGAGACGTCACAGGTTAACAGTCTGCTCCTGTACCGCAGAGACTTCCATGTCATTTCTTAGCATTGTTCGTTTGCTTGAGATTGAGTCTTTACATATAGTCCATAAAACTGACTTCATGAATCAAATTCCAGTATTCTTCCTTAGAAATATTATCCAATGAAATGAAAAGCTTCCAGTTTCTTAGGGCCAGGCAGATCTAGTAAATCTGTATCTTTCATTTACTACAGGACAAACTGAGGACAGGGGAGAAAGAAATAATTCATCACTACACTTGCCTAAGAATGGCTTTGATATGCTAAACTGAAGTCATTATGGGCACTCAGGCTTACCAGACAACAAAGGAATCTCACTGCTTTTTAAAATATAAATAAACATAGAAATAAAATGAAGGTTATTAAGATACCTGTGCTGAGAATTATCCCCTTACTTGTTTCCAGCTAATAAGACTAGCACATACAGTCACAGATAATATTTAAAAGATAAGACTTCTACAACAGAGCACTCTAGATTTTGTGTGTCCTACTGCTGTGGGAAACTCGCAAGATGCCTGTTTCTTAGAAGCCATTTCTTTTGTGGATGCTTTTTTCTTAAAAGTTTGAAACAGAACAGGTGAGAGATCTCCAGAAATGTAATAGTTTCTGACATCTGCAAAAACTATTTAATAGGCTTTTTTATAGTCAGCCTGAAATCTAGGATGGAAACTGTTTACATGCAGTGTACTTTTTCCATTCCTTTGTAGACAGGATATAGTGATATCCAAATATCAATTGACCTCAAGCAAGAAGTCTGATAAAGGCTGAGTGCTGTGGACTTTCTCACACAGAGTGGTAAACTGTGACATTTGGAGAAGGGCTGTTTTAACAAAAGCAAAACTTAGACTGGTAAAAACCACAAAACTTTCAAACAGATATGACTGGAAAATAAAACACAGAAGTAGGCTCAAAGAAGTTTCGTAGCAACTATTTATACTGAGAATTCATGCCTACTATTACAGCTCAGGCTCTAAGCAAACCTAGAACATGCCCCAAGCCTCTCTCCAGAATTCTGTGGTAGGCTCAGGTGGGGTATCCGTGGTAAGCTGGTGTGACAGAGAAGGATTTAGACACATGTGACTCTGCTCCATACAGATTCCTGCACCACCCCACTCCCTTACTCCAGAACATCTCCGTTAGGTGGTATGACTAACATCTCTCACGTCTGTGGTAGTCACTCTTCCTCATATTGTCTCTGCAAGGACCTTTCATGCTGTGCAGAGCCATTTGGATTGGGGTAGAGAAGCTGAACATGAAACTGTTGTTCACTTCATGTGAATGGCAACACAAATGCTACCCTGAAGAGCCCACTGCTGGAGGAGAAGCATTCCAGTGGTTTTGATTCTCCTAGCAGATCTTCTTGACGGCTTTGTTCTGAAAGACTTTGGAAGGCCATTTGGGTAGAAGGAGGAATTAGTATTATTATTAAAATGAATAGTAATTGATTTTACAGGCAGTCCTGAGTTTATGTTGGAGAGGGCAGACCAGAAAAGTGCACGTTGCGCTTGGAATGGAGGTGATGGATTTGATGAATATCACCAGTTCCTATGTGGGTTTCTATTTCAGTCTGAGATGCAACCCTAAGGAAACTCCATCCTGCAAAATCTGCTTCTCCCTATAGCAGGACACAGCATTGTGCCAGACTTAAAATCTGTGGTTCTCCTGCCCACAGATCTCTTGGACAGAGAGAGATCTCAAAAGATCTTGGTAGATCTCTTGGAAATACCCTTGCTTTTTAATGTCTTCATGAATCAGTATTCTGTGGGATTTGGGGAAAATAAAACAGGTGTTAGTTACATGACATTTAAGAATGGAAGAGGGAAAGAAAATCCTGAAGATCTAAAATGGAGTTTATGGGAGCAGCTGGAACATACATTCTGCTTTAGTTAATTTCTTCTTGGCACATGTACATCAGCATGCAAGTTGTGAATTGCCACAGCTGAGAAGCAAGCACATTCTTTTTTTGCCATGCTTTCTCTGTGGTGGTAACCTGGGGCAGAGGGGCAAGAAAGGATCACACCATCTGCAGCTACCACGCTCCAACCAGCAGTGACTGGGAATTACAGCTGTTAGCAACGTCCAACAACGTTGGACAACCCTCTCTTCCATACCTCTGAAACTCGGCTTGCAGAATTTAACGATAATCTTAGAGAAGGAAGGAGAGACACTGTCTGTTGGAAGATTTTCCAAACTTAGAAAGCTGCTTTAGAGAATTGTGGGATAGATTCCAGACGGAGAAAGTGGTTGAAAGGGCCACTTTACAATCTCACAATTGCAGATTGCATGAAACTGGGAGGATATTACCCAATATTTGGTAAGGGGTCTGGAGAACAAGTCTTATGAGGAGCAGCTGAGGGAGCTGGGGTTGTTTAGCCTGGAGAAAAGGAGGCTCAGGGGAGACCTTATCACTGTATACAATTACCTTAAAAGAGGCTGTAGCGAGATGGGGATTGGTCTCTTCTCCCAAGTGCCAACTGAGAAGACAAGAGGAAATGGCCTCAAGTTATGCCAGGGGAGGTTTAAGTTGGATATTAGGAAAAATTTCTTCACTGAAAGGGTTATGCAGTATTGGAACAGGCTGCCTAGGGAAGTGGTTGAGTCACCATCCATGGAGGTCTTCAGAAAACGTTCAGATGTAGAGCTTAGTGACATGGTTTAATGGTGGACTTGGCAGTGCTACATTGAGGGTTGGGCTGGATGATCTTGGAGGTCTTTTGCAGCCTAGGTGATTCTGTGATTTGTTCTGTTTCTTAATTTTTCCCTAAGCAGCTGCTAATGGCTAATGTCCAAGATAATACAAGGGGACAAACAGGTATCTGGGTTCATCCAGGACTGCCATTCTCCTGCTTTTTTCCCCGGAATAATAGGAGGCTTGGTTTATTGGTCTCAGAGGTCTTACACAAGCCTTGCCTACATGGGAAATCTCTAACTATTCTGCCACTTCAGTGTTTGTGGTAAGAATTGGGGTTGGGTACATTGGCAATGGTGATAGTAAGAGGCAAGAGCATGCCACACCAGGCAGGGCTATTACAGAGGTGGAAGCTGTCAGTGTCCTCTATCCGCACAGTAATTCTGGCCTGGGGGTACTAGTGGGGGAGTCAGCACAGACAAACAGAACGTATGCATTTAACTAACACCAGCATGTTCAATGCCTCCTTATTCAGCCGTGCTTTAACTCAGGTCAGATGCCATAAAGATTGTCCATTCTAGTTTGTCCAGCATGGCTATTAACTGGGAACAGAATCTGAAGACAGGTTTGCAATAACTAGAAATGCAAAAAAAAAAAAATCAGTGCCTTCAAACTAGAAGCTATGGAGAAAGATCAGCAATAGTGTATTGAATAACCTGGATACGCAGAGGAACTTCAGAGAGTTTGCAGAGGATCTGCTTGACAGACAAGTGATCCTGCATAGAACAGAATTCCTGTTTAGGCCCATAGGAGGAAAGAAGAAGCCTGCTGCATGAAAAATGTAAGTGAATTTTCAAAAGTAAATACGGCATTCTAAACATGAATGTGTCACAAATCTTCCAAACTCAGTTATTATATTCTTGGTTAATAAGCAGCCTGATAAATGCAGGAAGTAAAGTCAGCGGTGATTTACTGAACAGTGCACTTGATAAATCACTGCCCCATTGCATCACTAGCTACACAGGACTGAGTGATCTCCCACGGCCCTGTCTGCTGCTGTTCTGCAAACCATGCAATTATTTAGATCAGCCCAGTGTGGGTGCAAGTCACCGTCACCCTGATTAGGCAACACGACATGCTTTGTGCTACTGTAAATAACAATGTGAAGTGCTCAGCATGAGCACTCCTTCATGAGCTTATTGACATACAGGAGCTGTGTACTTTTAACTTCAGTTTAAAAACAGATTTCATTGGAACTGGTGTGGATGTGTAGGGATAGACATGAGCGCTTTGGCAGATCTGTCTGGAGAATTTAAAAATAGTGCTGCCTCCAGCTAATAGTTGCCTCCCTGAGAGGCGTGAGTACTCCTAGCTAGTTTCAGTGGTTTGCTAGTCTGGAGAGTGTCACCGTCCTGCCCTTTAAAGAGTAAGCAGCACTATCTGAACTGAAGGGGTACAAGATCATACCAGAGCTTCTCCTCCTTCCTCATCTACGACCTCAGCAGTGATAACAGGGCTGAATTCCATCCTTGGCTCCTCGGCTTGTGCCTATGCTACCTTGGATTTCTAGGTGGCCTTCACGCAAATACAGAAAGGTCAAGGACTGCCAACACCTTAGATCAGAGCAAAGCAAGGTTTTTATGGAGAGGTAATATATCTTACTAGATTACTTGCTACCATTTGAGGAGAAACAAACACAGAAGCCCTCTGGCCAACATGTGCTTCTTCAGACAATACGCATCCAACCCTAGACCAACACCAAGCGGCCTTTATTTGCACATACTCTATAAGCCCTGAGATGGATTGGGGGTGGGAGAGAGCATATCTTTTGTTTTACAAAGTCCTGGATAGGCATAGCAAGTAGCCAGCCAACAGTTTATGTAGATTTCCTGTGACACAGGTAAGATAGATGATACCTGTGATCCTAAATCAGACCAACCATCCAGTACATGCATGTGGTCAGCTGCATTCCAGGAGCCTGCCTAGAGCCAGCAGGCAGCTGAACTGCACAGCAAACAAGTTGAGGAATTCCTAGAATTTCTGAAGAGTATTAAAATAACGTTAGTATCCAATAGCAAGCAGGTATGAGAGATAATAGCAGAAGTGGCTGCTTGTCCTTCTTTGAAACTTGATTAAGTGCAAATTTTGTAAGAAAACATGTGAATGTTGAGACTGATTATTTCAGCTTTTCTCTACCTTCCAGATTCTTCAGAAGAAAGGATGCAAGAACTTCAGAGAGCCTCCAGAACATTCAGTAAACCCCTGTATTGTAACAATAAATTTTTTTTTCCTTCTGTTTGTAATAATTTTCCCAGTTCACAGCAATATTTGGATCTATGTTAGCAATGTATCTCCTCTTGCTATTCTACAGACACTTCTATCAGCAGCAAGACCTCTCTACATGGCAGCATACATTTCACTTCAAAGATCTTCCTAACCCTTTAGGCAGTAATTAGAGTTGTAAGGGCTGGAACCAATCTGCCTGACAGAGAAACTTCTCTGAAAACAAAGATTTTGTAAAGGTTGAAAGAGATGGTGGCAAACAAGAAATGGCTAGTGGCTTCTTGATATTTCTCCTGCTGACTGCATTTTCTAATGATCTTTCATTAAGGCTGGTGAAAGAAAACAGTTCTCCGTGCCTAACAATAAAGCCAAGAACACCGTTTCTCTCTCAAAATGTATGTTCCAAGCTCCTCCTCTCTACTGGCTGAACGTTTTCATGAGTCTGGAAATGAGACTGAAAAGACATGCTGTTGGGGTTCTATGGTAACACTTACGTCTCAACCACGTAACAAAATCTCCCTATCCTAATTGTAATATAAGTCAATATTATATTATAGCGTGAAATTTCTTACATCTTGCATTTACACACTGTAGGGAAGCCTTTGCATTGGATCATACTTATGCCATATAAAAGGGGAAACACATTCATCTCTGCCTCCCGTAGAGTCTCTGCGTCTTTGGCCAATAGCTAACAAAATCAAGGATCTTAGTTCCCATTTCCTGCCACACGCACCTCTGAAGATTACAACAAGCATTTGGACGCCAAAGCTTTTAGCAGCACTCCCTGAGCTACTAGTATCTTTGACATCAGTCCACATCTAAATTTAGCAATTCCCAGGTCAATGCAACTTTGCTATTGCCGATTTAGAATAGGACTCTGGCACGATATTCTCATTCTGAAAATAGCTTCTAATTCTTACCCAGGGCAGAAGCACTGTCTTGTCCTACCCACACAATCTAATGATTCTGTGATATACTTAGCCATTTCCATGTTCAGAATGATGCACACTGCTTAATGAAGCTCCCCAGTCCTTGTTAGATCAATAACACTGAGAGTAGGCCTAATCCAGATATTACAATACACGAAGTTTAAAGGAGTCTTAAATTTAAATCATATCTAAATCTGCAGTTGGAACCTGTCATTTAAGGGCGCAAACACCTTAAGGCATTGGCCCGAAGTTGTGTACTCCAGGATCTGAGTTTGCAAATGTGCCTTGACAGCTGGCTGTGTGTGCAAAAGAATTGATGCCAGAATGCTCCACAGATGTCCTCAGCATGTAAAGCAAACTTCATGTGCATATTCAGAGGATAAACAATGAGTCTGGGCTGTGTACATGCTTGGAGACTGTTTCGCATGTATAGAGAACTGCTCCATGCATGTGTGATGGCTGAGGCTCTCCCAGATTCTTAAAGCTGATTCTCTTTCATTTAAGTCCCATAAATGCTACCTCAGACTTCAAACCCTAGAGCTGGTCATTCATGAAGTTAATTCTGTCTCAATACAAGCTATGTGATAGCTTACACTCTGATGAGAACTTCAGAAAGCAAGGATTATGCTGCTTACGTGACACGCCACGTCTAAGTACAAACCACCAACACTTTGCAATTTTATTTGGTACTAACAGACACGAACGAAAATCAGCCACCAGTAACACTACTGTGACTCCTGCCACAGACAGTGCACATCTATTGCTTCAATACACATCGCTGTGCTTATAAGTGATCACTGTCAAGGCCACACTGACGACCCACTGATAACACCAATGCCACATGCAAGATCTAGGGGGTCACGTCATGAAAAGAGTCAAGCTGTGGTCAGAAAGCCCAGAAATAGATGTCATAGTTTTGTGCTTTTGAAGGGAAACGCACACGTTGACTAGCAAAGACTCCCAGCTCTTGTTGCAAGGTAGACCAGAAAAGTGAAGAGTGAACGTGATCCAAAGCCAATCAACCAGAAAATATTCCAGATTTACAGGAAATTCAGTTTCAGATCTGATGAAGATCAATAGCAACTGTTTGGTGCAGTTTCATGATCAATTTATCTGATTCATAGCTGTGGAGAAACAAATCTGCACTTCTGCATGCTCCCAGTCACTCCATCCTGCCCTCTCCCTTGCATTTGACAGTGACTGTACAGCAGCACGGACACAGATAAGCTGGTGAGCCAGATGAGTTGATCCAACCCAAAATTAACTGGAAAAAAAAAAAAAGTAATACTGGCTGCGCAGCTGCTAGCCCCAGTACAAGGGATACAAATGGACTACATGGGGTGAGTGTGGGGAGAGAAAGGGAAAAAAGGGACAGCAGCAGCAATCCTAAACAAACTTAAACTAATTGTAAAACCATCATCAGAATAGACCTATGAATCAGATTTCATAAAATGATACCACAGAACATTTGACTAAATCAACTCCCCAGAGTAACATTTGAACCTAAGTTGCAAAATATCCCAGCAATGTAGTTAAGGCATACAAGATACTAAGGAGTGCAGTTGTTAGGACTCCATCAACTGTAGTCGCTTTGCTACAGTAGCATCTATACAGGCTCCGTTACAGCCATTTGTGTAAATGAACTTGAAAGGGTTTCCTTCCTTGTGGTTTTATCACAAACGTCAAGCTATTTCATGCTTACTGTCTAAGCCCAGAGTCACATGATTATGAAAGACTGTCACATTTTTCATACAAGAAACATCTATGGATACACAGAAAGATTTGAAAACGCAAAACAAAAGGCTCTCAATTAGAATACAATACTGAGAGCTGCAAAGTGGTAGTAAAGGCAATGACAGTCCAGGATTATGATTTTCGAATGGAGGAAGTGGTTTGGCTTATCAAACAGAATTGAATTTCTGGATTTAAAAATCCTCTTTACATTGATTAAATATCTCCTGTCACGAATCTTAGGCCCAGATTCTGTATACTGGGCTGCAGCAGATGCTGTTCAATCACGCTAGTCCATCCTGTTGGAATAGGTCTACGTGGTGAAGGTGGCAGCAGTTGGATCAGAGGCACTTATCACAACACTGCTATGAGCACTGTGTGACTTCATCGGGTGCAGAACCATTAAATGGCAGCCTCTGATTGCAACCTCCTTGTAAAACTTCTTCATTTGTAAGCAGGCTTCTGTGTTAATTTTTCTTTCCTAGAAAAGAATGGTTGCAGGGAAATTCCTTCCTACCTTCCTCTCCCACTGGGCAAAACCAGCTAAAAGCACACACTGCTCATACCAATAGAAGGAAGCAGTAATAGCAGAGCAACCTAACACAAATCTGCAGATATCTCAATTCATTTTACAAAACTAACACCACTGCACTTCCCCCTGTTCCACTGAATCTTATCAACTCATTACATATGCTGAAATAGGGCCTGAAGTCTCCAACCACAGCTGAGGCCGGCTGCAGCAGAGGGCTCTACACATACAAGGAACCGCCCAGTCTAAAATCCCATTCCTGCAAGCATGTGGCTGTACTCTTCTGCATCAGTTCTCAAATATCAATTCTTGCGCCCTTTGCTCTCTAAACACCTCTGAAGACCTGAGCCTGTGTGCACTGTAGCAGTGCATGAGTATGATAAACAAACAAGTTAGGTACTTCCTGGAGAGAAATATCTGTGAAGTGATTTTTAGAATAGGGTGCTCGATAGTGCTGTTTCTTTCTTTGTTGGTTTAAATATGCATCCTGTTATGCGTCTCTGTAAGGGCTGTGCCAAAAAGAACAAGATAAGGCTAGGGTGGGGTGTTAAAGATTTTATTTATACATAAGTAAGGGGGATGTTCTAAAAAAAACTTCCCTAATATCATTACTGGGGAAAGGGAAGAGGTGGAGATTTATTTCTAAATAGGCTTTTTACCTCAACGTAGGATCTGACCCTAAGAATATTTTAATGAGATAAGGAGGCAAAACAGGATTTTGGTTTAAAAACAAAACAAAACAAAAAGCAAGAAAGAGAGAGAGCAAGTACTTTTTTATTATTATTACTAGAAAATAAAATCCCTGAAGTCATTTACTTTCCCACTGTAATTTCAGGTCAAAAGCAGGCTGAAGTCTGCTCATTTCTCTGATAGAAAGGCCTCTTTTAGATTGGGGAAAATTCAGATCAACCAAGATGGGAAATAATTAGTAAGCACAAATGAAAGGCTGATGATCCTTTGAGCAGATGTCACTTTTCAAGAGAAAAGTGGACACAATTGTAAGACAAACCCAGTCACTGCAAACAAAGCCTATTTATAGTGCTGATTAGAAGCACTCACTTTCGTTCTTTAATTTAAATACCTCTGACTTCGCTTTCTATGGACCCCATTCTTGCAAGCTTGTAACTATGTCTGATTCATACTTCCCCATACATACACCTTAAATTTAAAAGGTATATTTCTACTTTCCTGATTTCAAAAGTGTGACTCCCTGGAGCTGTGTTTTGTAGAAACTGTGTTATCAAGACACAGATAATACAGAAATGTTTTGGCTTTAATTTTTTAAATGTCTTTGAAACATTTGACTTTGGAATAATCCAAGTTGAGAATTTTTCATTAGTTTGCGTGGCGTGGCAAGCTGACCTCGTACACATTAAAAATATTAAGTTAAAATTGCATGCTTGTAGAAATATTCGGTTGAAACACGANNTTTTTTTTTTTTTTTTTTACACTTAGTTGTGGAAGGAAGAATCCAGCCGCTATTTTATTTTTCTCTCTGGTTTACCAAATTCAACTGAAAATGAAAACAGGAAAAACTGTTATCCCCAGCCAAGAAACTGTTAACCTAGAGTTTTTTAAATATCTCTCATTGAGAATTTCTCATTTGGAAAGGGACCATTTTATCATTGATAAAACGTGCAAATGGGATGACAGATAAAAGGAAGAATGAAAAGAATAAACTTACGAAAAAACTTTCATGAACTAGGGGAAAAATCAGCAACTACCATTTTGGTAACAAAAACATGTGATGCTTTGTTTATAAGGTTATTTCTACTATTATTTATATACTGCCTAGATAACGCACGCCAAATTTACACAGTTATCTACAAACCTTTCCTGCTAGGGTGAACCACCAACTGCAAAGAATTATATTTTCTCTTAGGGCAGAATCAAAGAGATGAAATCTGCGAAGGCCACTATAAAATGTTTAGTCATATTAAGACATATAACAGGAGAAAGGAGAGGTCAAGTGAAAAGCTCCTTAGGCCTTGAAGTTTCCCCAAACAAAACCTGTTCTACAAAGCAACACATCCTTCTGTAGGATTGGAAAAAAACTGCTCGGTTTTTACCCTTGCTCTACTTTTGTTGGGTGCCCTTGACAACAGTATGCATATCTCTGATTGTCTCTCTGTGTAAAAAGAAAACAATTCCTCACCTCACAAAGATGTTGTCAGACTTATGGTTGTAGAGTGACAACAAACACTGACGGTCATAATATGCAATAGTTAAATTTCTATGAACATAGTGATGAGTTCAGGAGTGATTCAAATCAATCACAGTCATACGAGAGAATAGAAGATAAACAATGAGCTTGTGTTTGGTACTTATGTTCAGTTTGAAAGCTCAAATTATCTCCTAAAACGTACAAGGCACCGTGTTATAGCGGCTTTTCAACTTAATTTGAATCAGTTTTTTTAAACCTAGTTTTTCCTCTTTATAAAAGGTTTGCAAAAGACTTCAAAGAAGGCACGTTCATAACGCTTACCTTCATTTAGTTTTTAAATATTTCCACCTCAGACTATAGGCCACAGAGACTGACTTATTACTGAAGCGCTTCAATGAAAAGGAATATTTTTCAGGCTCCTAAAATCCAGTCCTTCTAAAAAAGACTTAGAAGAGTTTAGAACAGGGTGTTCTCAAGCAAACCTAAACCCCACTCTTCCTTCCTGCTCTGAAGATTTCCAGCAAAAATGGGAAATAAGTGAAGTTTGCTCTGTGACCTACAAGCTAAGTAGCCAACAATAAGAGGTTATGTAGCGCCTCGGAGACTCACAGCAGCAATCGGCTAAACTTTTTATCGTGACTCCTAATACAATTTTTAAGACGTAAGTAACTTTTTCAGCATCGCGGGTGTCTTTGCGAGAGACCCTTTCCCCGCACAGCACACCGCAGCCTCTCCCCCGCTGCCTCCTCGGGAAAGGGGAAGAGGAAAGGAAAACTGCGCCCACCTGGCACACCGGGAGCGCGGCCGACGGCGGGCGGGCGCGGTGTTTACAAACACGGCGGGGCGGCTGAGAGCACCGAGGGGATCCGCGGCCAAGCCGGGAGAGCCTGCGGGGCTCGGCGGAGGGGGAGGAGAGGAGGAGCCGATTGGCTCGCAGGGCCGAGGGATCCTATATCCTGCGAGTGAATGGGGCGGCCCCAGCTGCGGGCTGGGCGATTCCTCTTCCCCGAGGAAGGAAAGAAGACGAGAGGAGGCAGCTCGCCGTCCGCTTTTGTGGGTGAGCCACCGAAACGCGTGCGGGTGTTTCCTTCCCCCCGCCACTTTTTCTAAGCTTGTTCGCTCGCAAAGAGCAGGCGGGTCGTTCGGCGTTCAGCCCCGTCTATGTGTGAGGCGAGTAGCTGGGCAAGTAAAATTCGCGAAAAGTTGCTCCTGAGCGCTCTTCTTTTCTCTCTGGCTTCAGGGACCGTAAGGGCTGGTCTGTCCGCGGGGGTGCCTCGCCTCTCCGCGGCTCTGCAGCTGCGGGTCCGTGCTCTAGACAGACAAGTTTCCTAGCTGCTTTGTTTGAAAGCTTTCGGCTACAGCCCGGATCCACGAGCTCCGTACCCCATTGCCTTGCTCATCCCTTAAAGAAGGGTCGTGTCGGGGTTTGGGATTTCAAATTTCTGTGACAAACGAGACCCAAACTTTAGTGCATTTTTAATGTCTTTTGTGTAGCACTCTAGTAGATCTTCCTTCCCCCCCCGCCCCCCCCCCCGATCGTGGCGTGGCTGTCCATTGTATTCTAAAACAAAGCAGAAAAAACTCAAGTTTTCGTGGTCCCTTCGGGGTCTTCCTGCCCTGCTCCCGTGCCGTGGAGGCACACTGGCAGCGCTCGAGCAGCGCGGTCGAACAGCCCATTCAAAGCAGCGCTGCTTCCTCCCGCCCCTCGTTCCGGGAGCCCCTCCCGCTTTCGTACTTCTCCAAATTATTATTGTTATTATTACTTTTGCTACTGGAAAAGACGTCTTCCTGTATGTTGTATTTTTTTTTTTCCTTCCCGGCTGTTCCCACCCAAGAAACTCGCAAATCCGGCTGGGAGTTGCTCTGCTCCGTCCCGGGTTGCAACAGGCAGGGCCCGCAGGCGCTGGGGCGGCCCCTCCCGCCCCGGCCTCGTTAGCGCCCCGCCGGGCGCGGCAGCTCCTCGCTCCTCCGGCCGGCCGGCGGCTCCGCGCCGTAGCCCTTCCCCGAGCTTTTTGGCGGGGCTCCGGAGAAGAAATCGGCTTGAGGAAATGCCTTAAGCGTAAGGAGGGAGATACTGAACGCGTTTAGAAGGTGTGCTTGCGCTCAGGCTGCCTGTAAAGCTCAAAAAGCCTATCTTTGTTTTTTTCTTTTCCCCCTTGTCCGTGCTCTCGCCCGGGCCGCGGGCGTGCCTGCCCCGGCGGGGAGGCGGCCGGGAAGGGCCGGGCCGGTTCCCTCCTTTGTTCCCCGGCGGGGCGGCCGCGTGGCTGGAAGCGGCTCCCTCTGCCCCCTCCCTTTCTGCCCCTTCTCTCCCGTCCCAGGCTGCTCCCGGAGCTCCGTGCAGGCGCCGGGGAGGGGGCGGTGGAAGCGCTAATGCGGGGTCGGGGGCTGTCCCGGGAAGCCGTTCCGCGCCGGCCACAAGAACCGGCGGAGACGGCCGGGGCAGCGGCGGGAATCCTGCGCGCAGCAGGGCGAGCTGCCGGGTGCCGCCGAGCCGGCTGGGCCCGGGGCCTGGCGAGAGCTGGGGTGCGCGGGGAGGCGGCTCCGCGCTGGCTGCGGGGAGCGGAGAAAACGGGTGGCTCGCAGCGGCACCCTCGCTGCGGGGACCGCAGGAAACGCCTGAGCTTTTGAGGAAAAGCAGCTTTGTTAACCGCTTCTGGGCAAGATCTTGGAACCTCTCTGGAGACAGGAGGCCGGCTTGACTCCAATGTAAGCAACTACGTTATGTGCAACGCAATAATTTAAAAAAAAAAAAGCCTGAAATTCTATTTTAGCTACACAAAGCACTGGAGAACTCAGTATGTGCTGCTCTTCCATGCTGGAGCGTCCTCATCTCTTGCCTGCCAAGGCTTATGCCTGAGGATCTCTCAGCAGTAGCGCATACAAATGTTTAAATCTAGTTTGTGTGATACTGTCTTGTTCTTACATCTTTGCAGTTCTTGCTTATCCCCTAGCAGCTGGAGAGGGAAAAGGGTGGGGTTAGGAAAGGGATAAATGATTCTGAAAAAGCAAAAATAGTTGTCTTCTAAGGCAGTATAAACGCTAGCTTTTCTGTTGAACAGGGCAGTAGACATCAAAGCACTGTTGATAACAGCCATGGAATGTTCCAGTAGTATGTCCAGAAGGCTGGACCATCATGCAGAGCTGGGTGTTGTGCTGGTATTATGGGGGTTACCAGTTGTCTGTCCTGCATAGAACTAGTTTCCTGGAAGCCCACCATCTGATGTCTAAAGAAATGTAATCTCAGTGAAAATGCAGGCTCTTTCACTGGTAAGCTTTTGTGGTTTTTTTCTGCTTTGAAATTTAACAGCTGTGTCTGCTTACTAGTTCTCTTCCATTAAGTGAATCAGCTGTGTCGCTGCTTTCTTTAGCTTCATAAACTGAGAAGCAAGCTGGTTGCTAATGCTGCCCAAAGCAGTAGCTGGGACAGTCTCTCTGACATCTGGCCAAACTGGAGTAGCAAGTACTGAAAGAAGGAATGGTAATTCACCTACAGATTGGGGAGCAGCATGTGGAAAATCCTGCAAGTCATCACTTATTTGAAAAGCCAGTGGCTTATGTATGCAGTGTTATTCTTTACCTACAGTGTTGTGGCATCTAGGACGTACTAAGCATTGCCTCATCTCCCATGGTGATCAGTCTATGCCTCAAGAATTGTTTAGGTAATCCTTTAACTTCAAGCTGTCACCTACTAATAGTGCCTGTGTGGACACAGGTACTGATGGCTTTTTGTTGGTGGGAAAACTTCCTGTGGTTTTGTTGTTACTGCAGTAGGTTTGCTGGGCCTTGGACTCAGCAGTGGAAGTGACAGATTTGTGTTGCACTACCAGCTCTTCCTTCCATATGGCTTGCAGAATATAGTGAGGTGCCCTTCTCAGCTTCCTAGGACATTGAACGTCTGGAGTGAGGCTATTTGATTATTCATCAGACTGTGGAAATAGCTAACCTTTGAATTCCAATGTAAGGCAGTATGGTCCACCTCTGTCAGGCTGGCCAGAAGTGATGATAGGACTTATCACTGATGCAGGAAACATTGTGTGTTTGGAATCTCATCAACATTTGGGAAAGTGTGGTCCAGATCTTGAAATGAGGTCTGTTCAAGTAGCCCTGACCTGTGCATTCTCAAGTCCTCAAAGTCTAAAATAAATTTATGGATGCTTGAGAGGCTTCCCTTCTTTCATAAGTTTCACAAATAGGACATTTTCTCTTGGCAGCAAGGGGGGAATGCTATGGAAGGGTCTTTGAAACGTGACTCGACCTAAATTCTACACTCTATGGGGAAACTATCACAATGTACAGAAAGAAGATGATGAAACAATCCCTTTGCTTTGGAATTGAATCTTTTTAGAAGAAACTGTACCAGTCATGAGGTTTACCTGTTGCTTGAGTGTTGAAAATCAGATTACGCAACCATAGATAAAACTGTGGTTTGGAGATGCTGCTGCTAGATGCCCAAATAACTTGGAAAACCTAAAAGATCCCAAGACTACTTAAGCACCCTGAAGACAGATGACCTTGAAAGAAGGGAATGTTGTAAGGGAAAATAACGTAGTTTGAAGGAATGTTGAAGAGACATACATCTACATCTTGCTAATATCATAGACTGTAGGAGTTCCTGGCTCATAGCATAGATCAAGTTTGCTTGCTGTGAAGCAGCTTCATGAGGTTGAGCTTGACTGTTTGGTACCATCTACATACTGCTGGATGTAGTTTTATACTTGAATAAAAAATGTTTGGTCACTGAGAACTACTAGGAGTGCTGCCATGCTCTGAAGACCTGCTGTCACCTTTCAGGGTGTAGCAAGTCTGTTCAGAGATTCCCAAACAATTTCTGAAACAACTCCTTTGATCAACACAGACGATATTACTGGGAGGCGTCTTGGGACTTATCAACAAAGGAAGGTATTTTAGCTTGTTCTTTCCATTTAGAGCAGAGGAAGCGTGCTTCAAATAGAACTTTGCCTGAGATTATTGTTGTCCCAGTAAGTCAGTCTGCTCACATTTCTTCTCCTGCTGCATCCTGCAACTTTACAGTTCTTCGTTTCATTTCTGAGAAGACCGGAAGTGGTTTGTGCTGAATGTGGTAAAATGGACTTTTGTATTAGGGCAGGAAATTTATGGCTTTTCTTCAGTTTTTTGTTTTTAACTCATACTCATCGTATGCAAGTGGTTTCCCTCTTCCTCTGATCATTCTTTCATGGCCTATGAAATGGATGGATGCATTTTCTTCTACTTAATTCAGTTAACTAAAGAAAGACCTGTGTTTCACTCTGTACTAGCCACGTACACTGGGATGTGTAATGCCATGTGTCTTATCGTTGAGACAGTCCTTTTGCAAATCTTCCTTGCAATTTTCTTGTCTCCTCAATAAAATATTTTTTCACCACACTTTTAGTAGGAAACCTTTATAGTAGTTTAGCCATAGGAGTAGCAAAGGCGCTGAAGTTGTGACATTCTTGTCTGAGTTTGTCTGCTTTGCTTGTCTTCAAGCTCTGAGTAAAGTTCTGCAGTAATTAAGGGAACTTACTTTCTATTGCATTGTTCTCAAAGTTCAACTTTCTAGAATGATCAGACTTCTTTAATGGATGTTTTTGTTTTTTTCCTCTGCCTTAAGTTCATCCCTGTCTTGTATGCTTCTGCTCCTGTCTGTGAGCTCTGAAAGGACGGTACAAAGACTGTCTTCCAGTGACTTCCATTTTAGTTTCTACTTACTTTAACTGAAATGTCCTTACAGAAATTCTTAATCTGGTGCTATGTGTATTCCAGTGCTATAGGTAGTTCAGTTACACTCTTGGCCTTGTTTGTATATATGTAAGCATATGTATTTTCACTGACTCTAGATGTTATTAAGTAGTGTGACCTCCTGTCTATTTCTCCTGAGCAAAGATGAGTACTGCTGGTTAAATGTGAATGTGCAAGTTGCCTCATTTTATTTACAAGGACTGTGTAGTCTTAGAAAAATCTCACTGCCTGTTAAACATGTTGGGAGAGTTTTTGCAGTCTCTTTGTTTGACTCTTATCTGATTTGAATCCTGAAGCTAGGCCTGAAGAATTCTTTGTAGCCCTCTGTTCTGGGGCTTGTTATGGCCAGTGACTACTTTGTAGCTCTCAGAGGGCACTTCAACTGCAGTCAGCTAGAAACTGCTGGATACTGCTCTTAAGTCCCAGTTGCTACAACTTACTATACTGTCACATTTCTCATAAGTGGGGGGGGGGGGATAGTTCTTTTCTGCTGTGGACTAGGGGTGTTTCTGCTCCCTGTATTTGATAAGAAAAAGCAGATGAGTATCTCTTGTTCCATCTCTGGCCTTGTTGCATTGCAGAAAGGGCGGCTGCATATAAGGCCAAAATTCTCCTTGGTTACTACAGAAGTGGGAGAGGATTAATGGAATTCATCCCACCCATCTTGCAGGCAGGCTTAAACAAAGTCTTGAACTGCTATTATTCCAGCCAATCTGCAGCTCCTTTGTATTTGTTGAGGTGGTTCTTGATTCACTTCATCAAATCTGAGATGTTTGTTCCTTTCTGGCCTGCTTGAAAGCAGCATTGAGTCCCCCAACATGTATGTGGGAGTCTTCTATATTGAATCTATTTTTCAATTTACAGAGAACCAAAAGCTTCTGATATGAAACACTTGACTGTCTTGAAACCTATCTAAAATGTGAAAACTATGTTAAATCCTTGAAACTTATGTAGTCCTATAAAATAATTGAAATAGACCTTAGCTTAACGTTGTACTTCTAAACTGGAGGTAAGCTAGCCACACAAATCCAGATCTCATGGAAGTGCTAAAAGAGTGGTGACTTCTGTCAAAAGCTGTTGCAAATGCAGGAAACTTTCTCCTCTGTAGTACTTTTCAGTGGCCACCTCTTCCAGTACACTTGGCTTTAACAAAACTTTGCTTTTTTCCATTACCCCTCTCCCCAAACTGGCAATTACTCCCCATGACATGGTTATCTTTTAATATAGATAGCTATTAGTTGGAGAGCATGAACCTAACAGGTTTAGAAGAGAACTGTAACTGATAGGAGCTTGACTTTCTTCAAGCTACGCGTACCTCTTAAACATAATGTTTCTAGCATGTTTATTCAGTTTCATCTTTTAAAAACATTTGGGAGTTTTTCATTATGCTACTGAAGACTTCATGAACTGCAGTCTGAAGAGACTGCAAATATGAGAAATTGAGTCAGTTTGCTATTTGTAGGTAATGATTCCCTTAAAGTTAGGGTGACTCTTCAACTGAATTCAAGGTGTTGCTTACATAACTTTAATTTCATTTTCAATAAAATGTCTATTCTTTAACTTCTGTTGGTGTATCTTGAATGACTTATACTTCATGCTTCTATAGAAAGTGTAGCATATATTTATGTACTCTTACTTTTATGTGGCATTTGCATGTGTTGAAATGGTGTTAGCAGATTTATGCTGAACTACCTCAAATGGGAATTAATCTCCTAAGAAAATAAATGAAGCACAAATGCAAAACAAGAAGAGACTATATAGTAAAACTGCTTGCTTGATTCAGATAGATTAATTTCCTATTAATGAAAGAAGATAACCTATTAGATGTGATTATCCAAGAGTCATTAATAGCAGGACAGGGTCACTAATAACTCTCTTCTTCCATCAGCCTGAAGTAGAACACAACACTTCTCTTTTCAGCTTAAGAGTTGCTGGCAGCTATGTACAGCAGTGAACGGGAGGGTGTGAGAATGAACGAGGCGCGACTCTGTTAAGGGCCAAGGGAACACTGTGCAATGACTGTTCTTTTAAGTGCTAGTAGATCTGTGGGTGTAAGGCAAGCTGAGTGGCTTAACTGACATTAGCTCTTGGTGATCTCTAAAGAGGAAGGCTTTGAAGTGCTGTGGCAATGGGAGCTCTGCTAAATTTGTGGATGTGATGAGCCATTAAGGGGTCCATCTTAAAGAGGTTCTCTTCCTCATGACTTTTTGCTCAGCAGAAAGTTGATCTCTTAAATTAACTATATATGCAGATGCTTTCTTCTACAGGTAATAGAAGCACTGCTTTTCTTCAGTGAGCTGCTTCTATTCAAGGCTGATCCTACAGCTTTAAGTAGATTATCTTATAGTATCTTAAATTACCAGGAGGCCTTTGAGCATAGGTGTGTGCTTTGCTTGAAGTAAGTCTCTGTGCAAAGCGGATTGTCAGTCTAGTCTTAAACATTATGCTTGCTGGCTGTGTGTATATGGCAGGGGAAGCATGGCCTTGAAACTGAAGACCAGGATACTTCCCCTGGCAATGGAGAAAATTAGTCTTTACTGTATAGTATCCCTGTGCACAGGACTGGGACCTGATTTGCATCTATTATTTCTACATCCTGCCTGAAGAACTGAAAAACAGGCTATCTACCTGACTATGTAGCTCATATCTTCTAACTGGAAGCTCTTAACAGAAATAAATGATGTTGGTTCTTCCTGAGCAGGAAAGTGGTCAGAAACTGGAAACTAGTGCTCTGCAGCACAGCTTCCTTGAACCCTAGGTAGACAAGTAAACCTGCACACTGGACTTGTCTCCCAGGGTTCTACTTGTACTTTTAGGAACATAACCACTGGAGAAAGACTTGATATGAAAGGAAATCAAACTGTGGATTGATTGTGGAAACTGTGGATTTCTGGCATGTTCAGTTGCATATAGAGTATAAATGCTGTCTGGATGGCAAGTCAGCATGATATTATGCTAAAGTAAAGGAGCTGTGCTTAGGGGAGAAGCAAGTCATTGCAGCTGAACTGAGTTGGGAAGCCTAGGTGGGATGATATGCTGTTATGCGGGCTCACCAGTTCAAGTAGATCTAATCTGTGCTACCTTAAGTCTGGAATCTAGCATTGCAGAACACTTGAACAAAACCAAACACAATATAATTAAACAAACAAAAAAAAAAAACACCATAAACCACTGGTCCCTGTACCCTGGAAGTTGACCAGTATTTGACTTGACTTTTTAAACTCCAACATGTATCATCATCATTGGTCTAACCAAAAGGAAAAACAAACAGTGCTTTGTCTGGCTTTAATCTACAAATTGGATGACTCACTTGTCTTCAGTGTTCCTGTCTTAGCACCCAAGTGTTAACAATGAGTATCCTCTAAGTTTTGACCCTGAACTCTCACTGCAATATGGGAGATGCATCTGGAGTGTGATACTGAATTGGAGCATAGAGTAGGGTTTTGCCTGATGAGGAAGAGGGGATAGACTGGAGAGCAGATGAGAATGCTTGTTCTGGAGTTAAACTTAAAACCTGGATCTAAGATAGCAAATCTTCACCATTAATCTGAGGAAACAGCAGCTTTGACCTTCAGTGGTACTGATGCTTATGAAAAGCTCTTGCTTTTCTAGATCATATCTGTGAATCTAAACAAATGCAGTTTGGTGGTTTTTTAACTGAACAGATCAGGGCTGCTTAAATACTAGTTCTGTGTTTGATATTTAAGCTCTGCCATCCACACTCATGGGGGTAACATTATTAATAGCTGCAGCTAATGTGCTCTGCACGTTTTGTGCATGCTTCTGCTTCAGTACATGGGAGTTGAAAAGAATGTGTACCAATCTGGCCTATCTTTAAATACTAGCACTATGAAAGTGAGCTTACATAAATGCAGACTGCTGTTCAGTATAGCGTTAGAGCTCATCAGTGCCATCTGCCAAAACACATGTTGGGTTGTACTATAGGTACCATTACAGCCTTTGTAGCTGTGTCTTAAGAGCTGTGACTTGCCTGCATGGAAGTTAAGTACGTACTTAGTCAACCTTCTCAGAAAATGAGGGCACGCAGCCTCAATCATGTTACCGCCAGACTCTGAAACTTTAGAATATTATCCTTACTGGCAGTGCAAAGAACTAACTCTTCTCACTAGCTCAGTCTAGCACAAAAGAATAGAACTTCGTGTTGGTGTTTGTGTATTTTGCACAATCCATTGAACTAAATCATCCATGTTTTGTAGCCTTTTATTCTGGAAAACAGTCTTCCCTTCTAGCTTGCCTGGGGAAGAGTCTGCATTGGCTATACCAGGTTAAAGCAACTGAAAATTGCACTCAAAATGTAGACTGGTGCTTAAAAGGGGTGGTCTTGCACCTCTCCTGCTATCTGCACAGTAGCTGTTCTGGGGAACTGATCCTGCTGAAAGCAACTTAAGAAGGCATACCTCTACCTTCTGGCAGACACTTCCACTTAGATTTGCTTGTAGTAGCTGGGAAGCTTGCAGCTGTTTTAAAGGAAATGGAAGAAGTTCTTGTCCTTTCCATCCAATTGCTATAGCAAGTATAAAATGTCTGTAGCAGCTAAACCTCTGCCGGCAATTAGCTGTTTCCTGGCAGTCCTAAGCATTTACAACCTGTTTTGCTTCCAACCCTGAAGAAGCTAAAATGCTTTACTCAATTGACATCTAATACTTTGCAAGAAAATTCAGAATCCTTTAAATTTCACTGCCAACCAACACTTCAGAAATTGCCTCAACACTTGCAAACATTGCATATCAATGACAAGCAACAAGTGGTTGCAGCTTGCAATATCTGTCACTTTTTTCTACTTGTTGCTGTAGGTTTTTCTGATATGAAGTTCCCCTGGTGTGCTATATGTCAATGTCTTTTTTTAATAGAGGGATTCTTTTCAACTGAGCAACTACAGAAGTTCAAAATGCATGCACAAAAAGCATTTAAGAATGCTGATTGTATTATGCCAGGAAACTGTACCCTGCCTGCAAATTGAAGGCAAACTATGAAATGTGTAGGCAAAGCTTGCATATGAAATCGCAGGTGATGGGTTAAATTGTCTTGAAACTGAACTTTCAGTCACTCCTGCATTTGTTCCTCATTTATGCAAGCAACATTCATCACCTGTCTTTCTACACTTCTCATACATCTTTTGAGCACTAGACTTTCTTTTTAATTGTTGTCTTGTTGAATTTTTTCTTAAATATCTATCCAAATTGACTTCCATCTCTCACCAGTTTTGTACAGAACAAGGTGTAACATTGGGGGTTTTGACACTACTTGAAAGTTTCTTTGCAGGATATATGCATGTGCTTCCTTTCCATCTTGGAGCTTGTGAACTATGTAGAAAGGAAGGATCAGATAAGTACCTTACTACATCTTTTTTTTTCTTAAAACAAACATCTGTCACTATGGCAGGAAATCCTAATAGCGTCAGGGCAGTGACTTGTTTCTGTCCAGTTTTCTTCCTTGGTACAGCTCATATGAGGAACTTGAAGATCTGTTTCAATGAAACTTCTTCGTGTATAAACTCTTCAGACATTAGGGAGTGAAGGGGAAGGACATTGGCCAGGGTAGAGACGACAGATAACATGACTTGTATAGACATGCCAGCAACAGAAAAAACGGTAAGAAGAAACTGAGTTACATAGTCTTCTAGCTAAAGCTGTAAGCAGCAAAGTCAGCTCAGGCCTTGCCTCCATTAAGACAGGCACATACCTTCTTACCCTTTATTAGTTAATATGAAGGGGAAATCTTGTAAGCCATCAGAACACACGATTACATGTTTATTTGATGTGTTAACTTAAGGCTATATTTTCTTTGGTCTTCTGGTGCAAGCAGTACACTAATACTGCTGGAGATGGAGGAGTTCAATTTCATAGGGATTATAACTGTTTAAATTGCTCAAACTAAACACTGCAAAAGTTTTAAATTCTATCTACCAATGAAAATGCTCAAACATGCAAAAAATTTGTTATTTGAACCCTGTAGCTGCTGCTTAAAGAGACTTTGAAAGCTTCAATAAAATCCAATGTGGTCTTCTCAGGATCATCTCACTGTCTCACTAGGCTTGACAACTCTGCCTGAACTGAAATCCAGGCAGTGCTAATCTTAGTCCTTGCAGCATGTCTGGCTTCTGCCCCCTCTTGTTAGACACATTCCTGCAGTGTTGTGGAAGTGGTGTTGCAGCTGAGGTCCGTGTGACATGCAAAGCCTTCTGGCAGGATGAAGCACCTTTGCAATGTCAGGCTAGCACTATCAAACAAGCTGAGCTGGAGTAGTTTAGTGACAGGGCTGTTCTGACTACAGTTCAAAAGCCTGTCCTAGAGTTTCAAGTTTTCTATAGTAACAAAGCCTGGAAGTAGCCTTAGGTAAAGCTGAAAGCTTTGAAAACCATGAATGTCATGCTTGGTTCTGCAAAACAAAACCCCTGAGTCCTTTTTTGACCTGAGTTCAGCTTCTAGATGCAGCCTGACCTAAATTAACTGCTTACTGTTACTTCACTGTTTCAGCAGGTTGGTTTTTGAGGAAGAGTTTGGGAAGAGTGAACTGTATTTGACTTGCGGAGCAACTAGATAAGCTTGAGCTGATGCAAGCTGCAGGAGGTCTGATGAGAGGTAATGATGAGAGGGCAGGGCCATCCCCAAATGGCAGCAATAACCTTTTTATTGAGCTCAATCACATGGAACTGCACCCTTAGAGTAATTGGTTGTTCTCTGGCACAGCCAAGGATGAACAGCTGATTTCATAAACATTTGAGTTTGTTGAAGGATTCCTGCTTCCTTGATGTCTGTCATATGCTGTAAGCCAAATAAAAGGGATAATGTGGACACCAAAGCTGGCATCTGGTGAAACAAAACTGATTGTAGCTAGGAAATGTCCTTAATCTAAAGAGCTGATTCTGCGTGTATTTTATTAAGCAGGGAAATCCTTGTAAATCATTCTTTAAGTAAACAATTTTTGTCTTCTTACTGGAGATAGAAGAGTTTTAGTCCTTCAAAATACCATGCAAGAGTTGATGTGAAAGGGACTGTTGCTACAAGCTAAGTTTTTTTTTTTAATAAAAAAAGCTCTACTCTAAACAGTGTTTACTAGAGTATCTCACATTGCTTGGGAAAGCTGCTTGTAAATGTCTGTCCTATGCAGGAGAGAAACAAGTATACCTGATGATCAAGTAATCTTTGTCCTAAAAACAGATGTAATGTGGAGATGTGCTGTGTCAAATTGATTACAGATTAATTGAAGCATGGCCTATGTATTGTACCACATAAACTTTCTAGCTGTGGGTGAGGGAATGTTTTCTCTGGGCAGTCTCAGCTGGTCTCTTCTTGGGTTTAGGTTTCTCTCAGGGTGTTGGTGGTGGGGAATCTCTTGTGTTGGGGTGTCTCTTGCATGAGTGTTTTCTCTGAGGTCCCTCCCATGAGTGTCTGTTTCATGTCTGCGGTGTCTGTTTCTTTAGTCTCTTTTCTGTCTCCTCCGCAGACTTCCCAAAATTGTTTTTTCTACTTCTATTCTGAAGTTAACTTCATACCAACTTCTTTCAAATGCTGACTTCTGTGGTATATGCTTAAGGTAGCTCCCTGTGGATCTGCTTTTCAGTGGTCACTCCACAAATTATCATGAAGGCTTCATATTGCATAAAACCCCTCTGGGATGAAAGTGGAGCTAGCATATTTACAGAATGCAAAGTACAGAACTGTAAACAGTTGCTACATTCAAATGACACAGTTGTGCTTATGGTAATACCAACAGGTTAAATAAACCTCTCTCAGAAAAGTAGGATTGCTGCAGGGTGAAAAAAGCTTTCAGAAGTTGTAACTAGGGGAAGACCACACACAGTTGTGACTTTTAGATCTACCTGAAGGGAAGGCAGCTACAGGAACTGTATGGGTGCTTGGTTCTCCCAGTCTCTCTCCAATCTAAGAGTACATCTACAAGATTCCAAGCAAGAAAATCACACCAAGAGGCAAAAACATGTTAATTATGGTTTAAAAAAAAAAAAAACTGTCAAGCATGGTTTTATCTGTTTCCTCTTGCTAGGAATAACATTTCTTTCTCTTCTCAGAATTAAGAGAATCCATTGGCAGTAAATAGCTCCTGTGAAGTACAGGTAGAGCCACCTGTTAAGGGGAAGGCTTAACTAAATCCAAAGGATTGGTATTGCAAATGGCTATAAAGTTCTCTCAGTGAAGGATATTCTAGGGTATCAGCACCTTTGATGCAAGTCTCTGGGCTTTTTTTTTGATGGAGATGGTGTGGGGGGAGGGAAGCCTCTTTAAAATGTCATCAGTATTGCTCACTTATAATTGCATTTAAGTTTTATCTGAGGGTCCTGTTTCTGAGGAGGATTCTGAAGAAATTCTCTGCTAAATGCTGATCTAATTCCCCTGAACTAGATCAAATGAGACTAGACTTACAGCCTTTAGTCAGTTGTTTTATGGCTTTCTTTTTCCAGGAAAAACTTCGATTTTCTTTCCAGCATCTCTGACTTTTTGGAGGGGATACTAGAGAGCAGGAAACTTGCTCTTTGCTCATCTCTCCCCCTGCATCTGCTCCATAATTAAAGCTGTTCGCACAGATATTTCTGTGGGTTTTTTTGTTGGGTAGTTTTAGTCTTCCCTAGTGGCAATAGCTGTTGCATAGGTTAGCCTCACTATTAGTCTCAAGTTAACTGTGTTACTTTGTGGTGTTGACTGTTCTCTCACTGATTCCTTTTACCAGATGACATGGGCAATTGCAGACTTTTGTCAAAACGCTGTCAAAGTACAATCAAAAAAAGCTACAGAAATCCTGGTCACCATGTACAGGTTCGTAGGAGCTTACCAAGTACAGGTACTTTGCTTTGTGCTGCCCCCTACTCTTAGAAAAGTCATTTGGCTGCTCTTAAGCTATCCTGATGGCAGTAGGCAACCTGACCACTTAGGCTGAATCACCTTTATTTTTCCTCCTGTCTGTGATGACTGGATACTGCCATTGGCTTTACAGTGCAATCCTACCTTTCTTCCCTTTCCATGACACCTGCTGTGTATGTCAACAAGTTGATGTACACATTGTAAACTTAATTGGGTGAGGCAATGCTGCAGCATTTGTGTTAACTGGCCAACTTCATGCAGAGTATAGATTTTTTTTTTGGAGAGGAGCACATATAAGCATGTAGGACAGAGGGGAAAACTAAAACTTATCCTAACTTTCAGAAAGCAGTAGATATTTTCAGACTTACTCCTTGAAAAAGCTATCAAATGTCTGGATTTCTATAACACTCTAGCTTCTTGTCTACATCTCTGTGCTTCATCTGAAATGAGTAAGCTTTGCAGTAGCATTCTATTATAAAGTTGCTGAGTTTATAACTCTGAGGTGCATTGTTTAACTTAAACCCATTTTATTTTGGAAACATTAAACTGATACTATAAAAAGTGCTGACTGATTGTTATTCACCAAACTGCCCATACAGCTTTTCTGTTATGCAGTACAATCTGCAAGCCTCAACTGCACCAATCCATAGTTTCCATTTTGAGCAGTCAGCCCTCCTCCATGTTAGATTACTACACCACAAAATTGCAGCAGGTTTTACTATCGCAATCTAGTTGGTTGCTTTTTCCTAATGCTGTCTAGTTGCAAGACCTCAAATGGGTAAAATCTCTCAATGCTTGTGTTGCATGTAACTTCTAATGTAACAGCAATAGCTCATGTTCTCTTGCTTTGGAGGTTGTGTTTGCCTGCAGTAAGTGCTTAGCTAATGGGGTGCTGTTCCTTATGCTACTTGCTAGTCCTATGTTTCTGGCTCTGAGTGCTCAGCCTGGGTTTTTATGGGATGAGCAGGTAGCTGCTCCTCTGGGCTGTTCTTGTTTAGTATATAGGAGAGACTAACTCCAGCTACAAGAACGAAATCTTAGAAACTGCAGGGCAAGAAGGCTGGACTTGCATGGCTTTGTTCTTAGATTCTTCACTAAAACCCTCGCCGGTATCAGAGAGGGTAGCCCTGCAATGGTGGCTGTCTGGTATTGAGGTATAGCTGTGACAGAGGTGCCTAACTGAGAAGTTTGTGGTCCCAGCTGGTGTAACCTGCTGCATAACCTGTAACTTAACCTGAGCTTGGGTTGCAAATAGTCTCTATCCTCACCATCGGCTAGAAAGCACAGGTCCTAAGATGTAATACATAGGGTGTTTTGAATAAGGGGTGTCACTGGAGCATGGTTCTATTAACGGCTCTTTTCAGTCAGGTTCTGGCAGGCTGCAGAAACGAAACGGCTGCTTACCTTCTACAAGCCTGCCCGTGGGGTCGAGCCGGGAGAAAGGCACCCTGTGCCCTTCCTGCCGGGCAGTCGTGGGCAGGAAGGCTCCGTAGGAAGCCGGTGCGGCGCTGCCCGGGCTGCGTTAGGGGGGACGCGGCGGCGGTGCCTTCCCGCCCATCCCCTCGGGGCGCCCGCGCGGCGGGATTGGTGGCCCAGCTGCGCCCCTCTCGCCTGCCGTGAGGAGCCCCGTGGGGCTGAGGCGGCGGCCTCGCCTGTGCCCCCGCGTCCCTCTCTCAGGCGGGAACGAGGGCAGTCCCAGCGGGCTCCGGCTCGCCCAGAGCCTGGTTGAAGCGGGGTGGTGGTGAGGGGAGGGTGGCTGCCGGCTGGGGGGAACCTGCGGTGGTGAGGGAGGCGAGGCCTAGTAGGCGGCTCTGGCTGTTGTGGTGGCCCCGGCCCTCCCCTACCAGGGAGCTGTCACTGGTGTCTGTGCGGGCCTCACTCTTCAACAGGCTGGGCTTGCTCTCCAGCTTAAACAATTTAAACAAAATGTTATCTGTTGGTTAATGACAATGGGTTTTCCTAAGAGTTTCTTGTCAGAACTGAAGCCTCTGCATCAGCTTCCCCTTCTTTGCTAACCTCCCTCAAGCTTTGGGCCACTGACAGCCTCAGACTTGCTGCCATTTTGGGAGTGGGGTGGAAATGTAGGTGAGCGGTGATGGGGCATATCTTAGCAAAGCAGTCAACTCCTCTCCCTGACAAAACATAAAACCAGATGGGTTAATAGCAACTCACTAAAACTTCCCTCCCTCCCCTTCTTACAATTGGTAGATATTCATCTTCATGAAAGAAACCAGCATGTGAGAAGATCTGATTAGAACCATAGTGTTCACTTCAAGATGCCACAAAGGAAAAAAACTCATCTCAAATCTCATATTTCAAAACTATCTTCTCTATTCCAATACAAGAAAAATGTTTTTGAGAAAGATGACATGTGAAATTTGTGAAGGAAGCTGGCTTTGCAAGGACACTGAATGAAAGACAACATGCCTTACAGTGGACATTTATCCTGAAGGGGTGACACTGCTCTCAAAGTAAAACACAGGCACTCTAAAAACACTGATCCTGAACAGGAATAAGGATTACAAGAACTGCATCAGAATGTTTGTTAGTCCCAGAAGAGTCAGAAAATGCCAGTTTTTGCAGATATTTGCCACTTGCTTCATACTATGTCTCATGATTTTTTGGGGACCATTTGATAATCGCATTGTAAGCCATATGAAGTCCTATTCATACAGATACCTCATAAATAGTTACAATTTTGTGAATGAAAGCCTGTCTATCAACAGGGATGACTTGGACAGAGTATCAAGCTACCAATACTTGATCAACCACAGAGAGAAATGTCAACAGCAGGATGTCCTTCTCCTGTTGTTTGTGAA
Source organism: Chauna torquata (assembly GCA_013399475.1). Lineage (NCBI taxonomy): Eukaryota > Metazoa > Chordata > Aves > Anseriformes > Anhimidae > Chauna > Chauna torquata. The sequence goes on from VXAL01006448.1 coordinate 126,444, forward strand.
GACTTCTCCTGAAAACCATCATCGGAGGGATGCAATTCGACAGACTTGGGGTAATGAGAAATATGTTCGTTCTCAACTTAATGCCAACATTAAAACTCTTTTTGCTTTAGGACGACCAACAAATCAACTGCAGCAAAGAGAACTTCATCTGGAAGACCAGAAATACAATGATTTGATTCAGCAAGATTTCTTGGATACTTTTCACAATTTAACTCTTAAATTACTCCTACAGTTTAGCTGGGTGAATGCCTACTGTCCTCATGCCAGGTTTATTATGTCTGCAGATGATGATATATTTATTCATATGCCAAATCTTGTTGCTTATCTCCAAAGTCTAGCACAAATGGGTGTTCAAGATCTCTGGATTGGCCGTGTCCATCGCGGATCCCCCCCCGTAAGAGACAAGACTAGCAAATACTATGTTCCATATGAAATGTACCAGTGGCCCTCTTATCCTGACTACACAGCAGGAGCTGCATATGTAATATCAAGTGATGTAGCAGCTAAAGTATATGAGGCTTCATTGACTCTCAATACAAGTCTTTATATAGATGATGTCTTCATGGGCCTCTGTGCCAATAAAATGGGAATTGTACCACAATATCACGTATTTTTTTCTGGGGAAGGAAAGGCTCCGTATCATCCCTGCATTTACAATAAAATGATGACATCTCACGGACATGTAGATGATCTTCACTATCTCTGGAAGCAGGCTACAGATCCCAAAGTTAAAAAGTTTTCCTCAGGGCTTTGGGGTAGAATATACTGCAGAATAGTTAATATTGTGCTTCTCTGTAAACTATACTATGAGGACACATATCCTTGTTCAGCTGCATTTTCTTGATACTTGAATATCTGTTGAAGATCCACTGAGCCAAAACAGAGCAACAACTTCTTAGCTGTTTATTCAAAATGTGTAAACATGGAAAGAGGGTAAGACTTCAATGTGAATAGCTGGGGTGTGGGGAGGGNTATTGGAATAGCTTTCCTATTGTACTGCAACTTTGTACATTGTAGCCTGTTGTTTTGTTTTCTTATTTTTACACTCTTCATGGGATGAGAGCCTGGATTATATGATCATTAAATGAACTATAATGGACTTCTAGATTTTGAAGTGCTTGGTGAAAACATCGGTTACTTTGAACTTGTCTGTAAGTCTTGATGCTTTTTAAAAAAAAAAGCAATATGAGCTAAGGCATGTGATTAAAAAAAAAATCTGTATCAAAATGGAGTAGACCTCGAAATAAGAGGAAAATAGAACTTCTGACTCAATGAGACTATTATAGTAGTTTAAGCCAATGTAAATTGGTTACAAATATTCAGAATTTCTGAACGCTTCATAGAAAGTATGTCTGGACCTGCATAATGGACAAACAGTGCTAGAAGTAAAGACCTGCTACAGTCTTTTCCTCAAAGCTCCCTAAATCTTTGAAGTAAGGAAAACTGTATGAGTGCCCTCTGACTTGGTTCTTTTAAGTAACAAATGAGCTCCCGTTAGATCAGGAGTGAGCTCAAAAGGATGAAAATCTACTACTACTTATGTAACTGGTTGTGCTAATCTCTGCCTTCTGAAAACTAAAGATGTGTAATTAAACAATCCAATATTTAATAAGGAAATAGGCTAAGTGCATTTAAGGCTGGTTTTCTTCTAACAATGCTTTTGTTTTACCATATTCATGGTTCTAAAGGTGAAAAGCAAGCAAAAGTCATAGCTGTATTCCTTTAGAATTCTATGGCTAATTTGAAGCTGTTACTGACTTTAAAGAGCAAAGTTTCATGCTTGTATTTGTTAAGTAAGAAGAATATTTTCTGCACAAAGTTTTGACTTCACAGTGAAGGGACAGGGAGATGGTGATCCACAGAAACTCAATACACATCAAAATCACTAAAACATTTCTCCTGAAGCCTTTTCCTGAAGACAAAAGATTCTTTACAATTTCAGGGTAGTCTGTGTCCACAAAACCCTGTATCTTGAGTAGAGTTAAATATTAATATCACCTTTAGGAAGAACAAAATACCTGTGCATCGTAAATCTGGATAGAACTAGGTGGTGTTGAAACTCCAGTTGTTACAAGTTGTACTGTGGTGCCATATAAATCTTGTAGAAAACAGGTTCTAAGATATCTGCAGTCTTTTCTTGTGTGTCTCACTAATGGTATCTTCACAGGCTCTCAGTACAGGTAATTTAGTTGCTAACTGCCAAGCCTGTGGTAGCTCTCCCTGGGGTGGATACACAGACTGCACAAGGTACAGTCAGAATGCTTGTGAATTGATTCAATGCTAGAATGAGTTCTAGTGTGGGTAGTGTCACAAAACTACTTCTGGAGGATTGAATGAGTAAAGTTTATCAGCGCAGCAATAACCCAAAAACTTGCAAATTACCAACTATCTGTCACAGTTTTTGGATTTGCTGGAAAAGTACTATTTACAAAAGCAATGCTACTTGCTTTCTAAGATGTTTAAAGCTAGCCTTTTCTCTTCTGCCTGAAGTTTCTTGCTGCTGCAGCTGCATGGAGCAGTGAAGTACTTAATCTGTCTTGCAACTGTTCTAAAGTGAAGTTAGATGTGGCATGGCAGTTTTAAGCTGCAAGTTGTAAGTTTTGTTTAAATAATTGCTACTGTTCTGGGAGCTGTGCTGTGGCTTTAATGGTTTTAATGGCTAATGGTACATGCTAGCATAGACAAGAAACAGCAGTGTGCTTGCTTACTATTCATTAAACTGCCACTTCAGATGGATGTTAGGTAGCTACTGGAACTAAATGAAATATGTAAGTCTAAGTAGTTTTTTAAGAGGCGGGGGGGGGGAGAAGAAGAATTCCAACTGGACCCAAATGTTGGGTATATAAAGCCCACCATAACTTATTCATCAGTATTAAAATAAAGACTGCAACAGCTATACTTTAGAAACTTCGTGTTCTTTCCTAACAGACTGATTATAATCTGAGGATGCTTTTAAAAAAAAAAATAGATCTATGACATGTTGGCTCTATAGCCTCTGTGTGTGTGTGTGTGAAGTGCACACATAGAGAAAGTAGTATTCAGTACTGGAAGGAAAGATTCTTCATCAGATCTCTGACCTGTTGTGGGCTATTTTAAATCAATTGGGTGCACAGCAAAACTGCACTACAGAAAAAGCCACCCCATTCACTTTAGGGGAAAGAGGGTCTTCATGTGCCATATACAACCAAAGTATATGACTAAGACTACAATTTTTCCAGCATAACTGCATTGCTATTTGCTTTCACTCACACAAGCAAAGTTAAAGTTTTAAGTAGCTTCCCATAGAGTAATGACTTAGCTAAGATCTAAAACGCTACTCGAATGTAGTTTGCCATTATGTGAGTCACTTTTGACCATTGAAATACTTTGTTTTACATCTAGTTTGAGTTTTGTTTGGATTGTTTCTTAATCTTAAAAGGGCCTTGATGTTTGTAGTATGCATTTTCTTCTGCTACAGTGAAAAAGGAAGTTGCTCATGATTAAAAAAGGAAAGCATGAAGGCACTCCTTTCAAAAAAAAAGTTATTTTTTGCTCTCTGGTTCTAAACACTGACTTAACACTTGTACACCTTTAACTGGAACCTCTTTTAACAATTGTCTTGGTGCTTCAATGCAGGGCTGTCAGGTTTTAGTTCCACAAATAAAACTGTATCAGCCTGAATGGTCATGCCTCATTAAGAGTTTGACATTGTTGCACAGTGTGTTTAATGCTAAAATTGTTTTTAGCTGTTTGTTTGAATTGCATTGGTTTCCCTTTGGTATTACTAATTTTTATACAAAGTATTCAATATTTATTCGTAAACTTTGCTCTGTACCACAAAAAGACAATTGTTTTGTAAAATTTGATTTGAATAAACAGACTTCTTTTTTTAAAAAAAAAAAAGCTGTTTAATTTCTTGTTGCTTTCTTTGTAACTGACAAGCTCAGCTCTGATGCTTAAATGCCATTCTGAGTACTCTTAGAAGGATTTGAACTGTTTTTTGTTTGGTTGGTTCAAGGTAGAACAGGAGAAGAAAAAAACCTTTTGTGGAACAAAAGGCAAGACTGGTGTTCCCAAGAAAGGAGACAGTTTAGAATTTGTTTAGCAAGTTTCCAGGTCTAAAGTAGTGGGAGAACTACCGAATATTAGAAGCTTAACCTGTTGTTAATATTAACTTCCTAATTCATATGTTCTCTTGAAGCAATTGTTCCCATAGAATTTATTTAGGCAGATGCACATCTCTATTTCAAATCACATTTTGTACATTCTCAAAACTAGCTAATAGTTTGGTGACCAGTGATAGACATATTTTTTATAACCTATGAAAATAATACTTTGAGCCTCCTGTAAATTCAGCAACAAGTTGCATTTTGCTATGTCTGAGTTGTACTGTGTAGTGTAACAAGCTAGTGTTTTCAGAAATGTATTCTTGCATCAAGCAACTTTAAGTGTATACCTGTGTGAGACAGAGGCATAATGTAAGTATATGCTATCTAAATTACTGACTCCATTTCCTTTGTTTTCTTCAGTATAAGGATTGTGCGGTTTGGTTTGTGGACTTGTTGCAGGGTTTTTTGTTTTAAATTTGTCTCTTTGGCCTAGAGACAGTGCAGTTCAACTAAAACTGGGTTTGCTTGGTGGTACTTATTAAACTAAATGACTTAAGCATTGGATGGTTTAGATTATGTAGTAATCTTTCTCAAGACTTTTCTAGAAAAGGAGATAGAATTGCTTGCATTTGAAAAACAAGCTTCAGAGGCATATAGTCAAACATGAGTTTGCTGAACACAATGAGATGATCTCTTGTACTACTGCTTGGTAAATGATATGTGCAAGGCTTATTCTAATGAGTTATGCCCCATAATCACTAATGTGTACAGTCCTTACCTCCTTCTCGTTGACAGGTTCTCATCACTTTCACTCATCACCAAGATTCTGCTAGATCCCCCTTGACTAGCTTCATGCATCACTTCAATCTGAATAAAAAGCATACAATGTGAAAATACTTAATTGTTGATACTTTTATCTAGAGAACTCTAATTCTTTACAAGAATAAAAACATCATAACCAGTCTAGTAAGTCACCTGACAAGCTAAAATAATTGACTTATGTGGGCAAGTTGTAAATCAAGAATAACTCGTCTATGTTTTTTCACTTCCTTGCTCACTATTGGCATCGGAGTCATTCTTAACTCCAAGCAAAGTTGTTCTTGGGCTTTTCCAGCATAGTAAGCAAATTTATCTCATGTAAATAGTCATAGGCATAAAGGTCTGTTCCTTAGACTTTGAAATACTGTATTTTTTTTCTGCCTGAAGCCACCCCAAAAGTTGAGCTTTTCAGAGTTCTTTGTACAGTGCCAAATGAAGTCTGGGGAATGTGTCTTGTGCCTCTGAGACATTTGTAATTGTATTAGTAGCATTATTGTGTAATAATCATCATAATAACATTATGTAAGACTGCATACTCTCAAATGCTGAGCATTGTACATATGTGCAAGGGCTGTCCCCAGGTTGAAATGGACTGGGACTTTTTATACTATTCTGATGAATGTTAACCTACTCTATTGTCCAGTCTTGCAGAGTTGGATCATTTCAAGCAGGCTCCAGGCAAGTTTTAAGTTTTCCCTCCTTTTGCCTGTAGCTTTAGAACCAAGCACTACTTGGGCTTGCTCAAATGCAGCATCTTCTAATTCAATGAAAGAACTCAGGTGCTGAGCTGGCTGATAATCCAAGCCTATATCTAAACTCCACTATACTCTTAAGTTCTTGAGCACTTTCATTTTTAAGTGCTGCTTCTGGAAAAAAAGCAG
>VXAL01006448.1:161146-235830 GCA_013399475.1 Chauna torquata
TTTTTGAGGTTGCAGCCACTAGGGGACAAAAATTGTTACCTACAAAAACTGGATATCCATGTTGGACTTGGTGAAAGAAGCAGGTGGCACAAATGAATTCCCCAGACCGACCTACCTTCTCACTCTGGACAGGGTTTTGAATCTTTTTAAACCCAAGTTTTTCCTACACACAGGCACTCAACACTTTCATCAGACGTGGCCCTGTCTGCAACACCTAGCCTACATCTCTCACACACTCCTCCTCTGAGCTCATCAAGCATTAAAAAAAAAAAAAAAAAAAAGAACAGGGCAGCTAAAGAGAGCTAAGGATGAAAATCAATTCTGTCTAAAATCTGTGAAATAACTTTAAGTCACCTTCGTCATCTCTCCATTCTAAACCCCTGTATCTAAGCACTTGCTCCTCACACAGCACCTGTTCTGGGTAACAGATGTATAAAAACAGCTGCTTTTTTAGTACTGAAAAACTGTCTTAACTCTCACTTTCACAAAGGAGATACAATAAGCTATTAATAGTTTCTGACAGAGATCACTTACTACCACGCAAACACAAATCCACTGGGATCTGTTTCTTTCACAAGCAGGCCACATAGTCACTCCTCATAATGCACAGAAGGAATCCTCTGTTAGACTCTTCTGGAACCAACTTCAAATTACTAGAATTCATACTGCAGTCAACCCAGCACATAAGGAATTTGTCCTAATTCAGCAGTAAACAAGGCTGTGTTTTCTGTTACTGCAGCTTCCTCCCTCTCCTATTTAAAACTCATGAGCTTTGGGGAAGGAGAAAATCTGCATCCACAGCCAAAAAATGGGAACTAAAAATGAGTACGTGAGACATATCCTGTGCTGAAGGTTCAGCAGATACTTTTAATTTCTAGAAGATAAATAACAAAGGCAGGCACTTACTGCTATCCGTGTCAGAGATGCCTTGACTGCGCTCCATTTGTCCCGCCGTCTGTCTATGATGATGATGAATCCGATGCTGGCAGCCTCCAGACTGCAAAACAGATGAAATAAAAATGCTGGGTTACATGAAGATACTCCCATTCCAATGAAGTATACTGCAGCAAAACTCAGCCTCTGTCGGATCACCCTCTAAGCCCATCATAAAAGTGCAATGTACAGTGGAAAGAATGAATATTTGGCAGAAATTCACATGAACACAAAAGCCAGCAAATTTTCTCTTTCTAGCATAAGGCTAGCAGCTTACACAAAACATGAATATTTTATTTGCTAAATCTCTCAGCTGCTATGCTACTTTGCTGCCAAATCTAGGTGATATGAATAGTTCAGGACCACAAATTACCCTGTGCTATGCTGAAAGCAAAAACCTCAGACCTTGCTTTCTCTCCGGATTAATTCAAGTTATTAGACACCTCACTTCAGCCTTCGTTCTCCAAGCATACTGACATCTGATAGGGGCATTTAGCTCCACAGGGGCACATAGCTCCAGGTAGTCAGTACTTCCCCACCATCACCACCTTGCCTTAGCACAGAATGCCCCAGGTATTTTGGTGGACAAAGCAGGATTTGAAGTTTTATATCTTGCCAACCTACAAGGGGGTTCTAGGGTTGCAAGTCATTCAAAAGTATCATTTTAACATATTGGCTAAAATAACAGTTACTGTTCCTTCTCAGTACTTTTGAAGGAGGCTCTGAGGCACTGATTCGATGTTCCATCCCATCTGTGTAGACCTCACAAATATTCCTCCTCCCTCTCTCAAAAATTCCACTCTAGTGTGCTGGGCTTCAGTGGGGCTGCTCTCATCTCTGTCTTCCAAGAGTGCTCAGAGTTGGAGAGAAGTCCTTGAAAGCTAAGCAAGCACTGAGAAAAAAGTCCAGGAACTTCCTTAATAGTCACCTCTGGACAAACCAGAGGCAGGCAAAGAGTGTAAGTGTTGTCATAATCAGAGGACATACTACAATTAAACATCTAATTGTGGATTAAGGTCAAGAGAAGCTGTTTAAAACATTTCCTTTATCCTTTTTCCATTGTCCATACAAGCAGCAACCCAGGAACACCATTTTCATGGGTCATTTTGTGCAAACTCATGTCAATAACCCACCAAAGAGCACCAACAATAGCAACTGGAGCTTCTGCTGCAGCTCTGCAGGATCAAGATCAGCAGCCTGGAAGCCAAAGTGCTGTGCAAGTGTGGGGTACCATGCAAGTGTTGCTGGTGGTTCATACTGGTATTAGGAACACTCATTGAGGTTCACACTTTGATATTTTTTACAGCATTCCTCTGGGAACTATAATATTCTTTGACAACAGATGATCTTTCCTCTTAAGCAGTGCAACATGCAGCTCTTTACACAGAGGACAGCTCCGTGGCCTAGAGAATAGAAGACCATCCAGTCAATGCTGACTGCTGTCTGACCATCGAGTCCACAGAAATTTGGTTTGTTAAAGACAGGATCATACTCAAAAATACTTGAAAACTCTCTTACAGCCTGTCCACCAATTCAGACTAATCCAGAGAAAAAGTTTTCAAATATTTCATACTGGTAATACTAACATTTGTCACAATCCTGTGCTCCCCGAAACAATCCCAGCACGCTCCCTGCCCACTTGTTAAAGCACAGACTCGAGCATGCTCTGGCCTCGCACAGGTGGAGTTTAGCTCTTCCACCAGCAGTTTATGAAATGACCAAAGAACTGAGTAATCACAAGATGCATATCCCACATAGGTTTCCTTGCTCTTGTAGGGAATATTGATACTGATCTAACTATCTGGTTAACCAGAGCCAGTCAAATTCTAAAACTGCTTGTTGTGACTAATTATTCCAAGAGAACAATATTACAATTCAAAATTCATGTTACTTACAGTGTCTTATTCAATCTGATCTACCATTTAGAACAAAGGTATTAGTAAAATAGGGAGCGCAGGGGGATTAAGTCAATGCAATTCTCTTTTCAACAGCTACCTGCTTAGATGACCTTGGAAAAAGCCGTCTCTTTACTAGGCTTTATATATTTTTGACAGCCATGCCAATTTTTGAGAACCATGTTAAAGCATGAGGAAAACGGGACGGTAAGAGGACAATTTCAAATAAATCGAAAGGATCACCAAAATATGACCTCTACTCTAAAGAAACAGGGAATATATTATTGCAATCAGCATCTAATTATGCCTTCACAGCTCAGATTCACAGAACCAGTTTGCAGCTGCTGAATTACTCTCAGACAATAACTGGATATACAAATCAAGTTCAAATCTGATGCAATTCCATTAAAACCAGTATTTTATAACAAAATGACCAACAAAGTAGGCATGTTTAGCTGAAGTTAACAAAATGCTGATGTTGCTCTAAAGAAAAATATTATTCACCTAATATCAAATTGATAAATACGAGAAAAAGCTGTTCTTTGTAATATTTATGACGTAGCTAAACCACAGGTAACTCTGTCCATAGGCACAACATTCACACAAGCTGCCTGCACATAGAAATTGCCCTGTTTTGCCCATCTGCCTAGTTTGAGAGACTGACTAAAGGCTTTCTAAAAGGAGCGCACATGGAGGATTGGAAGCCTAAAGGAATTCAGAATCAGACCCTTACAATCACACCTTGGTAAGCAAACTGCAAAGGAAGTAACTGACAAGACAGCATCTGCCAAAGGCAACAAATACAACTGTGATTTAAACAAACACAGAAGTATTTGTGCCAAGCAAAACTCGCCTCAGAACTAACTCTTAAGTCCCATCTTTAAAAGTCCCTCAAACATGTACAGAAGAAATCACTTATAAAAGGGACCTCTGCTGTTTTCTGAAGTACATCTCCATGATCTAGCAGTTCATTTTTTCAAATGTTCTTCTGCCACAGGGATTTGTAACAGCACAAAAGCATCCAGGCATCAGATGCAATAACAAAAATTAAATTCATAGATAATAGGAACAAGAGCTTATGAAATATAGATACATATAAGAAAATAAAAGAGAAAAGCAGCAAAGGAATTTTCTCATGAAATCAGGCTTGGCAAGAACAGTCATGGGGGAGGGCTGGGAATAACGAACATATGGGAATAGAAATATTGCTCATCAGTTGCCACTGCAAATCACACAGCATTGCCGGCCAGTTAAAGAGACAGACTGAGGAAATGAAAGATGAAACAGATACTGATACACTGGATTTATACTTGGATTTAAATAGAGAAAAGAGCAAAGGAGAGCAGAACTCCACTTAGTGTGGAGTCTAGCTATGGTGGGGCGCTACCCACAGCTCTCTCCCACCAGGACCAAGTATAGTAACCACAGCTGGCTGGCAAAGACAAAACCTGCCAACCAGCTGTGCTCAGCCCATGGGGCTGAGGGGGAAGGCCCAGGTCAGAATGCGCAGAATATTTTACACAAACAGTGCAGGTACAATCCTAGCTGTGGATGAGTACAAAGAGGAGGCCAGGGCATGAGATTTGGGAAGAGATTTGTTCAGGTAAAATGAGAGCCAGGCCATTAAGCAAACAATTCCGGTAGCTATTGCAGTATGTATGACATATGACATTGAACTTACTACATTGTCTGAGATGAAATGGGTGAAAAAATGGAGAATAGACTTTAAAAATAATACAATCTGAAGAAGGAGGAAGAGCAAGGGAGCGAATATGGGAAAACCACATGTTGCTATAAAGCAATGCAGCTGAGCAGATCACAGAAGAAAACGTGAGGGAATATCTACATCACTCAAGATCATGCTGGCAAACCATGCAAAGGCAAGCAGTAAAGATACCATTTACAGATACACCTTCGTAAATCTTGACTGATGGACACAAACCTAGACCTCAGCTTCTGCAGTGTTATTCCCTGCATTTCACCATCATGTTCAGAATGGTATCAACTGTCTTCACTGAGCCAGGCCAATCGTATTTGTATGACTTTTTTTTTTTTTTGACTAGATAGGGCTGATTTAAAACCTAAATTTAGCCAAGGAAACAGAGGAAGTGTCAGCAAGCGATCCTGTTTCAGTCAGTATGCCAAAAGAAAAGGCCGTACCAAGGTCTGAATGTCATTCGGCACTAAGTGATGCGCACAGGCAAACAGCCATGGGAAGAAGCCTAGCCAAAATGGCAGCATCAGTGCAAGCCAATATACAGCCTAGAAACCCCACTCACGTGTGTGTATCCAGAGGAAGGGAGTTCATTTAAAAACAAACACATTATCAATGTTTTCTCAGTGTCAGTACTGTAATATCTCTACCCTCGTTATGGAAATGCATAGGGATTTCTCCAGTTCTCTGAGAGGACGGATTTGAAAAGAATTGTGCACAGCAGATAAACATCAAGCTTACCTCCAAATCAAATTCTAGCATACTTGCCTATATCTAGACATGGCTAGCAGGGAAGTTCCCTTTCCCTGAATGAAATGTGTTCAATCAGAGCTCCATCCTCAGCTCTGAATTCAGGTTAGCACTTGAACACTGATTTGAGGAGGCCAGAAGATTCTGAATTTCCTGACCAATTTATGAAGGAGAGAAGTTTATCAAAGTAGTTTGTTCGTGTCAGTTGAAAGAGAAGGGAATTCTGGTTGTGGAATAAAGTGAGCAAAAAAGGGCTTTCTGCAGATATCTATTGTAGGCATGCACGCATAGAGGTATGCATTTGCATATACCATGCTATCCAACATTAGTGCATGTGTACGTATGTGATGATCAGGTGTTGAAGAGGAGGGAAAATTAATCAGATTACAAAAGTCTCACTGGGCTGATCTTCCGTCTTAAGGTTTGCTTACAGCCTACCCCAAAATACTGTTACACCACAGCTGATAAAGCAAGTTGCTCAGTAGCTTCAAAGATGAGACAATGCCTGTGCATCTAAATAACAACACTTATTATCTACCTTTATCTTCTCAATGTTTTGTTATATGGGCACAGAAGACCAGTTATTCCAGAGGAACTTAGAAAGTTACTAACTCCCTGAATGATGTCATCTGCGACCACAGACCTCATCTGCGCAACTAGCATGAACCGCATTCTGCAGGATACACAGAAACAGACACTACAAAAGATAGATGTTCTCCCTACATTTGTCTGAAAACTTACACTGATTTCTCTGGTTAACTGAGCTATGAACAAAGAAGTATTTTCTATGCTAAACCAGGCGAACTGCTTTTCAAATGATCCTTCATCTTACCTGATTCATGGCCATACCCTTTGTAATTCCACAACAGCTGGAGATTATTCTCTTGTCTTAGTCCCTTTGTTTGATACTTACACATCCTTCTTGAGAATAAAATAAAATGTGAAGCACTAGCACCAAGATAACCAGAAAGCTGTTATAGTACACTTTCCAGTAGCGCTGAAAAAAATAACAAAGGCAGTCCCTTTACTGCTTGCTGAGATGTAGGAAGGACACACCTTTTGTGCATGGATCAACCAACTGCAGATTAACAAAGCTCTGCTGCACCCAAACAGATCCAGTACTTACGCACATAAAGATTTTACTTCATATAATTATGTCATAAACCACACAACCAAAGCTTGCTGCTCAGGTTCTTCTTCTGCTAAATTAATACCTTTGTCCCTCAACTTCTACACAAAGGGTGGCAAGTTTCACAGCAACTCAAGAAGTGCAGAGTCAATCTTTCCAAAAGCACTGGAACAAAGACTAGAAAATTCCTTGCATAACTCATATCCCAATGGTGTGATCTACGATTGAAGCTAAGAATCAAACCAATGTGCTGGTATGCAGAAAATGTAGGTTCAAATCCCAGCCTGTCACTGACCTTGAACAGGTCGTTTAAATCAAACTGAGTAGTCCCTTACTCAACAAAAGCTTTGAAGAGTTTGTCTGTAGTGTAAGATACTACCTACACATACCTCATCATCTGTAAAATAGGCATATTGGAGCTCTCAGGACTTACTAAGTTCTGAGACTTAATTCATCATTCATTGCTCATTGCTCTGGTTTTCCTCTGGAGAAGAGACTGAAGAAGCATAAAGTATTTCTGCCCGTCAAGCTAACAATGTAATGTCCTAGTTCTCCAACAGGTGATTACATTTAATCACTCAACAGCATACCAAATACAAAAAATCAGCAAATTAGCTTTGCATTTTTCTCATCTACTATTGCTGTTTTATTAACCCTGAAGCTGCTCATCCTCCCAGTCCTGAAGCTAGTGAAGAAATACAGAAGAGCTTCTCCTTGCAGAACAAAGGCCCTACAGAGTAGAGGGAAACAATGAAGCCATTAAACTCACAGTGTGTGGTTTCTCTCAGCTTGCTTTGGCAACTCCATATGGGGAATACATGTAGGTGGAGCTGGAAAACTTCTTACCTAAACTTGAAGGAGGCACGTTTTCCCCTCATCATCCTCTAAGCGCCTTTATACATGAGACCACAGGAAATAATAAATCCCTGCTGTGCTTCTAACTAGCACAAACAGCCATGGTCCAGAGACAGGATCAGGGGACTGAAAAAATATTAAGTTCATTTTTTGTTTATCCAAAACGAAATTCAGCAGCCATGCCTTAGCCCATTTCCTCAGAGCAGTGGAAGTGAGTATGTTTCACTCCACTTGAACAGCTGCAGGCAAACAGCAAGGAAAACATTGTAGCTGTAGAGCAATCTCCCAATAAACAAAGCATCAGAAAGCACAATGTGCTTGCCAGAACCCTGTCAACAAGGCAGTCACCTCTCTTTTCCATTCTGCTTCAATGACTTGCTGATAGTTGTTCCATGAGACCAACCTCTCTCTTGTTTCTCATTCCTTAAAAACAGTTTCTTAAAAACAGTACAAAAATAACTGTACTGTAACATTTCCCAGTGGTAAGGCTAGTCTACAGTGTACATGGCCCAGGATCCTTCATGTCCCACAGCCTAACCAACTGCACTACCCTCTTAACACTGTTGCTGCTTTTCTCCTCAGACATCCAAGAATCCCTTTCCCCCTCTTTTTACAATGCAGCAGCAGACAAAGCTTAGATACTATGGCTTTATTTGGTCTCTTCCTTCCTTAGGCTGCTGGTTAGACCTCTAGGAGAAGACAGAAAAATCAAAGCATTGAAGTGTGGTTCACAAAATTTTTAAGTGACCAGAGGACACAGTTCAGCTATCATAGAAGCCAAACAGGAGTCTTTCTACTGACTTTAAATGACCTTGGAAGCAAAAAGCATAAGATGATATTCAGTTTACAAAGTTACAGTCAGCCTTCCTGATAACATTCAAATAGCATGATGATTCATAATGGACAACCATAACAGGAAGGCTGGTGTATATTCTCACAGTGCTGCTGACTTCACCAGCACCATGGCAAATGCCTATTTCAACCCCAGAGTGCATGGATCTTCTTAGTTTGTCTGTTCCTGAGGACACAACCCACACACAGCCCTCAGCTTGTATGACACATCCCAAGCCAGCCACTTACAAGGTCACAGATCATCATTCCTAACGAGGTCTACCAGCTTTCTTGAGCCCTGTCTGTATGACTTCTGACGAGCTTAGAGCACGGTGTCTGCACTGATGACTTCACTCATCTGTGTGTATAACATATGCAGTTCCAGCCCTGGAAAGCTCTGGTTTGTGGGGCATCATGAAATAAATGGCATGTTTCTATAACAAATTTTGCACTTTCCTTTTGTTGAGGCAGAGGGACAGGGATTCTCACAAAGGCAAAATGAACAAAATACATTTCTGCTAAGATTAGGTATTAATAACTGTTCAAGCAAAGCTAATCTGTCCAGTTAGAGCTTGGTATGTTTCCTGGGAAGCATAAGAAACAGATGCAACTCTTCACTTGTCACACCCAGTGCCCCCAGGAGTTATCACAAATTGCCCCTCTCAGCTCCCTTTTGATCTGCTGCCTTACTGTCACTCTTCACACACACCTCTCCCATCCAGTTAAAGCCCTGAACAGAAAATCTGTCCTGTGTGAAGCTTCCTTCCCCATGTAAATGATCTAAGTGGTACCTAAGGCCCCTTGCACATAGGAAAGTTTCATACTGACTGGATGGATGCAGAATGACCAGTACATCTTGGTAGCACCACTAAAAGCAGTGAGCCACTGAGGAAGCAAAGCTCTCTTGGAAATACACAGACATCTATGCTTAGCCTCACCTTGGAATGCTGGTTAGATATGTGACCACATTCAGAAAATCCTCATCAGGTATGTCACTGAATCCTGCAAATTCTGGGAAGGTGATAATGGGTGCTCCATCCTTTCCTCTTCCTCCTGCAAAAACAAGGTTGTAAATAGATTAGAGGGTGATTTTATACCTTGGGAGAGACTGTTCAGTGTTCAGTTGAATGGGAAACACTGGTACATCCCTCACTGAAAAGCATCTGTATCCTGTATACATGGGATAAAGGAGCTCTACGATCACCTGGAAGTATTCAAGGCCAGGTTGGATGGGGCTTTTAGCAACCTGGTCCAGTGGAAGTTCTCCCTGCCCATGGCAGGGGGGTTGGAAATAGATGATCTTTAAGGTCTCTTCCAAACCAAACCGTTCTATGATTCTATGATCTTCCCGTTTGATATTATAACTCACCGTAGCTTCATTACCCCAGTTTTACTCCAGCTGAGATTCTGACCTCTGTTGTCTATTCCCAGCTTTTCCATGAACCTTCTGCATAATTCTGATACAGTATTTTCTTGGATTCTTTGTTTTCTAGTTCCAAGTAATTTCCTGTGATAACATTATAACATTTCCCTATATATTTGTAAAACACTCTTTGACTCCTTCTAGACGTTGAAGGAAACAAAGTGATAGAGCTACAAGCTTTAAATACACATGTAATAACGCATGACAGACTTAGAATCAGTCCAGTCTTAGGTCTTTCCTGGACAAAAGCACACTCCAAGTACAGGAAGTATTTAATCAGAGTTTTTCTCTCTCCTTGTTTCTTTACATCAAACAACCATTAAATATGACAGGATGGTCATAAGCAGCAAGGTCAAGAAGAGTCCCTACCTGAGAGACTCCTGATCCAAACAGCAGTATTCAAACACTGTAAGAGCTAGGGAAATGTGGAGTCAAATGCTTTGTAATCCAGCAGGCTTTACAGTTCTCCTGACCCAACGCTCAGCAACAGGAGATGCTGTAGTACACAGCAGAAATCCTGTTTACTTGCAGGACCAATCCTAACTTGATTCCGCTAACAAATCTGGGCATCAGCCAAACCACACTGGAGTTAACAGGGCTTTTCTCACCAGCTTGGGATCAGAGACTAGAGCAGACTAATGAGGCAGTAGCACATAAGGGAATATGATGAAAAAAAGCTTTTTTTTTTTTTTAACCAGCATCTTATTGCTTGCTGTTGCTCAGACAGGGCATTAAGGACATATTACTGCTTTTCAGTAAGTCTTTCTCCATTCCCCACAATCTCTGAATAAGCCTATTTTTTGCAGCAAGCTGAAGCCTTCTCTACAAACCCAACAATGAGCCCAGCTCTGTGGCACACAGAGCTTTCCTAGTCATTTGTCACCCACAGCAGCTTTTTGTCCAAAGAAAGGCCATGCTCTGGGTTTCCCTTCAGTGAAGGAGGAACTGTGAAATTGACAGAAAAATGACCATTCTTGAGGAAAATATCCAACAAATTATCCTATTAGGATCATAAGGAGGAAGCAGAGCCTCATGGAAAAAAATATGATCCTCATTGCTTTAAAGTACCCTCCAAATCCCCATAAATGAACCCTGTTTCCAGGCTGCTCCCATAGACCATTGCCTTTCCCTTTTGGTAATCACAGCTGATGCCACAAACTGGCTCCTCCTGCTCTTGTCTGGGTGGCCATTGCAAAGATATGCTCTAGTAATTCCCAGCTCTTTCTGCGTAGAGTGGTCAGTCCCTTGCCAGTGCTGATCCTGCCTCTGCCCAACCCTCCCAGACAGCTGGATCGTTTAAGGTCCCTTCTTTGTTGTCAAGCCATGGACAGTTGGGATGATGAGGAACATAATGAGACGAAGTATGAGCAAGAGCTCTGCTTTACTAAATAGCTGGTATGAGCATTCTCCCTCCTCCCCCACTACGCTGCCTACAACAAGCCTCTACTCTCAACTTATAAATCCATATTGTTTTCCCACAGCCCTCGAGAAAAAGAAAGTGGATCCTTCACAATGCTATAAGGCTTTATATCAGCTAAGGACCCTGCTCCACTTCGTTTAATAGAACTAGCTAGTGGCTCAGTTCTGCCACCATTGCACAGTGAAGCCAGCTTCTTCCTTTATTATTAAAACAGCTCTCCTCATTCAGCCCAAGAAAATCTCCCTGAAATTCTGAACAAGGAAACCCTTTTCCTCCTTGACTTCTTGTGAGGTGTTAGCTTTGTCAGGACACTGCCTTTAGTCCCTCTTGTTGTTTCTGAACATCAAATACTACTTTAGTTACATCTGAAAATGACTCATTTATGTTAGCTACAGAGGTTCATGAGGCATACAGCCAAAATACTAGGAAGAAATATTACCGTTCACACTACACTGAATTGACTCCAAATTCTGAACAGAGCCATGGCCTCCACATTGACCTGGGATGAGGGGAAATGCTGATGTCTGGCATATTGACCTCAGGGCACTCTAGCTGCACTACCTGCAGTCAGCGTTGATGTAGAATATGCTGTCAGGCAAACTTAGTCAGACTTTCCTCTGGCCCAGTTTGCTGCAGCCTAGAGACCAGGAACTCCAGCCAGCACCCAGTCAGCATGGTTTGTTACAGATACTTAGTGACATCTTCTGGACATGAGCAGTAACAGCCGGGAACACTAAACAGGATGCTTGGCTGCTCGGTCTCTTGAAGGGTTCAGTGCACTCCAAGGTATTTACTATATGGTTCCTGGGCACCATGCTTTCCCATTCACACATCTCAGAAATGTGAAGATGCTCTTTAAATGGGGGAAGTGTGGTAACCTGGAATATTCTGGGCTAAAGCAGCAATATTTGCCCCTGGAGGACAAGATAAAGATTCCCTTTGATTTTCTCCTTCAAGCACCTTCTAGTTTACCCGCAGTCATACTCAAGATTTGCCTAAACTACAAGTTTCACATGGCACTTCTAATGTCCTTTGTGTCCTTTTCATCTTCTCTTTCTCTTATATCCATGTTCATATCTGTGTTCCTCTTCCTCTGGCCTCTTTTCCTTGAATTAGATAAGGCAGGCAGATGAAGCACTGTAAGTATGTGGGTATTTTTGTCACAGGATCTTGTCCTATAATAAGTCATCCAAGGAATGAATGTAAGCAGACTGAACACTGCCTTCTTCCCTTCACCATTACCAACAAACCTAGCAGAACACTTAGGAGCAGCTTCAGACCAAGCACTTGACTAAAAGACTGGAGCATCTTGCCCCTGACTAGGCTGCACACCCTTAACAGCTATTGGGCTCCACCTCATTCTCTGAGGTGAAGGTAGAACTCACTGCTACTACTAAAACAGAAGAATGATCAAAAGGTTCTTGAATACAGCTATATTTCAAAAAGAGATATGAGGCCCTCAGTTCCTGCCATACTATGAAATCAGGATGAAGTTTGATTGAGATTTGCACACCAAAATTGTTAAATACTGTGACAGGGAGAAAGCAGGAATGCCCAAAGTGTTGAGTGGTGAGTAGTAATGCAAATGTTAGGAACGTGTTGTTCCTGTCCATATCTGAACCTGGAGCTGTTACAAGGGAAAACAATCCATATCCAGTTATCCGTATATCCATCGATTTAGCAGGGTAACAGGAGTGGATGTTAAGGTATATAGTGGAAGCTGCTTATGTACCTAGAGTGTCTAGAAAGCTCTCTCCTCTTGACGAGAGCAGTTCCATGCATCTAAATGTTAATGCCATTTTTTTTCCTGACACTAAACCAAGATTTGCCGCAGTATGCAAATTTCTGCAGAATGTGAACTGACAAGCTACAGCCCCTTTTCTGTCTCTGGACCATCACCCTTACCTTCTAGGGAGTTGTCATAAGATTCCTTCCAATCCTTGAAATACTTTGACTGGCTCCTCAGTGCCTTGGCAGAGCAGAGGGCACAAACTAAAAGCCAACAGGGACAGTCTACAGTCAGCTCCACAGCCATGAGGACAAAGTGCATGGAATTTGGTCCCAAAGACTCTCTGCATAGAGACATTGCCCCTGCTGGGATTCTGCCTAAATCCCATGCTCCTGGGCATCACTAGTGGAAAAAAAAGACTAATTGTTTACCAGAAGATTTTACAATTCATCGTAAGTAAGGCAGACAAGGACAGAACAAGCTCCAACAGCTCCACTGAAGGACAAAAAGAAAACAAACAAACAAACCCCTCCTTTCAGAACAAGAAAAAAAAAAAAGACATTTTAACATTTTAAGTAGAAAGTAAAGGCAGGAAGAGAGAGACTGAGAAGCGCTGAGCAGAGTAAGACAAACACAGCACAAAGCTGAGGAGAGTTACATTATGGCTAACCAGGGTACGTCTGCTCTGTTCAGCAGTGTCTGTACAACAAGGTAAGGGGGCCAAGGACTGCCCGGAGCAAAGGGGCTGGACAAAAAGCCAAAGCAAGGAGAGGCACGAGCTGAGCTAAAGGGCTGCGTGGCGAGGAGCGGAATATAATATTGAGTTCAGTGCAGTCAGGAGGAGAATCAAAGACACACTGAAAAAGGTATCAGGAGCACAGCCAGGCCTGGCAGCGGCCTTCACGCAACGCACAGGCCGCTGCCTCGCCGACCTGCAGCTCCTCCAGGCGCCATTAGATGCCACCCTGCAGCACTCTCCAAGCGCTCAGCCGCCCCCAACACCTTCTGGCAGCCCCAGATGATGGCTCCAGGCCAGGGAAAGAGCAGCTGGCGGCAGTGGCTCTTAAAAGCAGCAGCCACCAGAGCTGGAGGTTCAGCTGGCAGGAGGCGAGGCTCAGGGCTATCCTCTGGCTGAACTCACACCAGGCTCACGCCTGACCCTTCCTTCGGGCAGCCAGGCCATCCTCGGGCAGCCGCCCACGGGGCACTGCTGCTCACGCAGTGACACCCAGGCCGCTGTCACAGCTTGCCCCAGAGCTTTGCCTGCAGAGGAAACTCAGCCAGATTTTGTCTATCATCTGCTGCAGACCTGAGCTCCCCTCCCAGACAGCATCCTCAAACACAATGCATGCTGCCACGCATCAGCTCCAACAATGTCCCTCCAGAGGTCCAGCTCTTTTCTGCTTTCTACTGCTGCAGACAGCCAGCATCCTGCCTCACATCCAACCCAAATTCATTGTACTGAAGGTCCATGCTGGTCCCTATTCCCAACACACTGTCACCTGGGGATGGGCATGCTGATTGTAAACCTTGACGTGATCAGAGGTAAGTTATCAGTAAACAGTTAAATCGTTCACATTCAGGGTCATACAGAAGCATGTGAAACCCAACAACTTGGAGCACTTGAGGCAGACATCAGCAGGAGTTGGAGGAGCAGGAAGCAGGGCTGCCTGGAAAAAGGTAAGGCTGAAGTGGAAGAGATTAGTCTGCTTGACCTCCTGCCTGGTTTGCCACTCACAATGACAGCATCCTCTTTCGTATGAGTTCTTAAGACAAATTCATATATCACAGGACACAGTGACAGACCTTCCAGCTGCCAGAGCAACCTGGCTAGACGTTACAAACGGGGCCAGAATTCAGCTGCAGCAATAAAACAGATGAAGCATTTCAGGGGAGAAATATACATGAGGGATAATAGGACAAGGTAGCAGAGAAAGTTTAATTTTGCTTTGCAGTGTGAAGGGTGCAACTGACAAATGAGCTGTGAGTGCTGCATTCTGAGAGCTCACACAGCTGGAGTTGCATGTTGGTATGACAGATGTAAAAGCTGCAAGCAATTACAACTGCAGGCCAAATTCCTAGACGCAGTTGGGATCCTAGGAAGTCAACCGCTCCCCGTTTCCAGTCTGCCTATGCTTCCTGTCCAGGCACCAAATAGAACCATGGTTTAGATGCTCAGGGGCTACATTCAAGTCCCATTTCACAGCAAGCGGCTCTTTCTGTAACACTAATAGCTAGACTTGTAAAGTGATATCTAACCAGATATTACTGAATATGCTGAATCCCTTGGGAGAAACAAACAAACAAACAAAACAGGCTATCAGCAGGAGGTGTTCCAAAAGTTTGTCTGCAATTTTACAGAGCACACGCCCCCAGCCTGCCACAGACACCAACTCATCAGTTAGTATTGGAAAGTTTTCTTTCAAATTTTGCTGACGTGCATGCAAACTGCTTGTGTCTGCCCACGTACAGAGAGCTCCCTTAGTCATAGCAGAGCTGAGCACTATTCATCTCACGTGTCAGACAGATGAAGGGTTCGGTCATATCTTGGCTGAAGTTTCTTTGCCTTGGTCACATTTTGCTTTTCCATGCTCTGGAATAGCTTTTATTTTGTTTCTCCCTGTTGATTAAGGATTGTGAGTGCTGAATTTCTCATTAAAGTTGAATCACGATTCCTGGGTTTAGGTTTTTACACAAGCTCCAAATTGTCCTTTCAGCAGGGTCAGGCCAGGTTTTCCAAAAGGCTCAGTTTAAGCAGGAAGCAGATGGCCAAATGCCCTGCAGGCTTCAGAAATTAAATAAACTGGCTTCAGAGTCAGTTACCATTTTCAGATATAGTCTCCAATCCAATGAAGCGCATTGACTTAGGAGGAGCAGAACACAAAGAAAATGAATCTCTGCTAACACACTTCATGACAGTTTCTCTAATAAATTCATGATTTAGTAACAGGATCCTTTATTGCTGCAACTGGCAGATTGGGCTCTTTGACAGGGTAATTATAGATAAGAACAGGTTGTGAAGCTGCAGATAAAAAAGGAGGGGGTGGTAGTAGTTCCAAGAACAGGAAGGTACAGTGGGTTATTAGTCTATCAGTGGGACAGGAACAGTATTTTACCAGTGACTCTCCATTCTTCAGAAAAAAATGGTTCATGTTAGAATAGCCAGCTTCTCGGTACTACCCAACCTTGTGATCTAGTTCCCTTAACAGCTACAGGAAACACACAAACATAGCTGTGTATGTGCACAAAGCAATCCTGTGTTGTCACAGCTGTAATGCCATAATTGGGAGCTCAGGTTTCAGGGAAAGGAAAGAAGCAGTAGTGGTTTCAAAATTAGAATTTAACCACAAGAGCCAGCACTCCCGCTAGATCTCACAAGCTAAGCAAGGCTAGATCAGCACATGGAAAGGAGATGACTGAAGCAGAACTACGTGATTAAGGACTTTGCCATACTGCACTGCAGCCTTTTCCACAGCAGTCCAAGGAAGGCTTGGGAGTGTTTCCCTGTTCTTGGCATGGACAGTACAGTCTTCGTTAGTCTGGTAGCTAGAGGACCAGGATATGCAGGAGGCTGTCAGTGTCTAACACATTCATTATAAATAGACCATGACACAAACTCCAGACTTATTAGCTGGCTACATAATTCCCATCAACTGCTCAGAGACTACAAGTTGGTCAGATCCTCTTCTGAGAAGTTTTTACACAGCAATAGTAGAGGAAAGTGTTTCTAATGAGTCATGTCCAGAGAAAACAAAGAGCCGTTGGTTTCAATTATTCTGCTCTCTTTTCTGCTTTACTGCATGGGAATATCATGATTGCATTATCTCTGACCTCGGCTGTCAGCTGTTAAGAAAAAGCTGATATTAACCAAAAATATTAATTCATAAAAAACTCTGCAAAAGTAGTCAAGTTATTCTCATTATCACTGGACAAATGGATCTGGGGTCTACAGAATTTAACAGGAGAGCTCAACAGTGCCAGAGGTTGTGCAGTCTAGATTGTCATTGCTAACATCCACTGAGCTCTGCATGTGCATGCAGGGTAGAGTAACTAGTGGCTCTCTGAAGGCTGCAGCCTACAAAGTGAAAGAAGTATCCCCAACTAGTATAAAACAGAATAGAACATTTTTACAAAGCTGGTCAGAAAAACATACAATACATCAGCCCAAAGCAGTCTACAAGAAAGCAAGGAGTGTCTTACTCCCCACTGTGATGAGCCTAAAACACACAGGGTTTTTGTCAGACGGTGGCAACTGAGCTGGAATGTGACAGCATGTAAAACCAGGAAATGGGCTAAGTTTCAGGAGATTTTCAGTCTCCATGTAAGCAAGCACTGAAACACCAAAATATTGTGGTTACTTGTACCTAATGAAAAGCAGCATGCTGTAAAGAAAATCAGCAGTGTCGACCCCCTGTCCCCCCCCAATCCCTGCCCCAAAACAAATGAGGTCATTATGTATAAATTACTTTATTAAGTGAAATGAGGCAGGAAAGTACCTAGATTTGTTTTCATTTGATGAAAAACAAACAAACGAACAATAAAAAATATGATCTTTTGCTACAGGAAAAAATGTGCAACATTTAGAGAAATGCACTTCTGAAAAGTACAGCCATTTCTGGCTTGTACCTGAATCTGTTCGCAGAAGGCAATAAAGGGACAATATGGAAGATTCCTGTTCATATATTTTACCTATGGCTTACTACCGGTCACCAACCATAAGATACTGGGCTAAAGGAACTTCTGAGTAGATTATGTTCATGTTCTCACAGTTGCCATGGGGAGTTCAGAGATTTCAGTGGAGGTATCCAGGTTTCCAAATATAGCTGTAAACTTTAGACCGAAGTCAGTTTAGAAACTATGAACTATACTGTCCTGTTTCTTCCTAAGATATTATTTTTGGACTGTACAGATGAGATTTTAGATAAACCTAAACATTCTTCAGACAGGATTCTTTATGTAGACACGGGCATGAAAGACATCTTCACTCACTTTTGGTATTTGTTATACATACTTGCATGCTGATGAACCAGTTATTTGCAGATCCATAACGAACAAGCCCCTCAGCCCCTGCCTTCTATGAAAAATTATTTCCAAAAGTCTTTAAGCACCCCAGGTTTAAATAGTCTTATTTAAACATCTTTCTAATCAGTTCTAAGAATAAAAGAAGCGGATCAAATGGGAAGAGTTTGCTAAAATAGCAGGTGAGAATAGGGGCACTGGTGAAACAATGTGTCCACAAATATGAAAAGGCTTTTTTTTTTTTTTAACATATATTTATCCCTAGCATTTCTGTGCCATGTTTAATGTTACTAGCTGAAACTGGAAGTGGGTTTTTCTTCCTGTTTAGTAAACAACTTTCTACTAGTTGGTCATTACATGCCAGATATAGCTTTTATTAATGGTCTTAAATGTTGCCAGCTAATGGGATTTAAGAAAAGCAGTTCTGCACATATTTACCAGATAGAGATTGCACATGAAGCACTGAATTCTTAATATGCACAGTGTTGTTTACACTAACATAAATGTTTTCAGGCACTCGTGTATCAGTTAAAGGCCTTGAAAACAATATTGGCTTCAGCAGCTCTGCATGCTTTGTGAGTGGAAAAAGCAAGCAGAACGTTCTAGAGGGACCAGCTGGTAAGTGTTTTCTTGCTTACAAAGAGCTCGAATGCAGCCCAGTTGTGATCTGACTGAGGTTAACATCAAGCCCCAAAAGGAGCTGAACAGTAATTAGACTTCCCTATTTCCTTTCTTGTGCTTAGAATATTTTAAAGTCAGTTCAGCACTAATAAAAGGGATTAGGGTACAGCATTCCTGAAGCTGTTCTCTGCGAGAATTGGTTTCAAACTTGACAACAGCCGCTAGATTAGGAGATTGTCATCTCCCACTCAGTCATGTTTGCAGTTAAGCAACTAGCACGATGGGGAAGGGGCTCCCAGCTTTTCCTGACCACCTAATGCTTACAAGACCTTGTTGTAGGGTCTGTGCATCAAAATCCCTGGTGGTCAGGTGTGGAGCACTTCGCAATAATACTAAGTCACTCACTATCCTCTACAGTTTGGCAGGGCAGAGCAGAGCTATAGTAAGCACTTGGCATGTGGGCAAATGCCTGGACAGCCGAATGAGAACACCACAACATTACTCCACAAAAATTGTCTTAGGATAGGTGCTACATTAGCACTTCCTAGTTACTCTGCACTGAGCACAATGGTAGGAGGCAAACAGTTGGAGCATTTTTGTGTACAGTTACTGAAATTGTTCTGCTTGGAGCTGTGTGTGTATGAGAAATTCTAGGAAAATGCGACTCCCAAGTTGCCTTACTGCAGAAGAGAAGGCAGCTGGTTCCACCTCTACTCAGTCAATACCCTCTGCCAAATACGGAATGGTTAGCTAATGAGCTATTGAAACTGCCATGAGATGCTACCTAGAAACCTCCAAACTCAAGTTTTAATAGTCAGAGCTCCAGAATGAATTCTGAGTAACTTAAGATGTAGATTTCAGTTGGCAGCTTGGAGCGTACTTAAAAACGCAAAGATGCAGCAAGGACTGGGCCTGCTGAGCTGATCATTTGCGGAACCAGGTCTGTGTACTCTCTGCACTGTGTACCCAGTGTTCCTCTCCACCAAGTAGAGAGGGACAGGCTGTCCAAGGATACCTTTTAACGGCCATCTAAGTGTTTTGTGCAAAATAATGATACTTGACTGTGTGTCTATGGTGAAGAAAGAAAGCAAATTCTTAGTTTCCTTATTTGCAGAACAGGCAGAAGGAGACAAAATATTTTGCCAGAGGCCATAAAGTCTAGAGCAGAAGCCATTTTAGGACCCAGATAAGGATTTCTCTTCTGCAGTAGCCAAAGTAAGAGTATTAAATAATTTGGCAAATATTTCAATACCAACTATTTCTTTGGGGCAGGAACTGCGTCACTTTGTGCAATTGCAAACTTCAGGCAAACAAAGGAATATGGAATAATCAAATCTTTAAAAGATTAGAACCTTACACTATAGAAATGATTCATTTCTAAAACAAAGGCAAATGAGGGAGAGAGGGAAGGTCATGAATAACTCCCTGATAAACTAAAACTTTTCCCACAGACAATATGCTTGGACATTGTGCAAATATATGTACAGAAAGCTTTATTTAATTTCTTACCATTGCAGAGAGCACAGAAAATTAACTTTCCTTAAGAGAAACAAGCACAGCAAGCTGGCATTTATCAGTTCCATGCACTGTAAGGGTCTGATGATAACAGCTCTTTTCATTGGCAATATAAGAATGCTATTGCAACTGCTGTGCAGAGCTGAAGGGTGACAGTCAGCATGACAGAATCCAGCACATTTCCAAGAGAACCCCAGAATGTAATTACTAGAAACTTCTTACCTGACAAGATAGCAAATTGCCTGTGAAGCTGTTCTATTATATCCACTGCAACCAGCGGCCGTATCTCTTGCTGCATGATTTCATCTGTGCAAGTGAAAACAGAAATCTTCAATGAGTTAATAAAATCTAAATGACAACTTTTACATCCTCCAAGAACCCAGCAATACAGAGATGACACTCAAATGAAAAGCACCTGGCTTAACTATTGGTGCAGATGTGGTATTGCTATCATGGGTAAATTTATGATACTTAGTCTCATCTTCAGCCCACTTACTTTATCTATTGCCTTGTGATTTCACAGAGCATTTCATAAACCAGCTCCAAGAGACTTGCCAGAGACTTGCAAAAGACTTGTCACAAGTTTGCTCAAGCTGACTACCTGCCCCTTACTAATTCATGTTCCATATTAATCTACTGAATTTGGGCTCCCACGTAAAGCACCTTTTCAGTCTTTGAAACAGTAAAGCCTATTTCAGATACAGGACCATGTTCACTCTGAACTCCCTGGTCTCTTCCTAAGGACTTTGTGTAACCAACCAACCCAGAACAGTTTCCTTAGCTGATGCTTTTTCCGCTACAAGCAAGTACATAGTAAAAGCAGGAAATAAGGGATTGTGAGGCTTTCTTTTCATGAAAACAAAGCCTGTTGTTTTGAAGTACACACTGAGAAGTTAAAAATATCTTGACATGCAGCTAGAGAAAAATCACCACAACATTTGTAAGTGTGTAGATTCTGTGTGGTCCATACAGTGACCAGCAACTATAATCTCACACTGAGACAATTTGATATCTTTCTGTAACAGGTACTTACTGGAACAGACAGTTGTTCTCCCTGCTCTTCACCCCAGTCTAGACCAGCAACATTTATTTACTGGGGAATATCTGCCAACTTAACTGGCAGGATCTATGTTTATATTGCAATAGCACCTATTACAACTGGGCCTTTAGCCAATGTACTACTACAGACAACCAGTCCTGGCTTTGTAGCGCTTGTCTCTGTACTAAGCTCTGTCTGAACTGCACAGGCAACAGGTGGAAGGAAGGAAGAAAGAAGGATCCAGATGGATCAGACAGCAGACTAAAGGCAAATAGCTGCTGTATTTAAGCATCAAGATCTTCACTGATGTCAATACAAGGCATGCACTAAAATACTTTGGTGCACCTGGTTTAAAATACACTGTCCAGAAAAAGACAGGGAGGTCAGAGAGGTTGGTTAGTAATTGTTTTTCCTGCATCCTAGTCTCTTGCCCAAAATACCATCTCCGTCTTACTTTCAGATATCCATTCTGATCCTTTCCAGGACTAGGAATTTAATTTAAAATTACATGCAGCTTGGAAATTTTTGTGTCCATTCCCTAATGTCTTGAGACAGTAACTGGAGAGCAAGCATCATTGCCCTCTCCTAGACAGAAGGTGACACACAATATGAAAAGGGCATAGATTTTGGCTGATACACAAAAAAAGGAAATAATCGCATGCAATTGGAAAAAAAAAATCTCAGGGGGGCTGATTCTACAAATCTTCTCTTTGAACTAAAGAGGGGAAAAGTCAAACTGAAATGAGTGCTGTTTTTGATGTGGTATCCTCATTTCCATCCTGTTTGTGCAGCCTACTGTCAGCTCCTCTGCTTCTTGCAGGTGGCTAAGAGCAAATGGAAGAGCAAAGTAATGAATCACAGCTAACGGGCTTGGTTTTAGTGATGTTCATTGGACTTACTGTTATTTCAGTCTACTCCTATTGTCATGTATTTGGTGTTGCACAGAGCTCAGGCTTAGCTTTGGACACAGACTAGTTTACTTTCACTCTGAGCAGAAATACGCTGCTCTAAGTAACTGCACTGGATCTCTGCAAGCACTGAGCCATGCAGTCATAGCACAAGTGATGACGTCCAAGATCCGGGTCTGACTGTGGCAGGTACAGGATTCATGTGTAAGACCAGTGAGACTCAAGATCTCCTAAACTGATGCAGGCTGCAGGTAAGGAAGAGAGCAATGTTTTTCAAGAAACACAGTGGGACAACTTAGATTTGTTACTTATTCTCTCAGTTTCTCATAGGAAAGCCCACCGAGCAGCTTGGGACAGAAATCAAATTTCCATTTTTTGCCTCTACAAAGATAACTAGCAATCCTATTTACTGGCTGTTGCTTTCAATACAGCACACAGTCACTTAGAGACTGAAGGACTGAAGAGTCTCTTGATCTCCCTGCAGGTATCCTACTGACCCCAGGTGACATCATTAAAGGCAGCCAAGTGCCATGCTGCAACAGTAATCTCACCCCTCCTTCCACAGTTTTTTCTTCTCTCTTTATCAAACATTCACAAAACCTTAATCCTTAGACATCAGGATTCCCAGTCTTTTTCATCCCCTTCTGACAGCAAACATTCTTGTGCATAGGAAGGACATATAAACAAGCACAATGTCACCTGTCTTGCATGTCTATTAGAGACAAAGCAGCAAAGTCAGAGGACCCACAAAGTAGTCTATAACCTGCGACCCTGAGCTGCTGTGTTTACCTGCTCCCCCAACCCACCTAAACTGAGTTTTATGTTGTTTCATGATCTATATGGTGGCAGCACAGAGGTAACAGCAAATAGCCACAAAACCAGTCCATGTTTTGAAGAAACTGAAACAGGCAAAGCAAACAAAATAACAGTAACCCATTAAGTCTTTCCTTTTTTTAATCCGCAGTTTCACCCACAGATCCCATTCTGGACATGCTTGGAGTTTAAGCAAAGGCAAAACAAAACCTTTAAATATACAAGGTTAGTTACTAGAAAGAGAAGAACACTACAAGCCTGATTCCTCCACTAGCTGCTTAAGAACAGCATATAGCCCTGTTTAGAGTCAGATAAATACTACATCCAAGGAACCCGTAACAAAAAGGGCCTGTAATGTATGAACGCAAAGATATTGCGACTACAGTAAAGTCCAACAGGTAGACAGTTGCACTCGGGTTTGGGTGGCCGAGGCTGAGCTTGTACCAAGCAGTTGCATAAATGGAGCAAAGGTTTCTACAGTGGCTGAGACCATCACAAGGAGGCTCAACAGAAAGGAAAAATGAACTAGAGAACATGCTGCCATCTCCAGCCTCTCAGACTTGCTGACTGCTCCAGGGTAAGAAAGCCTACCAGCGCAACAGTNTTTCCAAAGATCCTTTTTCTACCACAAGAATTTTGTGGTGTAAGGATAAAATGAAGTAATAGAAACAAGAACTGCAGACTGCCAGTCGGGTCTCTTTAAATTCCCTGACTGGGCGAGACACTCTCCAGCGAGCTACATGGGATTTCCTGTAAAACCCACACTCTGTATGAGACATACAGATGATGAGAAAGGTATAAAATACATTTGGTGACTAGGAATAACACATTCAATATAGCATAGCTCACATGCTGATATGTCGGGAAAAGAAGCTGTAGCAGGAGAAGAAACTAACAGGAGACTGATAATGTCTGAAACAACAAGGGAAGGTGCCTTGTGAGCCCAAAAGGCAAATCAGATCACAAGGCTAGGAAATGCCAGTACCTGTAGCCAACAACACACAAGGTAACGCTTGCCCTCTTGCATTTTCCTCTAGACCAGTGCTTCAGGTACTTACTGTCCAACACTGATGATTTCATAACACCACTACAGCACATAGTTTGCAATAGAAGTGCCAGTCCTTGGAAACATATGATTACCTGGGGCTGATAAAGGAAGTTTTTAATCTCTGACTAAAAGAAAAGTCTGGAAAAAAAATCTCAAAAGCAAACTAAAACAATCCTACATGTCTGGGCTTGTTTTAAAGCCAAGACATTTTGCTGGGCATTGGTGAGCACTGATCAGTTCATATCTTCCACCAGACTTTATCCCAGGAGGCCCGGTAGCCTTTCTGGCCTGTGTACTGCAAGCAACATGCATGCAAGATGTCGTTGAACACCACAGCAGAAAGCAGAAGCCAGAAGCAACATACCATTTTCCTGTGGGATACATACCACAGCTGAGAAAACCCTGCTTTGCCAGCTCGATATCAGCATGTCAGCCTAACAGCTGCAGGTTCATAGACTACTTCAGAAAAACTCTTAGGCATGTTTTTATTTACTACACAGGGGCCCAAGAGTCAATGGGAAAGTTTAAGGAAGCTGACAAGTCACAGTAGCTTGATAACAATAGCCTTGCTTCATTGCACCTTGCTAATATCTGCAGAAGAGATTTAGCAAGCCCTGGTAACTCCAGAGCACTCCTGTCCTCTGACGGAACTGTGTATAGCCACGCAACTGCAGATCATATCAAGACGTACACCAGCCAAGTGGCTGGAACACGGTTATCTTGGCAACCTTCATTTAAGCATTTCCTAGCTTCTGTGTGGTTCCTCCTGTGGTCTTAACTCTTTTAATTGATGAGGCAGCCACACTTAGCTTCTCAAATTTAAAAAAGAATACAGTTTAATTGATCAAACAGTATTATATGGAACAATGCCAGTCCCCTACACAGGCGCAAGTTGAATCTTTTACACGTACCATGCAGACCTTCATTACTTGAGCTAACTGAATTTGCCAGGACAATTAAAATGTGAGTAAGGATGTGATACTAGAGGAAAAAAATGAAACAAGTCAGTTCATCTACTCTTGGTTCTCCTCTTAAACTGCTGTATGTTCAGTTCCTAGCAGAGACTGTTCAAGTTTTTGCACGCAAGACCAGTTTCACTGCAAAAGTAGTAGGCCTTGCACAGTTGTTTCCAAGCTTTTCTACCAAGGGGGTAGAAAAAGAAATTACTATAGTCATCTGACACAGCTTCTCCTCCCTCCCAGATCTCTAGAGAGGCTATCTGCAATTGTGCTATCCAATTTTTAAGAGGAAAGCCATTCAGCTATGCTTCGTAATTCCTCACTCAGAAGTGAAACATGCTTGGGTTTCCCCACAAACACACTTGCCTATTTTATTTCACATCACAGCTGTACTCATTCCTGCAGGTCTGGAGCACAGCACACAGGCTGCTGCCTTCAGAGCTATGCCAACAGCAGCTGATTAAAAGCTACAACAAATATAATCTTGTTCCCTCCTCTCTTAGCAGAGAGGAACTAGTTTATATGCTAATGACAACTAATGGTTTCCAACAGTGTTGGAAAGATGACCTGCTGGAGTGAAAGATTGGATTGTGCCAAGCAGATTGACACAGCAGTGCCTATTGCTCCACAAAAGACAACCAAAGGCAATCAGCCATAACAGGACACTGGGGTTTCTTTGTTTTTTAGTGACTGAACACTACAACTGCCTGGCCTTCTGTTGACAAGAGGAGGGGGTTGCTTCGATCCCCCATCTGAAGTCACTAATCCTGGAGTAATGGGTTACAAATTTCCAGAGCAAAGTTCATCTCTTCCTAATGACAGCCTAATATGTAATTCACATTTATATTATACTGTGGGAGAAGGAGGGAAGGAAGACAGCTAGGAGAGAATTAAAATCTTTGCTAAATTGATGGAGTACATCAGCCTACTTCTACTCTGTGCAAGCTCGGTCAAGAATGACCCTCACAGTATTAAATCAAAACTGTGGATTTGGGGAAAAAAATCAGATTGCCTAGCATTAGGTGCCCTTTCATGCTCTTCAAATGAAATCACTGGACTTATGCAATGGAAAAGAGTCGGATAGGATTAAGCATCACCATTCTCATTCTTCTTTAAAATTACCAAAAGGTATCACAAATCCAGAGTCTGAAAGTTGTGAAGTACCTACAGTTTAAATGCTCTCAAGTTCTCTGTCTTCTGGCCATGAACAAGAACCCAGTTAGCAAAGTGCATAGCAGAGCTAAGCTAGATTTCAAGAATTAAACACACAAAGGAGACAGTCAAATTTGCATGTCATCAGTGAAAAGGTTTAAGCAGGCTAAAGGGTTCTACAATACTCTACCCAACCAGAATTTCCAGTGCAATCTCCTAAGTAAAACACTTCCCTTCCTGAAGGCCAAAAAGCACTTCCAGGTTGTTATACCAGAGAAAGAAGCTTTTGGTTTGGGTTTCTTTTTTTTTTTCAAATTCTATTTATTTCCCTTCCTCACCATTTGTGCCTTTTGTTCACTTTTTGATAAAGCTTGTTTATTCTTCCAGCCTGGACAGAGAAACAGCAGTATCAGTTAGTGATACAAGCTGGCCATGTGCTATGGATCATTTGCTCTAGAAGGAACTAAAAATCCAGCAATCAACAGAAAGGAAATCCCATCCTTTCTCTTATCCTTCTGCAGTGCTACAGACAGGCAGGCATCGAGGAGGAAGGGACACTGTGGAGAATTGGCATTCCCGCTTATTCGCGGGTCAACATTGCCACTTTGTAAAAGGGAAATTTCTAGTTTTATCCTCAGATCACATCTCCTGTTAACAAACTGCAAGGACTTTTCCAGGACTCGGTTGCAGTGCTTTTAAAGTCACAAGGAGTCCAGCATGCTCCTTCTTTACATCGCATATGTGAGTGAACCATAGTTATTTTGGATCCAAACCTGAACTTCCCCCAGGATCAGAGGCTTTAGATGCAGGCTTCCTGTTTGTTGCCAGTTCAGCAGACCCCTCAGGCATGAGCTTAAGGCAAAGTTAAGTCCATGAGCAGCTGTGCTGAAACTAGAGGAAATGTACACATGCTTGGAGTTCTGTTTTGTTAAACATTTAAACATGTATTTATCTAAAATGACAGAGGACAGGCAGGAAGTTCAGATACAGAATTAAAATCTGAACCCAACGGAATCCCAAGACTCGTAAGTGGTGAATTTGACAGTCCCCAATCAGGCCTATCTATAGTTTAAAACTCAACTATTCACTTGAGTCAAATTGGTGAACTGGCTGTTATCAATCCAGGCAAGATGGGTCCCTGTTGCTATCATATGCAGTGCTGTTGCTGCTCATGTGCACCCTCTAGGGTTTATTTCAGCTTTCTAAGCAAACTTAAAAAATTCTGGTATAGAGATCCCTAGGGGAAGAAAGTGATTTTTCTGCATTTCCAGTTAACCACTTCTTGAAAAACAGTCTTTTGATGTTCTTGTTTGGCTGTTTGGTGTGTACAAATATATATGTGTCACACTTCAAGGATTTCTACTATTATTTAGTGTCAGAACACACCACGCATTTATGCACACATTTATGAATCCATGATTAATGATCGCCATAAAAGCTAAACTTTAAAAACTAATGCAAAATTACTACAGCATACACTATCACTGTTTAGTTTAGGTGACTTCATATCCCATCCTCTTGTGAAGAGACTTCATATAATATTGCTGTAAAATCATAAGAGATACTAGTGATTAACAAATCTTATACACTATTAACTATCCATAATCAGCAAAGAACAACAACAACAGAAACCACCATTGCACATCATTTGCACATCAAAATAATTGTTTTGAAACAGATGCTACTTGATTTCACAGAGCACAAATGTGAGGTTATTATATAGGAGATGTTATGTTCTGCTCCCCACAAAACAAACTTCCCTGATTAAAAGACATTCAAGGCCAAGGTCTAATCTCAGCAACACCTTCAAGGACTGAATCCAGATTTACAGCAGCACAACCCAGTACCTTGTCTAGTCCCACAGTAAACACTTTTTGATAGCTTCTAATTTTTGCCAGAGAAAAGTTAATTCATCTTCCCAAAAATGCATGCATCACAGCAACACTGGATTGCTGGAACACAAATTCCTGGTCAGAGAACAGAATCCAATAAAAGATGGTTTCACATTTCGACACTGTCCTGTTAAAATCCATCATGAATAACAAAAAACACATGTGGCAAACTGCAAAGCTAAAATACATTCACTATAATACTTTGACACTAAGCTAATCAAGAGATATGGCAGACTGGACAGCTGACTTCATTCCTTCCTCCCCAGAGTTAGCCAGCAGACAGTTTCACAGCTGAAACGTTATCTAAAAAAAATTCTAGTCACTGGCTCAGCTCTGAACTATTGCATCCAGCAAAATCATTTTAGAGACTATCCATGATATTACTTTATGAGGGACCACTCAGCTCAGGAGCTAAAGGACTGTTTTCTTGCTCACTCCTGAACAGAGGCCAGTTAGCTCAAAAATATTTCCCTGGTTACTACCATTGGAGACAAACAGTGAGCCATAACAGCCATCTGCTGCCAGCAGCACGCTGCATATACATCTCAGTAATGGGACAAACAGTGCTCACAGCCAGCCTGTCTGCCTAAAGAGACCCAGCCACCCCTCTAGCAGCCTTCTCCAAGCTGTCACCGCCATCTCAGTTCAGATGCCCATTAGAAAAAGCAATAGAAACACTTGAAAGAACAATGTCTCCCCCTCAGAGCCACACACATACACTCACAAGCATGTGCCCTCCCTTGTGTTGCAGGCTGGCTTCTCTGGAGTCTTGCTGTGGTAATGAGTTCATAGGATGCAGAGGGGAGGGATGGAGAGAGGCAGCCTTCTGTGGAAGCAATCCTGGATCTAACCAGCGGTGCACCAAAGAGCTGACGCTCTCCTGGAGGAGACTGCACAAATTGCTTAGTAACTGCTTCAACGCAAACCACAACGTAGACCTCTGACACACACCATACCCAGGCTTTTAACCCTCCTCAAGGTACAGCTGGCTTCTTCCCTCCCAGATCTCAGCTCTCTGCTCAGATCCTTGGATACTTCGGAGGTGCTCACAGCTTAGCACGGACAAATAGATGTACATCCCTACAGAGACAAAACATTCATTTGTCTAGCATGGAAAGTGCTCTCATTAAAATAACTTTTAAAAGTAGAGTACTTAGGGCCAAGGGAAACCAAGAGCGCTGCTCTGAATAGCTATCTCGGAGGACTATCCCAAAGGCACACCCACGCACCACAGTACTGCTATTTAAAGACAAAGGAAAAGACTGCACAAAACCTATCAATTCAGTTGGAAACACAAAGCTAGCACTTGGACAGGGAAGTAAGCCATTCGAAATATCCAGATCAACAAATACTTCACAAGTTTGCACAGTGCATGAAGAAAGTACGCACGTGCTTTCACGTTGGCGTGACAATGGTAACATGGGAGCTGTACCTGCCTGAAGCAGTACTGGCTCATTACTTTAGCAACATGTTTATCAATAAAGTTGTCCCTGTGCTACCACACACCCAGCAGCTCAGTAACTTTAGATACAGGTCACTCTTCAGCTAGAGTACAGCTGAGCAGCTGTCCCCAGGAAGCAAAATGCAGTAGCAACATCTTGTTTCTTCTACAAGCCCTGCTATCAGTCTAGATCAGAAGAGACAAGTGTCATTCATTTTACTGATATGGAAACTGAGGCACAGGGAGAGGAATCCAGGTCACCAGCCAACCTCTATTTCCCTTCCCTGTAAAATGAACAGTGGGCCAAATTTGTCTATAGAGTCAGGCTACTGGAATGGATCTCTGCCTTAAGCATATTACACCCAGATTTTCATCATTCCCCCATCAGCCAACCAACTCAAGTTATTACAATGATTATAGTACAGCATGAGAAAACCAACTGGATTTTATACGTAATTACAGATAAATGCCAAATCAAAGTAGAGCATCACCACGCTAGGGTACTAGATACGTACAAGAGCTTAAGACAGCTGCAGTGTTACAGACAGAATTGGCAAATAAAGGTAGACTAGGAGAGCAGCAAGACGCGCAGCATGTTTTTACATTGCACTTCCTTCCACTGCCTCTCCTAAACTGCACGCTAAACAAATGAATTTACCAGCTGTAGCAGGCAGGTAATGTTACTCTGCTGCCTACACTGATACAAATGTTCACATGTACCCAAATTTACAATCAAGATGTCTCCCATCCCAGCTACATTTTGCTCCCAGGAGAGGAGGCTGTGGGTGGGAGACTCAGCATGGTGAACGAACGATGGCCAAGTTGCAGTCCCAGACCCAGCTCATCTCTGGCAGAGCGGGGCTCGCCGGCCGCAGCCCCGGGCTGGTGCTGCGCACTGCCCTCTCCCGGCACTCGCAACCTGCCTGCAGAGGCTCGCCTCTAGGAGCAGAGGTGGGTGATGCTCCAAAAGGTTACGGCCAAGTGTCAAATCTACGTCAGTGGCTGAAAAACGAGCCAGATCATTACGCTCTAAAAACCATTTTAATCCTGTCTGTAGAGATACTGCCGATGAAGTAGCAGATCCAGCTGTGGAGTCAGAAGGCTAAATGCTACTCTGCAAGTGAACGTAAATTGCTAACCTTATGCAGGACTGCCGAGACTTGCAGAGGAATGAACTTGCCTGAAAAGGGGCACCAAGAAATTCTTCTCTCAATCTACGGGCATGCATAATCAGCAAAGGTAAATTCAGTGTGCATCTGTAAGATGTTTTTGCTACGCTCACTAGGCGTAGTCCCGCCCATCTCAGTAGAATAATATTTTGTCCCACCAGCATATGGAATAGAGTACTACTTAGCGATGTTTCACTTTTGTGTTACTGGTAAACAAATACAGTACCAACAAAAGTTTACTTTATTATTATTTTTTTAAATTCAAGGAGCAGATCCTCAGTTTCATTGCACTGAGCATCTGACCCCGCATGTCCGTGTGTTCACACCTGTAGGTATGGCACTCAAAGCACAACAAGGAATGGCTCATACCCTAGTGCCTCTAACTCAGATCCTCTTCCCAGATTCTTTCACTGTAGGACCAGAAGGAACCACTAGGTTCATTGTGTTTGACTTGTTGAACACACAAGAAGTTCACAGAAATTGGATTAAACCAGCATTTTAGAAAGCTCTTTAATCTTATGTTAAAGACTCCAGGCAACTGTAAATCCACTGCTTCCCCTGCAACACAAAGAAATTGGCTTGTGTTTCAAAGCTCTCACTTTAATTTCCAGCCCACTGACTTTTCTGTTTTTGATTTAAAAAGAAAAAAATATATATATATTTTCTCCACTTTCATCTTTTTCACTGGCAGATCTCCCTTCCTGAGCCTAGCAGTAAAGTAAACCTGCACAGATTCAAGGGAGAATGGAATAAGTATCTCTTTCCTTTACCTCTTCCCATCTCACCTCAGCTCTTCCCAATGCTAGCAGAAGATGACCTTACTAACTAACCGCATCCCAATTTCATAATCGGATCTTCAGTCATATAGACCCTTGCTCCTTAAAGTGTGCTGTGGGGCCCTCTGTCAAGCTGGTGACTGGAGTTTACACAAATACACTGAACTCAGGAATCCTCAGTTTAATGACTTAGACAAAAACAAGATATAAATAGGAATAAGGTGCAGCCTTCTGTGCAGAACAGAATTGCTGAAACATCCTGGCTTAGAAAAAGGTGAAAAAGAAATGTTTGGTCAATACTTCTTGTCTGCTGCAGAAGCCTGCAGGAATTTTTGCCCTTGAGAAATGGAATGAACCAATAGGATCAAAAATTTGTGGAATAAGACACCTGGCACAGTCCAAGTGTTAACAGAGAGGAAGCTAGACTGCTACAACAAAACTTTATTTATCATTCTTTTCTACCTGAGCACCAGTAGTTCTTATTAGATAATGTCCTGTGAGTGAAGGAGAAGAGTCCGTGACTAAGAAACCTCACTGGGCAGGATAATTTACAGAAAGATTCAGATAATAAAGAAGCAAGAGAATTCATACACAAGATCAACATATTATCACAGCAGAATTGGGTCCTTAACTGGAACTTGAAGTGGCAGATCTGGATGAAATTGGGGAATAAGCTCCACTGGCAAAACTGGAGTGAGAGCTCTGCACAGACTCTGACCTCCCTGCACATTCAGCATCATTTTCCCCTAAAGCCTTCTTCCCAGACAATTTAGACTACAATTCAGGCAGTAGGGAAAAAAAAAAAAAAAAAAAATCAAACAGAGCTATGGTAATAAGTGGTAATAAGTTCCGCAAGTTAACAAAACATTACCAATTACAGCAATCTGTCTATCTGAGTTTAATGCTTTTACCGAGTTGTTTCTTGTTCTAGTATCCTGGGAGGAACAGAGAAACATAAGTACCCAGAAGGCCTCTACTAAAACTTCCCTTCTGAGAATTTGTTCTCTTGATCTTCTCCATAGTACTTGTCTCTCAAAACTTTTCAAATGGAAATCAAGTTATGCCTTCCCTATTTTCATTACCATTTTCTGACTGCTTTTGATTAGGTAAGCAGCATTCAGTATTGTTCAATAGCAGCAAAGCAGGATGCATAGCAATGGGAAGAGGTGAAGACAGACAAGCATCTAAGATAAGGATCTTTGTTATACAAACCTCTGTGGAAAACAGAATATTTTATTTCAGTTATTTCCTTTGCAGTGAGAGCCAGCTGACAAAAACATCCCAGGCTCCCTAGGTAGCATTTTACATGAGAGGAGAATAGATATTGAATACAAATAAAACAAGAAAAGTTCTGAGCAATGCACGAGGAGGCACTGTGACTGAATCTCAATGGGCTTTGAAATACCTTCCACTTACACTGCAGATTTCAGCCTTCATGATACAGTCAGTCACTTTCCCCAGTAACTAGTGCCTTTGTGAAAGGGGCAGCCATGTGGGAAAGGAAGGTGTCCTCATTTATTTCACTACTGAAGGCAGAGGTGCCCCAAGAAGTACAAGAAATTTCATCCTGGCCTCATGCAGACAGGATTTCCTTCTGTAAACAGCACCAAAGAAGCCATTTTCTATGTTTAAATCCTTAACTGCTCTAAACTCATTTCCAAAACTTCAGTCCCCTGTCCTTCATGAACAGATAGACGTGAAGAATTGCTTTCCATTTCCAGCAGTAATAGAGACACAGCAGTGGGGCAGAGCAAGTGCCCATGATTGCTGGACAGTCAGAACTGCAGCATTCCTCTGTCCTAGGGAAGGACAAAATCAGAAATACAACATTAGCACAAGAGATAGGTCCCCAAACTACTGACAAAGAGGATCTTGCCCTTTTTTGCAGCATCTGCAAAATCCTGAATAGCCTCAGTAATGAACTGCATACTCCTTGGTGTCTGCAGATTTATTACCTGCTTTATGCAGCCACCAGCCTTGAGCACAGCTAAAGAAATCACACATTTAGTCAGTTAAAAACATAGTCTGCATGCAGCCTCAAGCTCCACAGCATGCAGAAACATGGTCCAGCCAGCCAACGCACATCCATCCACATCAAGCCCATTAGCTATGTGGTCCCTTGTGGGCTATTGGAGGACTTGAGCATGACAACAAAGTGGCTAATTAAGGGCATCTGGGGACAGAGGGACCATTTTGGTCAGAGGTGTCTTAAAGCATAAAAGATGTTAATCAGCAGCTGAGTGACATGAATAGTCGTGTCACTGCTGAAAAGACACATGAGCCACTGTCCAAGCATGATGTATTTCACGACAAGAGGCTATGCTCCGCTTTCAGTTTCAAGATGTCTTGTGTGGACCTAAGAGCACTACAACGAGGATCAGCTCTGAACTGGTCCCTGCCACATTTCTTGCCTGGCTTTCTGGGGGCTCCTTCCCCTTGGTTTTCAGCTATCACACCCATGAACTGCCGCTCCCTCAGAGTCTCGGGGTGACATACTGGTGCTCAGAATAGTACTATTTGTACATCAGATGCCTAAGGGAACTTCGGAACCTGTAGGCCAGCTCATACAGCAAGGTCCTTCCTCTGCCTGTTGCAAGGGAGCCAGGGCTCCTTTTCCTCATCCTCTATGTCAAGCTGTGGGACTCTGAGCAGTTATCAGCCACAGGCAAACTGCCCTTCAACTACCCCCTCACGGTGGCGTTTCAGTAAGCATTCACTATTTTCATCTCTATAGGAACAGGAAACTACAACCACATTTTCAATCACTCATCAAAGCAAATCACATTGATTCAAAGGAAGCCTTAAACTTGCATGATCCAGATACCAGGTTAGCCCGACACAGCACAGCTCGCTGCTGGCATTGCTGATCAAATGTAGGTTATCTGCAGCTGCATTTGCCACAGATATTAAGCCCAGGGAACAGCATATATGTAAGACAGCTGGGTATCCACAGGGATTTAATTCTGGCTCCACCAGCAGGAATGGTCTGAAATACGACATGGCCACAGAAGCTGTAAGGGACCTTTCATCATTGATCTATTAGTAATTAATAGATTAGACGGAAAAATAAAAGATACTTCCTCTTCAACAAATACCACAGCATCACTGTGCTCACAAACATCATTCCAAAGAAATAGTAATGCATTTTTTCTGACACTCTAGCTGTGGACAGAAAGGTCGTTCAGTCCTTGTAAGACTCAAGCCAACAGAACTGTGGGGTCAGCTGTGACCCCCCACAGGAAAGGACTCTACCACTGCAGGCCTGACTGCAACCATATGGCCTCTATTTCTGCTGTAGTTACCTGTGTCCTCCATTTCCTCTCACTGTGATATTTAGTACACTAGATAGTTGCCACAGAATATTCACAGGGCTCCACAGCTGCAGTGTGCATGTGCAAAAAGCTTCATACTTTGGAGTGCCTGAGGTACTACTGAGTAAGCACTAGTTCTGGACAACACTCCAGCTGGATCTTTATGTTGCAGAAAGGGTACCCCTAAGTTAGGGTCAAGTCACAATGTGCAAAGGAGATTCATGATCTTGCATTGTCACTATGTTCAAGCGGAGCCATCCTGAGAAAAAGGCTCATGTGCACCCCTAGAGCTTGTCAATGAGTCTCTGCTAGCAGCAAAGGACGAGCAAGATGGGGCAGGCAGAGCCCAAGTTCTCTGGGATAGATCATCTTTCCTCCCCTGTATTTATGGAGCACCCACCACAAAGGGAAACTGGTCTCATCTTCACAGGATAGTCACAGTTTGCAGTAAGTGGTCATCGACAGGATCCACTATTTAAGGAGGGAGGTAATTCTTGTTGCTTTTACTTTACAGATAAGAAAACAAGACAAGAGATGAGCACAAGGTCAGGGTCAGCTCATGGCAGAGCAGAAGAAAAAGAACACGGGCGATGTCATTAATGCAAATTCATATGCCACCTTGCCAGTTCCTCAATCTCCTTCCAATATGTTTACCACATGCAATCAGAGTTGTCACCGACGTATTTTCACAGCTCATGCAGCTCTAATACATGCAGCTGGAGGCACCTAGTCCCTGTCAATAACCTAACTTTGGCCCTTCACACAGCCTCTTTTGTAGAATTTAAAACAAAAGCAGAAAAGATGTTTTCTGCCTCACAAAATGGAAACGTGCTCAGACTGAGTTGATACACTGCGCATTCTCTAGCGGAACATAATTTTCCAAGGGATTTCTGCCCGTAATACTATGCCAGATCATCTCTCAACGTGCTAGGCAGAAAATGTGTTTCCCTGGGAACAGTAACCATGGCAAAACCACTGTCTTCCCCTCTCTACCTACAGGAAGAAAAAGAACAGCAGATGCCTGAGCTCTGCCTACAGTAGGCCCTCAGAGCCACAAGCAGCCTGGAAGTTCCTGATGAAAGATTCAGGAGGAACGGCAAGTAATTCTGTTCTGTCTTTCACTCAGACACCAGACATTTCTGCCATGCTGCACTGTGAACTGAATGCCTCATTACAAAGAGTGCGACTGGAAGCATCAGTGTTAGTGAAAGGTCATCCAAATACAACAGTGCATAGGTAGGCAGTGAGCCCAAAAGTCAGCACGGATAAATGGCCAACAGAAGCAGGGGTTCAATGGAGTGGCTTTGCAGTTTTCAAACCCTGCCATTGTGCATTAGAGCCCTATGAAAGAAAGCATTTGCAAACCCCAATTTGCTGTAAGCAGTAGTTGCCAGCAGATCACCTGCTTCTGGTCCACCTCTTTTTCTGCAGAATAGTCTCGATTTTCCAGATTGAATGTAACTCTCAGATACACAGGTTTCCAAACAGTAATCATCAAGGAAGAACCAAAATACTCTGCAACTTCAGCCCATGAACATTTTGAAATGAGAGTTTTGCTGAAGAGACAACTAAATCATAATAAAAAAAATCAACTTGAAAGTGCAATCATACTGCATGCTTTTGGGGATCTTTTCATCACATACTAGTGAACATTTTACGTACTTCTGGATTTCAGGTTTGCTAAGTATTTATCCAAGTTAATAGAGCAAATGAAACCAAAGGGCTCCTTGGTTAATCTCTCTTTAACGACAATAGAGAAAAAATGCTCTATGATTCAGCAATCTTGATAGGTGACAAAACAGTCAACAGCATAGATTTCAACCAACATCGCTCCACTTCAGAGTTAACACGCAATTAGCACAAATTGCCAGGACACCAGCATCTTACACTAGCAACCCACTCAGAGTAGAATATTACCCTGTACTCAGTCTGAATTACGCAGAGCACAAAAAGCTTCACAGTCCAAGTTTGTTATGGTACAGTGAAACCAGAAGCTTCACAGTAAGAAAGATACTGATCTCCTACACAGTAATTTAGGATCACCGTGTGACAGGGTCAGCCGGGTCATTAAAACCCACTGCCCCACCTCCTTACATCCATTTCCAAAGGGTATGTTACATGTGCAGCAAATACCTGCTCTGGACACATATGCAGAAACCTCAATGTCTAACAGCTGAGTGAAATAAACATTTATTCAGAAAGAGAATTCCTTTTAACCTTCTCTGGGTCAAATCACTGCAAATATCCCAGATGTATACAGCAAAGCCAAATGATACAGTCATACCAGAGTTAACATTCAAATCCAGCCAGTTGTCTTTAAATTATTTACCACTGGCTCCTCAGAGAAGGCATTAGAAAAACAAGCTCTTTTTGCATATTTCTTAGGAATGCAGTGCAGCTACCACTAAGAGAAGATGCTATTTCTTTTTAAGATGCTGCACATACCTTTCTTCGCCATACGCTCCAGTCTAATGCATCCTCCTATAAAATCATGGTAAGATTTCATTTCTCCTTCTGTTATCCGGACAGCAGTGAAAGGTGGATTCCTGGGCACCTGTTGTCCACATCTCCGACACCGAGAAGCCATTGCCAGACCGCAGGAGACTCTTGTCAGAAATCTGCTCCCCGTTTGCTGGAATCCAGCCTCATTCTTCAGCTGTCAGTCCAGGCTGGTGACTTTATCCCACTTAGTTCATTCAAGGTCATCCTCACCAGCAGGATGTTCGCCATTGCAATTGGCTAAGACTTTTATAGGCTTACTGACTGTGTTTGTTTCTCCCTCCTTGCTTTCAATATCAGTTTACTTTATTCTCTCATTCAGAATGAAAGCTACGAACCTCAACACAGCCAATGCCCTGAATGGCTTCCTTATCATTAATTTAAAGCTATCCTACAAGCTACGCTGAGGAGAGAGGATCCCAGAAGCACACTGCAAGATCACAGAATGCCCCTTAAAGAGCACGCCAAATATATTCACAAAGTTTTTCTTTAAGAAAATGTTTTTCTTCATGACTTTCACTCCCTTTAAGGCTTATGATTCTCTGATTCCTCATTATTGACACTGGTTTTTTTTTTTTAACTTCTGCATTTGAGCTTGGACAGTGCAAGAAGACTGCTCTGCAGAGCTGCTGAACCAATTACTCATATGTCTCGTGGTGGTGCTGGGAAGCTGCAACTATACAGAAAAGCCCCCTGCTGCTGTGCACAGTCCGCACTCATAAGATGTGATAATCAAAAGGAACAGAGTAGCAAGTGGAAAACAGAAGGGAAGTATTGCTGGCAGACATGCTCTGCTAGCTGTGCAACCCCCCACCCAAACTTTTCTTAAAAAGAAGCTGGCTCCATCAGTTTGACACTGATATTTGGATAGTGAAATATATATTTAGAAATCTCTCTTTGAAGGTGCTGGATATTTGAGTTTTTTTCCACTCTCAATGCTTCCCATAATAAAAATTACTGATCAGAAAGCCCTGTGAAGAAACTAGTACTTAGGGAACTGAGTGCAGACAGCATTCAATCCTGATGCAGTGAAATAAAAAGGAGCCTTCCCTGGAGGTGGGGAACTGCATTGGAGATGCACAAACAGGCACAAGGCCAGTACTTGTGACAGTGCAAAGAATACAACGAGAACCTAATAAATCAGGGCCAAGCTGGAACCCAGGGCTCAACTGCAGGCGCCTGGGCACAGAACAAGCTTGCTGCAAAGATCTTACATGCAGATGAGGAGAGGCTTTGCCTTCCTCTGCCTCAGTCACTACCACCTGATGGCACTTTACATAGCTGCATCCAATGTTGTTCAGCTCATGGTCATCTCAGATCATAGTTGATCCCTAGACACAGAGTGGAAAAGGAGAAGCCTAATTAACCCATCAGAGAGTGAACAACAGGGGACAAAGATGCCCAGGAGGAAAAAAAAGCCCTACATAATGCTGCTACTAACATGGTGAACAACTACATGGACAAACATGGCTAAAGCACAGAAGTCAACTCAGCCCTACTTCCCCAGTGCTCCCCAACCACAGTGAGCCATTTGAACTCCCTAACACTTTCCTTTCGGTGACAGAAAGCTATAAAAGGGATCCCCACTCTTAAAAGAAAGA
Source organism: Chauna torquata (assembly GCA_013399475.1). Lineage (NCBI taxonomy): Eukaryota > Metazoa > Chordata > Aves > Anseriformes > Anhimidae > Chauna > Chauna torquata. The sequence continues at coordinate 199,589 of VXAL01006448.1, forward strand.
TCTGTACTCCCTTCCCCCAAGCTTGCTGCATGGCATAAAGCTGGTCACCCTCCTGCTCTTTCCCAAAACCCTGCCTGCAAAGCGAAGACAATAACTTACTGAGCTGTTGGGCGACTCGATCCATTCTCATTTGTTAAATATTTATTAGAGCTTCCATATTAAATCCCCACAGGACTGCAATATTTTACATATCCAGAGAACAGTGGCACAGAAGGCAGAATTAATTTGTAGAAAATTGTCATGAAGTAAGAAAACTGGAAACATAACCCAGTGATTTTCTTGAAGCCTTTCTTCCATCCTCTTTGCAGCTACTTTTTTCTTTCATTTCAGGGTCTCAAGATGTTCTTCCATACAAAGACAAACATGACATACCTTGAAATATATGCTTTCTGACAGTATGTTCACATGTGCACACATACACAGAATAACTGCGCTTCAACCTTGCACATATATAGATTTACAATGGGGGAGAATCCAGCATTTGTGATGAGATGCTTGTCTGCCATCCTCCCTTGCATATGCTGTTCCCACTGCTGTCCACGTGGTTTAGCAACAGGAGGCTCTGTGAAACACTCTGTTCCAAGGGGAAGGCTTGATGCTGGAAGTGGGATGCAAAAAGCAGTCTGCCCTAGAAGTGAGCTTCTGAAGCGCAGGTAAAAATCATTTAAGTCTCAATCTTTCCCTAGGAAACACTGATCCATTCCACTGCTAAATACACACCTCACATGCCTGGGGTGCCACTGCCATCATCCATCTCCAAACAAAAAATAAGGGCCAGCTTCTCCTGACATTATCAGAAACCTCTGACACTGGAGCACTGAGAGCTGCACTGTTTGCTACCACACAAAGAATCACCTCCTCCGTACTGTACCAGACGTGTCTGCCCAGGAGATGCTGCAATGGCTGGTTTGCAGGAATGCTTTTATGTAGCACGTTACCAAATACGTACTCAGCATTCATAATTAACTTCTTCCCATTTTTCCTTCTTTAGCTAAAAGGTATCAGTCTGATTGATAGTTACTGTTTTTAAACACAGAAGAGCACAGTGGTACAGAAGAGATACAGGCATGTTTCCTTGGGTTGTCTCCAGAGACTGTCACAGAATGGAGGGGAGTTACTTCCCTGCTGCTCCAGACGACCACAATAAAATGTTTGAAGATAATAAGGAAGAGGACATTTTCTGCTCATGAATTGCCAGTATTGCCTAGCAACAGTATCTGGGTTGGGCTGACAATGAATAAACAAGTAAATAGTGTAAGAATTTCATCAGAAATAAGAAAATCCAGATATCTTCAGCTGACATTAACAAAACAGCCTAAGGAATTGCACTAGTTCCTAGTTTTGTTAGAAACACCAGTTCACCTTGGAATTGGAGCTTGTTTGTCTTAGCAATACAGTAATGACAGCAAGCACCTTCTTGTGCTGACAGAGGACTGCCACAAATTTGAAGTCAAATCAGTTAAATGGGTTTGAGCCCCATATCTTTTCTCATGAAATAATATTCTTCTGACCCCAAAGGCAGTGCTCCAATTGTTAACACAATCATGAAACAAGCAACAAACACACTGGATCTCAATAATTTTGGTCCCAATGGACCTCGATTCTTGTCTCTTCACACAAAATGAGTTTGGAACAGTATTTATGTGCCGGAGGAAGGAGGGAGAGAAGTCTGCCTCTGCTGCATGTGTAAATGAGGCAGCTAGAAAAGCCCATAGAACACTCCCTGTTTGCAGCTTACCTTACAAAGTCATAAAACAATTGAGGGGAAATAAATGTCTGCTTTCAACAGAGCTTTCTAAGAATCATCAAGTAAGTTTAGCAGACAAGACTCAAAATTGCCTCTCCTATCCACCAATAATTTCAAAAACAAACAGAGGAAATGATGAGATCAGCAAGAGATATCTTACTTATTCATGGAGACCAGCAGCTCCCCTCACCCATGCACAGTATACTGCAAGGCTGAGAAAGAAAATCTAAATCCATTGCTGCTATTTAGATTGATATACATAGAAGATAAGAAAAACCCATATTTCATTGCTGAAATTCCAGCTTCACACTTCCCTGTCTGAAGTTTTATCTGAAGTTTGAACTGTTCTTTGTTAGCTATGCTGAAACACACTATTCCTTTTCATATATACCTCAATGACCTTCTTTCTGCCTTCCTCACGACCCAGATCATGAATCTGATGAGCCCCAAGGCATTTCAGCAGCTTGAAATGAAGGTTTGTTTTCAGAGCACAAACACTCAATGCAGGTACAGGTAACATCCATTCCACTGTCCAGCTAGGAAACTGATCTTTTCTGTTAACTTCCATTTATTTTATTCCAGCAAATAAAAAGCCAGAATTCCTTTTTTTTTTTTTTTAAAGTTTAAATCAAGAGATACATCCCAGGCATTGTTTCAAACCCTAAGGAGTTAAAGCAATAAGTGGAAGAAAAATCTCTGCTGTTGGAATTACTTTTAGCATACAGCACTGTTGCAATTACAGCATGCAGTTACTGCACTAGAAGGCACTAATTCCAGTGCCATATGGCTTCAGAATCTCATTACACTGATCTGCTTAAAGTGACTTCCTAACTGACAAGCAAAACATTTTTGGTCACCCTCAGCAGTGGGAAACAAGAACTCTGTCACTGTTGGTGCGCATTTATTCCCATGCGAGCTGTCATACCTGGAGTGAGTATAGCTAAGATCAACAGATAGCCTTGCCAAAGAACTTTGTTGTCATCTTGAAGCTGGAACCAGTGGTACGCAATTTCCCTTTACCATCATCTAAAAATAAATAGATAATAAAAATGCTAGTGCTATACCCACTGCATTAGCGCCCTGGTTTTCTGACCATTCTCTTGTGCTCCTAAACACCATGATCACCTTACCATCAACACAGCGTGCACTGAGAGAGGCAGATGCATGGGCACAGTCTTTGTGCCATTGCCCTCCAGCAGTAGTGGGAATGTAGGAAGAGAAAGTCTATGGACATTAAGAAAGGAACATGTTTTTCTCCTCCCTGTACCCTACCACTGACGCACTGAGTCACCTCCAGTGTGACAGTAACCGTGATTCTTGCCAGCATCCAGAACACTGCACTGTTCCCCTTTCTCTCCCTCTTCACCTTGTTCCTTCCTGCAATCAATCACTGGAGCATCAGCAGTGCAGAGCAGCTGCTGGATCCGTTCAGCCAAGACCACCAGGATGGCTTCTTTCCCTGAGGAGCAGCTGCACACATTCCCTGATGGCAGCATTCCCCCCCGGCTGCAATTCACAACTTTAAGCAGATAAAGGAGAACGAAAAAGACACACAGGCATAAAAATAGGATCTGTAAGAATCACAAGGGCTGGTGATACTCAACTCTTTTGGACACATGCCAAATGTTAGCTGAACAGGAAGAAACAGCTTCTCACATTACAAAGTACACTGAAAGCATGTCCAATGTTTTATTGCTGTCTCTCAAACACTCAACATCAGTTACTACATAGGGTGGGATATTGGACTTTAGGGACAATTGATCTTTTCCTGTTTGCATGTGTGTGCACTGATGCTCGCTCAGTTACCTGAGCAGTCCACAGGGAGAAAGGAACTCCTATCTATACTCTTCTGAACACCAAGGCTTTGACTGATTGGGCTCTCTCAGCTGGCAGATACGCAAACACATTCCTTCCACATTCCCTAGGGCAATGCTTGCCTCCTTCTAGGGAACTAAGGATAAAATAGACATGACTATGTCAATCAAAATAGAGTTACTCCCCCTAACTAAGCAACAGCCTGGCAACCATGAAGTACCCAGTCTTATTTCCCCAGGACAGGGCTGCTGTCAGAACCTTGTGGGCAGGTCCGTTGGAACAGACCTCCAAGTAATTTCTCAGTGCTGGGCACCTGCAAGTGAGAAGCTGCAGCACTCTCCTCCGTGTGCACCCACAAGGGCAATCACAGAGGGCAGCCGGACACTTACTCACACCTAAGCTCAGGCAGGCTGAATTTGTCCTGCTCAGTACCTGATGCTGCGCAGCTGTTCTCTCTTCATACCCATCCACAGTCTGAGCACTTGAGCTGTTTCCAGTTCACTCTCCATGGCTTTGTCTCTAAACCATGATGGGTTTAAAGTTCTACAAAGACACAGCGTACAGGGTGATTTCCCAAGTTATGCCAAAGCCTGATGTGTAGCAGAAGAAAATACAGGAATGGATAACCTGCTAGCATGTGCTTTGGCAGCAAGAACACTGTTTCCCTCCCCAACCAGAGCACTACCTAAGGCACCAGAGCATAGCAAGACCAAGACACCCCAGACTATACATGCTAACAGGCAGGTAGGCCCACACAGTGCAAAAGAGGTCCAGAAGTCAGCTCCAGGAGCAGGATACAGCTGCCTGAGATAACTCATCTTGCAAGAGACTGTGCACAAAGACCTTCCCTGCTAACTCAACACCAGCATCCTGATAGCAGAACACCACCACTGACACGTTGGGATGTGCTAAACCCTGTCTGCACAGGGATAGACCTTCAGCCAACATGAAGAAAGGACAGTGCTTTTGACTTCAACAGCAGCATGGACTTGTATTGCCTAAAGCTGAGCAGTCCAGTGTTCTGACGAGATAGGAAATTGCTCTTTAGTCTGCCAGCAAACCCCACTGCAAACACTTCCTGCTGACCAGCACAGATTAACTCAATAAAATGTATCTAAATCACACATTTGTTTATGGACCCAAGTCCCAGTAGGCATAAGCCCACTTCAAGAAATATAACATGAAGTAATGCTTTGTACTACTTCTTCAGTGATTCTCAGCTGAGCACTTTGGCACCACAGAGACTGCTACTCTCATGAAATGGATGATCCCCAATTTAATTGGCAATAAAGTCAGATGGTTTAAGAATATACATTTTTTTTTTAAAGTTTTATTTAAGTATGCATCTGAGAACCATTTGAAGAAGGCCTGGGGGCAGGGGAAGCAGCAGGAATAATTTTGCCTAAAGTTTTGCACCACAAAGGCAAAAATTTGGGGAGGAACGTGCTAAAAGCAGATATGCATACATTTCCCACCTACTTGAGAGCCCTTTGAATTGTTTTATGTTGACAGAGAATCTTTAAATGTAAGGAAATTCTGCTTAAAGAAACAACACCAAAATGGTTTGGAAGTAGCACAAAGGAGTAGGTTCACAGTTAGCACTGTTCTGCTGTCAGGAGTGAAACCACCTCAGACTTAACATACAGACTGTCGACATGATGTCAAAGCAGACAGAGGCATATGGATCAAGTGGCATGCCATCCTCCTAACTGCTCCCAAAGTCTACAAGTGTGCACTTTTGATTCCCTGAGGCACCGATACCTGTGCTTGCATTGGTACCACCTCTCCTGGACCTGCAAACTAGAAATATCTGCCAGCACCACCTCAGTAGCAGAGCTGCCTTCTCAGTCAGCTGCACTCAGAGCATAGCTTCAGGTATTGAGAGCTGTATACAGGCAGCAGAGAAGGCTGAACCATACAGTATCAGTACGTATGCACCACTAAATGAAGAATATTTGGGTAGGTGAGCACAAGTCTGCTGGAGCTTGTGCTGGCTTAAGAGAAAAATCCAGCTCCCAGTGCATCTGCTGCAGCACCAGAGATCTTCCTTACCATGAGGACTTTTGTGCCATCTGACCCCACAGCCTAGCACAGAACAAAGCCATGTGCAGACCTCAAAGTAAACAGGCACTTCTCTTCCCTCCCACGTACTGCTTCCTCTATATAAGATATATTAATATTTGGATAGTCCCTAGTTTTTCTTCTATCTCCTGGAGCCCCACAGCCTCTGAGAGCTGTACGTTAACAACTCCACAAAATTACCATCTACCTAAAGGAGAATCTAGCTTTTTAATATGTTGGTAAATAAATATTAGTTATTGCTTACATCCCTGTGTTCTGGAACATACTTAGGGTCTCTTACAAATAAATGTAGTTCTTTCTTTCTCAAGTCTCTTTGCCATGTGAGCTGGTAACACTGGGCTCAGATCAGCCTTCTGACCTACCATACAGATTTCCAGCCTCCTACGTAACCTCTGTATCTCCCACGCAGCCTTTCAGCTTCTCAACAGCCTTCAGTCCTCCTGTACGCCCTTTAAGCCTTTCACAGTTCAGGTCTGCAACACAGCACAGAAGCTTCAATCCCCAGATCAGCCTGCTAACAGCCTTTGGGCCTCCCATACAACATGCAGCTTTTTAAAGTTACCTTCCAGCCTCTCTTTTGTATTTCCTTCTACACCTAAAACCTATATTCTTGTTTCTTTGCTTTGAGCTAGTATCTCTTTTCACAGCTCCTTTAAGCAGGCCTTGTAGCCATTCTCCACACCACAGTTAGTGATAACACTTGTTCCTAATTGATACCTGCTTTCAGGTGGGGAAATAATCCCTCCTGGCCATTGCCTCTTTTGCTTTTTGCCTTTCTTTACTGCTCTTTTGTAGCATAAATTCACATCATTCTGCAAAATATTTCAGTCTGCCTCATTTTAAATGTACTTGGTTCAAGAGCAGCAACTGCCAACTGTACAAAAAATAAAGCAATATTTTTTACTTGTGTCAGAAGCATTATATGAGCTTCGATACAAATAATGTAGCACAAGGAAAAAATTCTTCAGCTGGGAATCAAAGCCCAAGGTATTCGTACATTTTATCTAAGATCAATTGCAATTACTGCAGTAAAGTTGGAAGATAAATGGGGACATACCAAGAAATATTTATTTTCTGTTTGCCGCCTTGAACACTAGAGTGTTTTCCAACTTTATTTGATATTATCTGTAGATATCCTCATCTTTTCAATTCTGTATTTTAAAATAGCATCTTGCTCATTAAGGTTTTGCAGTTGTTGTCTGTGTCAGGCTAATTACTACTACATACTCTTTCAGAGGCAGCATGTTTGAGAGTGAAGGCAGCTGAACTCAAACTGCTAAGAATGAACTAATTGGTTGAAATAAAAACAAAACACTAACAAGGAGTTTAAAAATCAGGCACAATGACTGATCCCAAATATCAGCACTGGTAGTGGATATGAGAGGTATTTTAGAGCATGTGGGGTGTACTGAAAAAGCATTTTGCAATTATCAGCAGCATGTAGTCAGGGTCCTGACTGCACTAATCAGCCTTAACTACTAGAACATCCTCACCTGAGGCTCCCACACACCCTCCACCCAATGCACCAGTAACTCCATTTCAGAAGGCCCTCCAGTCCCTCTTTCACTTGTGTTGTGGGTAGAGCAGTTTTCAGGTGCTCTCTCTGTTATTCCTGACTTGTAGTTTAGGCTTGTGAGATTAACCCTAGACCTGCTCTGTCATGTAAATGTCACCTACCTGTTCAGGTACTGTAGGACTATCCTCTAGCAGGTGAGGATGATCATGTCAAATCCAGTCTTATTTTGCTGTAAAATATATTCCTAGTCTGGGTGTTTCCTGATAGATGTTTAAGACTTAATAACTCTTACAGTTTGTAGCTTAACTTGTAACTCAAGTTATCAAAAACACAAGAGATTAGTACCTTAGCTAAAGAAAAGCAGCCATAAGATTAGGTTCTTCCTTATATTTTCTAGAGATTAAAATGTAGGGATGTGTTTGTTTAATTTGTAATAAAGAAGTGATATGCTTCTCCATTCTATTCTAATTCAGATGAAGAGCTTAAATAAAGAACTTGTACTCAAACTTTCAAAGGATCAGCACCTATGTCACAAGCTTTTCTTTGAAGACTGTGCCTTTCTTTGAATTTTTGCTGTCCGGGTATTTTGGAATTTGATGCTACCATAGCATAGTGAGATGCCCTTGCACCCATAGGGTTTGTGTACAGAGCAATGGTTACACCCTCCTGTGCCCTCTAGTGGCCCCTCAGCAAGTGGCAGCGATGGGGACCTCGCAGGACAGGGGGTCTCTGTCTACAGAAAGCAACTCCTGGGTACCAAACCCTGCAGTGCCATTAAATCTCCTGGAGAAGGGGCTTGAGGGAGTGAGGCTGGAGCTCCTCTGCCCAACTCAGTAACACTCTGCCTTTCAGCTGATCTGAGAAAGGAAGACAAAACAGTTTTACCCTATCCTTGAGGGACTTCTGACAACAGAAGTTGTGCAAAATGGCACTACTGTGCCCTCTCCCCTGTAGGTGGACAAGGCCACTCCAGCACAGCTGCTGTCCTGAGACTGATACACACACCCCAACTCAGGCAGCAGCCCTACTCTGGTTCCTCTTGGACAGAGGAGGTGGCAGGGGACCACTGGCTGTTTCACCCCTCCTTCCCATGGCTGACCTGGCATGGTGGCAGCACCCCAGCTCTGAAGGAGGGAGTGGAATGGGCAGAGCAGGGCCTGGACAGAGCTGGAATTGCAGATGCTGTGGTAGAATGGGCACAGAATAGCTCTGGCAGACTCCTCATAGCTCCTGTCCAAACAACACTGTTCCTCAGTGCACTTGGCTGCTAGCTTTTTCTCAATCAAGATGCAACTATGCACAAGGCTCTGCTGTATAACCAGAATGTAATTCAACATGATCCAGAATGAAGACTGCACATTGCTGAAACTGCATTCTCCTCTACCTGAAAACAAAGCCAGAAAGTAGGAGATTTATGATCTACAAATATAAGGACCAAAAACTTACCTCCAACTGAACTATGACTTCTAAGTCCACTGTGAATCCCCTACTGATCCAATGTGGAAACGGACAAGATACTAGACATTGATAAGTGCAAATATCTGAGATACATGAAACAGTGGGAGTAGCCTGAATCCTTAAAAAAAAAAATTGTTTTCACACTAGTGCTGAATAAGCTAATCAGCATAATAAGGATGAACCAGATTTTTCCAGCAACCTTCCTCCACCAGTTACTGGCATATAATTGCTGGGAGCTTTCTGATTAGTTATTCACCTGATTAGAGCTCAGGGTCATACTATGACCCATTGCTATTTTTGTTCGAAATAATCTTTTCTCTGAATATTGCAAGATCAATAAGACGGTTTCTATGTATGTCACCAGCTTTGGCTTTTATGCTGCAAATACCAATATTGATCACTTCAGAAATGAAGCCCTGGCTTCAGAGAGCTCTAAACCAAAGTGTAATGGGCAACAGTGAACTTCAGACTCAAAGGAGGGAAATATTTATAGTCCTCCTTTGTTATGTGAAGGATTATTGATTGACAACAAGAGGCAAACTCTCCTGATATTAATTCTAGCCACAACAATTCTATTAGAATATGGAGTCCATACTAGAAAAAAAAAAAAAGCATTTGAAGTGTTAAGGTTGTAACATTAACAATCAACAGATAACATCCAAACTTTGTGCATCCAAATCATCTCATTTCTACTTACTGTTAGTACAGCCGCATATGTTTGCTGCAGTTCTTTCCCCCAGTACCTGTCTGTCAGCACTTGCACATCCTTGGAAAGTCCTAACTAAACTATAGATTCTGCAACAGTTTTGGAGATGCCAGTAACTGTGGGCTAATCCTTTACATATAAAAATTTAAAAATGGCTGCTACCTCAAAGGTCCCAGAATTTAAAGGCAACAATCACTCTCCTGAAGTACTGAAAGATACCACCCCTGGTTTTAGATTTTCTTCACCTCACCATGTTCCAGGCATCTTGAGGTGGTTCTCCAGTGTTAAGTGGGAGTAACTACTCTAAAATCTCAGGAGCTCAAGGCATGTATTGAACAAGGAGAGTCAGATCCTGTCAGCAACTGCTGCCAGCAGACCAAAATGCTGTACATTAGCATTGTTTGGCTTGCACATATGGCTTGGAACTGCAGATAACTGCTCTTGTATCCAGGGCCAGCTACAGAGCATTCATTGCCTCAGGGAAACTGGAAATCATACAGCTCGCAGTCATGCAGAGAGAGCAACAGCTAAACGGCTTGCAGCCCCTCGTATCTCATTGCCCTAGGCAACAGCCTGCACTGCGGAAGTGGCGGGTCCAGCCTTCCCCATATGAAGCCTGCAACATATGGTGCTAATATATGGACTGATACTACGAAAGCCCTGCTGTAGTACTATTGGGGTGCCCACATATTAGGTGATACGGGTGGCTGCATAAGCAGTCTCAGGGTAAGAGATACTGCTGGTTTGCATCCAAGATCTTTGTGACACAGATGGAGATAACTGGAAGCACAGAGATTACAGCCTGCACTCACGGATGTGGGGCACCTGACTCCAGATCCTCTCAGCTGGGTTTTCCTTGAGATCTTGCAGGAACTGACCCAAGATCTCCAAATGAACGTGGGGCAATTCTGACAGTAGGTCATAAGTCTCAGCTACCAAAGCAGTGCCTGCACTGTGCTGCCTCGCAGACCTGCCTGCAGCATGGGCTAAAGCTGGGTCAGCTACAGCTGGGTATTCTCGGACAAAAATATTTGATCCTGCAGGGTGCTGAGTGCCAGCAATTCTGCATTTATTCATACAGGAATAAAGAGCTTTTTGCACCTTCCTGGACCAGAGACTCTCTGTTGTAATATTGATGAGAGATCATTTCTCATCACCTCCTTGCAGTGTTTCAAAAGACTTTTTGCTTCTGCAGCAACTTAACTGTTACTCCCATGCTTGAGTAATCCAGGTCAGGAATCGGTGACCTTCAAAATTAAAAGCTGGACTAAAATGGACCTCTGTATCTTTGTTTAAGCTTCCAGAGAGTCAGCTTTGCATTCACTGTAATGGTCCTGCATTTACTGTAATGGAGTCCTCGGAGAACTCCACCTCTGTTGCGTTCATGTAGCTTGGAAGTCAGGGAAGCTCTGCCGGTGCAAGGGAGGGCTGGGCTGGCTCCCTTGAGATCCTAGACAAGAAAAGTCCCCGTGTTCTCAGATTGGAGGGGCACTAGATGGTAGTCCCTTACATACCAGATCCAAACCATGGATGTAATCTCTCTGAGGCATATGGGGTAATGATATTGAAATGAATGGCAGTGTTTCTCCATGAAGGAATGGAGAATCAGTACTTCGGCTGTCCTTGTTTAGCTCCTAACTTTTCCAGAGGATTCAGGACTCAAACTTCATGACAGCAGTGATTTTGGAGCAATATATTTTCAAGAACATTCCAAATACAATGCACAGCAAGTGCAAAGCTGTTTTTGAGCTACTGTGTGCATGTTGTTTTGGTAAACATAATAGATAATCACTTCATGGCAGAATGGATTTTTGATCCAGGCGGCCTGTCTTTCCTTTGGCCACATTAACTGGGGAACTGTTCTGTACTCTCAGGCCCGTCCAACGCCTGGAAAAGGTGGAGAAAGAACACAGCAGCTTTGCAAACCAAACCCTAGGGTACACTGCAGTTTGGGATTGTCCGTTTCAGTTCAGTGCTTCATTCTCTATTGCATAGAAGGAATATTCTAACAGAAAACAGGAGAAATGACTACTCTTTAATATTGATTATTTGTGAGTCTCTTTCCTGAACAGGCATCAGATTTCTGTAATGCTGCTCTGCAAATGACAAGAAGTGGCTGGGTACAAAGGTGATGTATTTCACCCCTGAACAAATGTTGTTGTGTCAGATTTATACCAGCCTGAGTTCACATGCTGGACATGGCTCTCTTCCAGTACATGAGCTCAATCGTTCCTCAGAGACCGCTATGCCTTTGGACTCACATGTTATCTACATTGTTTTTACATGAGAGTGGGACTTGAAGGTACTGTGATCTCATCCTGGCTGTCCCCTACACATCTGTCCGCACGCCAAAGTGGAGCCTGCTGTCCTTTCCTCCACTAAACCCACAAGCTTTTCTTTACAGTATTTCTGAACTCAGAGCAGTACCTCCCTCTCTGCCATGATTTACAGATCACTTAAGGTATTTACTAGTGATGTTTTTCCATCTATGCATGTAAGAGCTGGCAGTTTCTTTGCCCTGTCTCCCTCACAGTCCTCGGTTTCAATTCTGGCTATGTCTGGTGTACTGGATACCCTGAGTCACCAACGATGAATGACTAATAATGAGCCATATGCCATGTTATCCCTTTCACATCATTTCACAGCATTTTTTTAAGTGACTAGGAGCAGGCAGCTCTGTAGAGAACTCAGATTTCTCCCAGTCACTGACCCACTGACCACCTAGGGAAATCCAGACATTACTGTGTTGAACTCTAAAGTGAAGTAGAAGAGGCTCAGCCAGTGGGCTACAACACATCAGCATTAACACTAAACATTTATGGTTTATCTTCCCCCAAACCCTTGAACCCAGGTCCAGCATTGAAAAACAGGAGGAGAGATAAAACAGGGGCTAGTACCAGGTGCCAGACATTGTGCTTTCAAAATGATTTTAGCAGTCATCCAAACCTCATCCAGAAAGGTTCATCCCAGTTTGAATGCTGAGTCATTCATTCCTCAGGGGCTACGAGAGGCTTCCAACATGGTGCAGAAAAACAGAGAAGGAAGTAACAGCAATGAAATTAGCTTATTCTCTCCTCACTGAGATGGCATGGTGATGTGAGTACCTTCCCAAGTGCTGAACCTGTTTACCCCACAGAGATGTCCTCTCAGGGGATCTCCTGGATACAGGCACCATACGGAAGGCGAGAGAAGGAATTAAATAAAAGATGAGGCAAGGGGTGGAAAAAGGCCCTTGTATTTAATGATCTGCCAGGAACTGTAATTGATGTGAGAGCAGTTTAATTTCCACTGAGGCCATCTGTGGAAATTAATGCCTTATCTGAGCTTCCCTATGCCACAGAAATGGGAACAGACAGGGGCTCCTCTCTGGCACCTTTTGGCTCTATTTGCTTTTTAATCTTGAGACTAAGCAATGCAGAATGGTCACCCTGTTAGCAAGCGGTGATTTCTGTCAGCACCAGCTGCTTTCATTGTGCCTAACCTGAGACCTCATACAGGAGGAAACGTCCTATACCTGCTTTCCCCTGGAGAGTCTCCCCTGTCTTCCCTTTCCAGATTGCCCTGGGGTGGCTCTGAAGTGTTTAAGAGGATGGGGAAGTGCCGCAGTCTGAGTAGATTATTGAATGATGATGCAATATGCCATTTTTCCCCTGCTTGTGACCTGAGCTACCTCATTCTTCTTTATTATTGTTACTTATTTTTTTAAAATACAAAAAACCACCACATAGTGTTTGCAAAGGCCTGGTCTAGAAGTTGACACTTCCTGTTTTCTGCTGTATTAAAACTGCCATAGAGGGCTAACACTGTCTGAAATATAGTCCTGAGACAGAGGTGGGTTCAGGAAAGCCATGAGAAGAGCTGACCCAGAACAGCAGACATAGTCTCATTTAATAACTTGTTTGAGCCCCAACCACTTTGCAGGTGCCAACAGCCAAATTACAGAGCCCAGGAGAGCTTTCTAAGGATGCAGTGAACCAAGTGCCTGGCATTCATAGCTGTGGAAGGGCTTGGTGATGGGCATCACTGTTACTAATAGCAAAACCCATATTCTGCCATCTGGCTTTCCTTCCATAATTTCCTCACATCAAACACTCCTCCATGCATTCACTCCAAGAAAAAAACACCTACAAGCCATTGCTGAGGTAGGTTGGAAAATAAAGGACGGAGGAAGACTACTGCAGCACTAGATTTAACAGCAGCAATATGGAGGCTTTTGAAACAGACAGAGACCTATAGATTGACAGACTGGATCACACCTCAGTTCCATCCAGCTTAGTACCCTGTCTCCAACAGTTGCCATTGCAAAATGCATAAGGAGAAAGTGCGAAAATCCTGCAGCAAGCAGATGGTAGATGGTTGCTACTCCTATTCCCTTCTCCCCCCAACATCCTGCTGTCTTACTAGTTTGAGAATGAAAGCTCACGATTTGACAGCCAGTGTTGGGGAGGATATCAATAAATGAGAAAATAGCTATGTCTGTAAGCAGCCTTCTGGTTCTGTGGGGCTCTAGTCCACGGCTTTGCTTACTGCATGCTCGTGTAAGAGAATTAGTAGTAACTAACCTGGATTACAGGATTTTTCTAACATCCTCTTGAATTTTGTCAAGGATGGTGGAGTCTGAGTCACATCCCATGCAAAAAAAAAAGTATTCAGCTAAAGTAAAAGACAGAATGTAGAAAAAGAAACACCTCTGAGCTGTTCTGCTCTAAAAAAGAGAAAGCCTTAGTGCAGATTACTGTTTCTATTGGTTTTGGGAAGCTCCTTCTCTCTAAACATGAGGCAAAACTGTCACATAAATATTTTGGCTTGAGACAGAGTCAACCAAACCAGTGTTCTTGACCACCAACTCGTAACAATTTCTCATGGTCTTTACTTCTGATCATGCCTTGACAAACCACATTAGAAAGTGAGCTTTAAACAAGTATTTGCAATATTCTACATTTTGGAGAGCACACTAGACAGATCTGCACATTTTTCACGGCTTTCTGTAAATGCTTGATTTCCACTTTTAGGCACAAACTCTGCAGCATTAACAAACCTCTTTCAAACAGTTCGCTATTAAACAGTTCCCAGTTGAAACAGCTGCACAGAATAAGCCATATAGAATAAGGCAAAACCAATAACCACAAGCTGGGAACAAAAATGTAAACAAGTAGCTTTTTTTAAGCAGAGAAACTAACAAAGATAAATTGTTACTACTTTTCCCTTCCCCCTTTTCACTTTCCGGTGTAGATTCTTTGAGGTCTAATAGAATGAATCGATTAGCCTTTTTCTCAGTAATTGCATCTTTTTCTTCCCTTCTCCCCAGTCAGTATTTGCGTATTTTGTATGAACTTAATATTTTATGGCCTTCCCCACTTCACCAAATTTGGTCAAAATTTGCCAACAGTTCAAAAGCTTGATTGGGATACAGAGAGAACTATGCAGGTTCTATGACAACAGAAGGTCAATTTTTTAATAAACATAGGTTAATGGGGAAAGGAACTACAAATTATCACTTTTCATTAGCATGAGATCCCAAGCAAATTTGGCAAACATAGTTCTGCAGTTTTCTATTGTCTTGTTTCATTGGGAATGCAGTGATAGATGCATATCCCAAGCCTGTACCTTACTTTTTGGTAAAGAAACCTGATGTGCTGTGATCATTAGAAAGGACCAGTCACCCCTAGGTGCTCACCAGAAAATTTAAAGTAGGACATAGCTATAGAACCAGTGGTTCACAAAGAGTTCCTGAAATGCATGAATGCTCTAAAACAAAGGGAAGAATTTTCTGTCGTGGGCAAGGGATTTTCCATTGCCTTGATTTAAACCTTTGCATAAAAGAAACAGAAGGCCTATTTGATACGGTACCTTGAAAAGCAATTTCTTCAGAAATCTCTTTCGAGTAGCCTTACTGTACACAGACACAGACCAGAGACATTGCAATGCTCTATTCAGCTGTGACATATTAGATTATTTGTGGCTTTGCAGCACAAAACAGATTTTGTGACTTGTGATGCTAAGCCATCAGCCTTGGACAAGTGCCAGCATGGGTTATTCCATTCTGCTGACCTAAATTCCTCTCACACAGTCAAGTGGATGCAGTGTTGTCCTTCACTTCCTGTCCCAAATTGTAGCACAGCTTCCCTGAGCAAACAGAGATATTTTACACTGCTCCCCAGAGCTGGTGGTTAAGCCAAAAGTGGTGGAAATTGACCTACTGTGATTAACAGACAGGAATTCTAAGTGATTGTGCAAGTCCTCAGATGTCCATCCTAAACCCAGTTCTGCCACTGACTTCCCTTTTGATCTCTTGGAAATTGCTTAAATTCTTTCTTCTATTTGTAAAACAGGAGATTGGGTAAATGAGTGAGTGTAAAACCAGATGAAAGCTGACATGAATGTATGTTCCTTTTATTGTAATGTCATTTGTGCAATGTACTGCTTTCTGCAACTTCAAATCAGTGCCTCCCCTACCAGGGATGCTGACAAACAGCTCATCTGGATACAGTTGTCATTTGCAGATATAAGGAGCTCTCACAACTGAACTGGAAGTTATGGGGAGCCTCTAAGAAAATCCTGCCTCTAATGCACTGCAGTATTCTTTACTGGTAACAGAGAGGAGCTCTGCTGTTTCCTTTTCAGACAACTGATATCTGTTCTGGCAGCTCCATCTTATTATAAAATCATTTTTAGAATAAAAATCTGTGGAAAATGGGGCACTGGGTGGAGGTGCTTGCGTGCATAACTGTGCCCAGAACACTGCCCACATGCAGCAAAGCTGGCATCAGACTTCTGGCAACCAACTGCCAAGCGTGGGTGGGCAGTGGGTGCACAAAAGCGTATTCTGGTGGGCTTCACAAGCTGGAAGAGCCACACAATTCCCATGTGCAAATACTCCTGCTGTCAGCACCAAGCATGTCACCCAGCGAAGCTTCTTCCCTCCCCATCACAGAAGAGCTGACACTTTTCCACCTACCTGAATGACATAGTTTTTTCAAAAGAGATGAGCATTTCCCCAACACCTCCTGCCAATCAAGTTTAATGGAAGTAGGTTAAACCAAAAAAAGAATTCTGACGCAGTTTTGATAACAAGATTGGGTGGCATTTTGTGCTACATCTTGGATAGCAAGCAGAAAGCCTACTAGCACTGACAAATCAATCCTGACCTAGACACCTGTGGTGGCCCCGTTACCTCACCCACACCAGGGCAATCGGGAGTAATCCTAGACAGGCTGAGGGGGCACAGGGCTATTTAAGAGATTTCATTTGGTCCTCTACTGTTTGATGCTGTGTAAAGATGCGCTGCAGGGTGCATGGTACTAAAAAAGTGCCAAGTTAAGATAGCTACTGTGGACAGATAACTTAAGAGTAGATAACTTTAATGCTTTGATATTAAACTAGGTTAAGCAGGTACCTGTATGTATGAAGTCTCTAGCAAGATAAGATGCTCTTTTAACAAGCACGTGGACTGTCTAACACAACATGAGTCAGCTAATGAGGGATCAAAGCTTCTGCCTAGGACAGATAAGATGAGCTCCAGGCAATTGATTTGTGACACTCTTACCGACACATTAAAAATAAACTGGTGTCATCCACTTCACACAGACAAAAAATGATCCCACAAAGTTTTTATTTAAAAATATTTATATATATCTAGTTTTTCTTTTTAATGGTCCCGTAAAGGTCTTGTTTGTTTTCTAAATTCTGTGAATAAGTTTCCTCCCTTCTGCTATTAGGTGAGTGGAGAGCTGTGCTCTCAACCAAGTCTTGGCTGCATTCTAGAGAAATTGAATGCCATCAGTCCAAGTGGTAATAAGAGGGTGGTAGACGCTGTAAAAATAGTAAACACTATAAAGTATGTTCATGGTGAGGGATCCCCTGAGTTTCCTAAGGATGAGAGTCCCTTCACTCGTCTGAGCTTTGAAGATTCCCACTGAACTTTCAAGAGACTCCAGATGTGCCTTGGAATTACTGATTCAATAAGCTACTGCTGATTCAGCTAAGGTGATTCATGTTACAAGGTGTGATTCATAAACATGATGCATCAACATTGTGTTTGGAAGAATTTTTTTCCTTCAGCCAATAACAATTTTTTCATCATTACTTGCTTCCACTTTTGTACAATAATTTTTTCTAGCTACATGATTTGATAAGAAATGAGGACAAAAAAAGCAGGCAGATTCTACAAGTATGGTCAGATTTCTAGGTCTGAATGACTGCGAGAATGGTGGGATTATCCTTCCCTGTTTGAAGACAGGGAAATAGGCTCTTGCGTCAGTGTGAAATGGGAAAAGAAAAAAAAAAAAAACACACAAGACCTGTGGTCTTCATTCCCCTCCCTAGGACTGACCTGCTGGTTGACCTCCAGGAAACCAATGAGACTCTCTAGCCTCAGCCACACTACCCAGAAACCTCTCCATTTGTCAAGGTACAGTACACAGGTTAATTAACATCTTTCTAGTGGCCAGAATGATTTCCTGCATTGCTAAATACTAACATAATGCTGTTATCTCTAACAAATCCATCCTGACATCAAGGAGGGTCCTCAAGATGGATGTTGGAGATCTGTATTGAGTCTAACAGGAAAAACTGGTGATGTACAGATCTCTTTGGCTCCTCTGAAATACTCTGCCAAAAATAAAATAATAATAATAATTTAAATGTGCCTCATATTGAATCCCAAGTCTTCATAATAAAAATGTAAATTCATGTGACTTTGTGTCTATCTGAATTTGTACAATGGCAAAGGAACTCATGTTGGCACCACTGGGTCAAAAGACTGACACTACGAACTTTCCTGACAACCATACTCTCTCTCCCACACCAAGTCCCTGCACAGGTTATCAGGACCACTAAGACTGATCCCTGGAGAAGAGATTGGAGAAATGGGACCTGGTCTTAAGTATTTTATTCAGTTTAAATCTGCTCTTGTGCTATTTCTTCAGGCAAGCTACTGACTGTGTTTGCTTTCTTAAACTTAGTTCAGCTGCTACAGCTAACATCAAGCCCAAGAAGAATTCTGATCTAAAATCTTAATTGTATATTCTCTGAAAGCCATGTTTTGGTGACGCTCTATTTCATATACAGATTATGCAAAGTCAAAGGCATTTCAGGAACCTGTACAACAGCTTTGGTATTCACAACACAGAATCCATTAAAATTTGCTCCCATGCAATTCATTTAAAAATATTCTCTTTACATGATGCAACACAGCCACAATCTGCTTTAACTCAATTCTATGTAACAAGTAAGGGTTCCAAAAGCTTTTATTGGTTGACATTTTAATCTCCAGTATCTTCTGCTGTCTTGCTAGCTTCAGGTTATTTGGTTCCTTGTAGTTTGACGACCATTGCTGGGTAGCCAGCTTAGACTTATAAGAATACCACTGCATAGTATAAGGCCTTACCTGTGTGCACTAGCTTTTGAAGGTTAGCAAACAGTAAAATCAAGCCTGACATGGGGAAGTGCTTTTGGGATCCTGTCCTAGCACCTTACTTGAAACAGCAACGGCAATAAAAAAGGCTCTTCGAGAACAGTACACAGAAAGAACGGGTTGCTATTCCACTATCACAAGCAAATGCAAAGCATGTTAGCATTGCTGTTGCTTTAGCCTCCTTCCACCATCCCCTTTTCTATACTACCTCCCTGCAAGAGGGACTGTGCTTGAGAATTTTACACAGATCAGCTCACAGGTAGGACAGTCTGCTTTTATTGTTTCTGCTTTTTAGATAACTGCATGCTTGAAAAACAAAACAAACCCTCAGTAAAAGGGTAATTGCCCAAATCCATGGGTGTTGCAGTCTCGCTGATGACTCCTATTTCACTCACAGGTGTGATACTGTCACACAAAGGCTTCCTGCCTGTGCAGAGCATCAGCACCTCCTCGGGGAAATGGGCCCCAAAATCTACACAAATGTAGTGAGAAGAAAAATAAAGATGTCTTACCCACATGGGTGATAACTGTAGTCAGTCGCTGGGTGAGCTCCTGATGTGACATCTCTTCTTCTTTTAACCAAAAAAGCATTTCACACAGAGAACTGCACAGCATCCAAAAAAAGATGCACCCAGAGTGGGAGGCTGCACACTCACTGCCTCGCTTGCACACAAAGCAAGGACCACTCCCACAGCACAACCCTTCCAGCTCTCACATCTTCTGCCGGCTGCTCACCTCTTCCAATTTGCTGCCTTCCATGCATGGACCTAGAAAAGCTCCTTCCAAAAGGGGATTTTACCCCCTCTTAACAATAGGAAGGGAAGTGGGAGAAATACAAAAAGAAAAAGAGACAAGCTGATTGCTTATGGCTTTTTTTCCTCCCTTCTCCCGCGGATGAGGCAAAGGATAAAAAGACAAACCAGCAGGCAGATACCTTCCTCCAGGGAGACTTTTGGATGGTGATGCTGTGAGTCAGGGAAAAATCCTGGAGGTAGGAATGGCATCAGGAGGAGTGGAGCTGGCAGCAGAGCTGTAACAGCGGCAGCTGCTCTTCTACGCTCTCCTCATCAGTGTGCCTGGCAGTCGAAAACCACTCACTCGCAGCTTCCCCTGCTGCCCCTCAGCCCCTGGGGCCCAGATGCCCTGCAGGCTGTCCCCAAGTGAAACCTCCCAATGTCCCCAAAGACCCTCCTCCTACCCACCCTGTTGCTTGACAAATGGGGCTGCCACATGCACAAGGGTGGGGGGCCGGGGGGGAGCTGTTCAGTGGGCCCTTTAGGGGCGTGGTGGCCAGGGGCTTCATTGCCCTGCTGCATGGACAGGATGCCCGTGATCTCAGTGTGACTGGGCCCACAGGACCCTCTTCAGCTGCCCGTTTACAAGAAGGGTAAATGAATTAGCCCTGGGTATCTGGCAGGTCTCACCTGTGGTCATGGCCACTGCCCCTGGGTGCCAGGAACACAGCTGAGCCTCGCACTGATGCACACAGCTGCTGGAGAACAAATGGCTGCTGAGCTCCTGAAAAGCATTGTTGACCCTCCTGGCTATAGTGCCCAGCTAGGATCTGAAAGAAAAGAGGAAAAATGAGGCAGGCATGAAAGTGAGAAAGGCTAGGATACACCAGATACTTGTATGTTTCTATTTCCTCTTTGAACCTCCTTTGAAGCCTACCTGAAGCTCCATGCAAGATATTTCTGGAAACAGGAAAATTTATTACATGCATAAAACAAAGAAATAGCACAGAGAAGCATGCAGCTGCCTGTAAGATCTGGTCTATTCCCACAGAATGGATCCAGCTCTAACATCAGATTTCTCCACCCATCCATAGGATTTTGCTTGGGTCCACCTTTCCACACGTGCCAAAGAACATGACATCATGTATGCACAAAGTTAGAGCTGTAAAATATCCCTGTGGGCACATCAGATTTTACAGCACAATTAGTGACTCAGTCCTGGTGTTGCAAAAGGTTTTATCTACCTCTGTGATAGGAAAATTCTATAAGCAGTTGGCTGACCTACAAGGCAGTCTGAGTATTTTTGCTGTTGTCCCTGTTTTTGGATGATTGACCAACTGTGCCAAGGGGTTTCTTCCATACTTCTGCTGAGTTAATTTAACAGCAAATCTGCTTGAAAACAAGTGAGGAGGAGGAGGAGGAGGATGACTCGAGATAGCCACCCAGGTGTCAATATTTTGGTATTAAAGCAAGAGCCATTTGCTCTGAGATCCTCCATCTAGCAGAGCCCATCTGGGAGTAAAGTTCAAACTGTAAAGATGTTGACTAACATTAAAAGGATTTCCTCAACAAGAGAGGAGATACCATAATCAGGAAAGAAAAGCATAATCAAAGCAGACTGCCACCCAGCCATACTGTTTGGAGGGGTCTGAAAGTTCTGGGATGTTTTATTTTCCTCTCACAGGGTAACAGATTGCAGATAGGAACACAGGACTAGAGAAGTCATCACGTTTCCAGACACTCATACTTTTTTGTTGTTGTTGGTTTTCATTTTTTCTTTTCTGCAGGCAGAGACACTGTACAATCTCATTCACAAATGAATTAAACGCCACTGAAAAGTGGTGTAAATGGTTTGCTCTCACTACTCCTACAGAAAGGCTGTTCAAGAACATCAAGGATAGCAAGGAATCTTTGTCTTATTTCTAGCTAAATTCATTCTCAGCTATTTTAAGACCATACGCTCCAATACCAACATTGTTATTCAGTATCAGTAACTACAGACACATGTACACTTGCTATTTTAAGATCCTTTTTCTCTCATTATTTCTTCTTGCTATTGTCAGTCTGCTTTCCAGTTGTCTGCTACACCTTCAATAACTTTTAAACCCATTGGTCAATTGCAATCTAATTCTGGAGACAGAAAGAAGTTCTTGTAGATTCACTGAAAATTAGCAAGGCATACAAAGCCCAAAAGGGGAAAGGATGCAGTAAGGACTGAACAATTCTGTTCTGTGGCTATCCTATGGACTTGCTAGTAACATGTACATGCCAGTCAGCCAGTCATCACACAGCAGCCTACAGTCAGCCAAAGCATAGATTGCTCCTTGCCCAGCTTATACTGTGGGATGGGTTACAAAAGACTCAGTCAGAGGTGAGGGTGCTGTCATATGACATGAGTTATAATGAACAAAATGGGGAGACTGGGGTTATTTTGGTGGGAAGGCTTGGGCTGCAGGACACAGCCCTGGGGTAGCACACTCCACTAGTTTTACCAGTTACGGAATGATTTCTTTACACTGCCAAGATCAGTGGTACCTGCATTAAAGAAGGCCGCTGTTAATACTGTGTGTTGCCATCACAAATTCCCAAATGGAAGATCCACAGGGACTGAACCAATTCAGAAATGCTGCAAAAGCACTGATGATCCACAGTTCAAGACCCAAGTTGAGAGGGGGAGAAACAAAAGCCTAGAATATAGGGATTTCTTGGAGACAGAGAGAAATGAAAGCCCTGTGCCTGTCACTCAAGGAATGGCTCAAAAATGCTGAAGCAACTTACTCCACCACAGTGATGGTAACCATTTCCGGTGCTTGGCATATTTGTGAAATTGAGCTAGCACTTTCACTAGTACAAACACAGACTTCCTCTCTGTAGGATAAAAGCCCTTGCTGATATATATGGGGTAGAGGTACAGAGGACGATGATTTACATTTCAGGCATGAGCCAGAGTCTTACAAGAAAGCAGGGCCAGTAGCTGTAGAAACACCACAGTTCCACTATTAAAATGATAGCCAACAGGCAAGAGCTTGATTTCTCCATAGAGTGACAGCCTGACAAATCAACAGCCATTTATTAGATCCTGAATCAAACAGCCGAGGCCAAAAACATTGTAAGCAATTACAAAGAACAGTAAATTGCACACTGCAAACAAAAACTGTTTACAAGATCCTATGGCCTTGCCATATGGAAGGGGAAATTCTCACTGCAAAAATCATAGATTAATCTAATCTTTCCTTCATCTTATATAACTACCTAACCGTTTCTTGTGTCATTAAAACCCATTTAGCCAACTGAGATTGAAGGGCTATTAAAAATGAGATCCAGCCATGTAACTAGCCTATCTTCTTCACTCTATTATCTTCACTTTCCAAGTCCTACATAACGCTTATAGGTTCACCCCTGTCTTAGTTTTTCAGGCAAATCCACCACATCACTAACTTCTTGTGTTCAGAGTGCCCCTGAGGACAGAAAAAAGGCAAGCTGATGGAATAACAGAAAAGTTTAGAATCCCTTTCCCCACTTAATTTTTGCAAGCAAGCTACATGTGTACCATGACTTTTTCTCCCTTATCTATAGACTGTCTGATCCCCATATCAAAGCCTAGGGCTCTATTACTGGCTGGGAAGAACTGGAACACTGTTGGCACAATTAGGTAAGGTAATTACGCTGTCACCACTTCTGACTGGTTATGGCAGTACTTCAGATGTGCAGTATAATTCCATTAGTAGAAAAAACTGGTAAATGAGTCAGATACTTCTTTGATGCATACCTACAAAGAAGGCCCACAAGAGGGCTGTTCCCTTTCTGTAATGTAAATTATGCAGTAAAGGACAGTATCACTCAAGTTTTCTTACTTTTGTTCTTTTTGGAACACTTCAGCCAACAGTGCTCTTGCATAGCTTCTAAGAGGGCCACACTGCTAGTGCTTCGCTGACTGTTCTTGGCTTTTCACAGTCTTCTCAGTCAGCTCCTACAACAAATCTGTGGTTCTCTAGCAAAACTTGCATGTACACTTGTTCTCCCGCACATAGCTCCCCCAGTAATGCCTGGGTCTCTGCCTTCACACTTAGCCTCTTGGAGACACTTCTGCAAGGCCTGACCTGCTTTGCATCAGATGCTGTTTCACCTACTTCACTTGAAAAGGAACATAGTTGCTTCTGTTCTGAAGGAAAAGAGGCTGCTGAAGACACCAGTTTTAGCAAAGCTCTCTGCTCCTCTCCCTTTCTTCTTTTCCCATCATAAACCTTTTTCTTACCACTATTTACATCAGTCACTCACTGTCTGCCCTCCAGAACAGCTGTCCTGTCACAGGCTGGAGTAGCCCAGCTGTGAGTAGGATCATTAATATACCCTTAGGAAAGAGTCTATGAAACAGGGCACTTACAGACAGAGTCCCTCTCCGTTCTCCCCTCTCAGATTGCAGCACTCTGTTGTTCACGGACTCTCTGAGCTTAAGTTTGCATTTGCCTGATCATATGTAATACTCTTCATGAATCTAATTATTTTTTGAATCTATTCATATTTTTGACAGCCATAAAGTTTAGTAGCAAGAAGATGTGCAATTTAAATATGCATTGTGTGAAAAAATACTTCTTTTGGTTTTAGGTCTGAAGCCTGATACTTCGATTTCAGGCCTCTGGTTCCTGCACCTTGAGAAAGAATGAATAATTCCCTATTCACAGTCTCCATCTTAGCATGACTTTCTATATAGCAGTCATATCCTTCAGTCGCTCTCTCCTGAGCTGAGCCAAATGTTGTCCTAGTTACTGTCTCTTCATAAAAAAAGCCAATTCGTACCTTTTATTGTTCTTGTCATCCTGCTTTGAACATCCTTTCTCTTGTTTATGCAGCTTGAACAGTAAAAACTGCCAATTTGTCTGCTTTGCACTGCTTACATAATTCTGACAGATGTCTTCTAATGCCAAAAGTCATTAGATAAATGTATGCTGTTAAAGGTTTAAGAAAATCAATATATAGCTATTTCCTTTACATTCATTTCTTTAAACACTTTCTAGCATCTTTCCTCTTTCAAAACAAAACCTAAATTTTGGACAAAGCTGTTGGACAGTGATCCTGAATTTTTAGGATCATACTAATTCCTAAATTCTTACTTATTATGTAGTTTATTTTAAGGAAGCCACTCTTCCACTTTCAGTGTCACAAGAAAAAAAATGGGCTTATCTCCCAGAAAGCATTAGTGTTAACTGGCTGAAGTTCTGGACTGACGGATGCAACGACAGGCCTCCAGCGCAGCAGGCAGAGTAACTTATAAAGACAGATGTCCTCCCCCCACCAATCATTCTGCCCTGCTACTCTCCCTAGCCCCTTACGTTGTTTTTTGTTTTTCCGCCAGATGAGCTCTTGAACCCTTATTCCATGATTGTACACCTGCAAATGCTAGCAAAAGAAGACAAGGGAGGAAGGAGATCAGGGTTCCCATTTAGATCAGTCCAAGCCGCCAAAAAACTGCCCTGCCACCTAAATGCACACTTTTCACCTCCCTAACCACCCCACCACATGCTCCTACTCCTACCTCCTGTTTGCTGTAGTAGTACTGCAATATATTGGATCATCTCAGTGAGCTGATGGATCTACTCGAATCAGTGGTGAAACTAGACCTGAGGTATTTGGAAAATACCAGTGTTCAAATGTGGCTGGAGGACCTGGTTAGGACGAGAATGAAGAAGGTTGCTCACAATCAGTACCAGTAATGAGGCATCTGCCACTGGGGTATTACTGTTTTTAAATACTAACACATCCTAGGTTTTATGCCTTTATAAATTAAAATAGTCTTAGACAGTCTTATTTATAAAGTAAATTTTATAAATAATCTTATAAATGAAAAATGTCAAGGCCACCTCAAATCAACCCCTCACCCCCAACTGACCAGCTCTCCTTGAAGTCTGATAAAAACAGTTAAGTGAAATCTCCCAAACATGTTTCTGCCACACCTCAAGAGGGGAAAAAAAAAAAAAAACCACAAATATACAAATATTTTTAAAGCTTTTTCACATAGCTGTCTGGCTTTCTTATGGATACACAGTCAATTTTGTTAAAGTGCTTTAAAGAACAAATTCATCATGCACCAGACGATTAGCATTTTAAAGCTAAACTAGCCTTTCTATGCATTAGACTGTAGACTGTTTCAATGGGCCACACTTGAGGGATACAATGAGGACAGTGAAAAACAGTCTTTGCTGAGGGAAAGACTGGAGACAAACAAATGAGAAGACATCATAACTATCTGAGTTGGATCTGTTGGACCTAAAGATTTTAGATGAATGTAGAATTGAGCCAGCATAATTTTCAGACCTTGTATATATACAAAGGAGAGAGAGAGAAAAACAGCAAGAGAAAGTGAGAGTGTAGCTTGGGTCCACTTATTTATTTCTGAATTTTTTTGCTTTTGCTAAGGTAATGAAATAAAAAGTTCCATTATGAAGTTATGTTCATGTAGCAGACAGAAAGTTCACTCACTGAGCTAAACCTGAGGCTCAGACATAGTTGATACAATGCTCAAGTGCTAGGAATATTTGAAGTTGCTCCATTAAGGAGAGGACAGAATAGAGATGACAAAATTGAATGAAGCTTCAAAAATATAACAATGCTTTATACAGTTTCAGAAAGAAAGCTAATCAGTCCTAGCTGCTTATACATCCTTACATCTCCAAGTCACCATTACTGGGAGGTATCAACTATAATCACAACAGGAAAAAATAGCATTGCATTCTCATCAGGAACAGGGCAACTTCAGTAATTATGTGATGGGCATCTCTTGCTGCCAAGGCAATTTCACGTTTCAATAATAGCATGCCAGATGATAGGAAACAGCTCATTTAAAATTGCCCAAACAGCGATTACAGGCTTGTCTTGCCAATAGAATGATGTATTTCCAGCCTCAATTCTTTCCTGCTTCTCCTTTTCCAAACACTGTTCATCTGTTGCCATAGAGACCATCTCCAACCCACTCTTTTCCCTTGCACAGGTTCTGTTCTGGATGATCCCTGCTGCGGCTGCCCCAGCCACTCCGGCTGTGCCTTGTGCTCTGGAACAGCCAAAGGGAAACAGTAAAGCAGAACATCTGCAACCACACAATATGCAGCTGCAGGTAGCTTTAATATAATATAATAGCTTTAATTTTTACACACAAAACTGGCACGTAGTGGGAGGATAAGATGTAGCTACCTGGCGCATGAAAAAGTGGGTGTGCATCGTGACTGCCAAATCTGCTTGGATGCTTTTTCTTCCTTTAAAGGGAACACATCAAGCACATCCCTCATTTTTAATCCTAGCTTCCTTTCTTCCTCCCCCCCACCCCCCGTAATGCAGATTATTCTAAGTAATGGGAAATCAAAAATGATTCCCTTTTGCTTAAGTGGTAACTTTTGCACGTATAACCTCTGCGTCTGTACACCTGGGGGAGCTGCTCTCACAGCAACAGCAAGGGAGGGAAAAGGTTTGAGCAGCGACGACCGTACAACCGCGAAAGGCCAAGGGCAGCTGGAACGGGGCAGGGGCTGAGGCACACCCCGGCTTTCACAGGTTTCACTTCCAGAGACCCCCCCTCAAGACGCACCTCAGCTGCCAGGCGAGCGGCGCGGCCCCCCAGAGCCACGCAACAGCTCCATCATCCTGACAGGAGAGACCCCTCCTCTGCTTGCTTTCGGCGCAGCACGGCTTCGTTTTATTTTTGTTTTTTTTTTTTTTCTTTTCTGGGGGAAGCGGCATTTGGGAGGGACTGCGGGAAGG
This sequence comes from Chauna torquata, assembly GCA_013399475.1. Classification (NCBI taxonomy): domain Eukaryota; kingdom Metazoa; phylum Chordata; class Aves; order Anseriformes; family Anhimidae; genus Chauna; species Chauna torquata. The sequence goes on from VXAL01006448.1 coordinate 226,811, forward strand.
AGGCGCCAGCCGCCCGGCACCTCGCTGGTGCCGCCCTGAGGGGAGGCGCAAACATGGCGCCCTGCGGTACCCCGCTCCTCCCCGACACGGGAGCACGCGCAGCGCTGCCGGCGGGCGGTGCCTGGCCGCGGAGCGTTCCGTCAGGGCCCGCCTGCGCCGCGGGGTGGGCTCAGTGGTTGGCTGCCGGCAGGCGGAAGCGGCCCCGCCTCGCCCTGACTGGCGGCGGTTTGGCGGGAAGCGGCGGAGGGGCCGGTGGGGCGGTGGGNCCGCGGCGGCCAGGAGCTATGCAGGCCTTCCTCAAAGGCCCGTCCGCCATCAGCACCAAGCCCCCTGCTGCCAAGGAGAGGGGCGCAGCGGGGAGCAGCGGGGAGGGCAAGAGGCTCAAACCCGTCCCCTGGGTGGAGAAGTAGTAAGGGTCTCCTGGGGCAGGGGGGTCACCGGCGGGGGGGGGCGCATCTCTGGAGGGGGCTGCGGGAGAGGGAGCGGGTGCGTAGAAGGGGTTACGGCTGTAGCGTCTCCACCGGGAGAAGAGCTTTAACTTGTTCCGTTCCGGGGGGGAACGAGCTCGGCGAAGCACCGTGGGAGTCCTTTGTTGGTGTTGCTGGGGAGAGAAGGCCTCCGTTGCCGATGTCAAACGGCGCGGTTTGATGGCCCTGCCTCGCTGCAGAAGCGCGTTAAATGCTTTGGTTTTGAGAAGGCCTTTGCAGCTCACGAAGTGGTAAAACATTGCAGTCTGCAACGCAGTTGTGCTTCTAAAAATAAGCTCAGGCGGGCGTTTACAGTAGAAATAGACGAACGGCTTCCTGAGAAATTAGATCACTTCAGTAACACAGACCAGGGGCATTAGCCAGATTTCCTGTTAATGTTTTTGGCCTCAACTTCAAAATTTGCTACAATTCTTCAATACCAATGTCATCAGAAAGGGAAATGTTGTTTTTCTCCATTCCAGTTTCTGCTGAAACTATTAGATAATAAATTGCATTTAATGTCTCTTTATTTAGTCGCCCCAAAAATGTGGATGAAGTTGCCTTCCAGGATGAAGTTGTTGCTGTGCTGAAAAAGTCCTTGGAAGGTGCTGATGTGAGTGTAATGATAACATCTACCCTAGCATAGAAACTTTAGCCAGTGGTAAGGAAAAGTTCCCTTTTCAAGCTTGGCGATGATCATTTTTCCAAATTAGCTAAGTGACTTCGTAGTAGTGCGTTGCAAGCTGTGTAATATTTCTGATGTTTCCAGCTCTCTAAGCACTGTAAGGTTGTCAGCTTTATGATACAGTTTGGAATTTTTCTGGAAAAGCTTAACTGGAAAACTTCCTGTTAATAATTTCAAATCTGGAGGAGCTTTTGTTTTGTAGACGCTGTTGTTCAGCTAGTACTTCTGACATTTATGATGAAGAGTAGAGGAGAAATTTTTCTTTCATCAAAAAGTCTGGCTTGCCAGTTATTCCTAAACAGCGACTGACAGAAATTGTAGTGATTTACCAGTGCTTCTAGAAACTGCTAAACAGGCTTTTTCTTCAAGTCTGGAAAATTCCTTCCTTTCATATGTGCTGAGACTTCTTTAGCTTCCATGCTTCGCCTAGAAGGGTCATTTTTGTGCTCCAAAAGATATTCCTGTTTTCATGGACTGCTAATGCTAGCTGAAGTGGTTGATAATGATGTTCTGAAAATGACATTTGTGGTATGGATATCTGTTCTCTGAGAGAGATAAAGAACAATTCAGACTCCTCAGAGTCTTAAGGACGAAGCCTTTCGCTCCTAATGTACTCTGATGTGCGATATGCACCCGTAGTCTTTGGTATTTGAAAGTTTTATGTTCAGACAATTAGCTCTGCAATTCTGGTTTTGACTAATTTGAGACAATTTGTATCTGAAAACGTTCATTTAATCAGAACATGCGAAAGCCAAAGTACTTTACATGTTTGAGTATAGCTATGGAGCTAAAGTGAAGCTAGTATGACAAACTGGGGAAGACTTGTATAATTTGTTTAGTTCGTGCCTCCAGATTCAAGTTACTTTATGAATGCTGTTGTAATGTGACCTTGTCATGTAATACTGTATCCTTAGAAATCTAGGTTTCAGCACCAACACTGCTGTGTCTTAATATTTGTGTGGTTCTGGTAATTAGTAAGGAACTGTTAATGGCTGAGGAGAACTGAGGTGCTGCCACCTGCTCTGTCTGGATGTATCAGTCATAACATTGCTTAGGTGATGGGTTGTCAAGTTCTATTTTGAGCAGCAGCTATTTAAAACCTTATGGCTTCTGCATCAGCCATGTTTCTCAGATTATGAGGTTTGTGCACTTGTGCTGACTTTTTGCCTCCTGGGTTGAAAAAACAAATTACAACTCCTCTTTATGGTGGTTACAGTCTTTGTATTTTACCATAGCTACCCAAACTCAGCATGTCATTTGAGAACAAAATCATGCAAGTAGTTCAAAATATTTGATGCTTTTAAAATTTAAACATTTTTGTTAGTTCTTGAAAGGACTCATTCTGTCAAAAAGGCAAAAGTGTAATTTAAACTATGAAGTGTCTGACACTTGTTTCAGGAGTTCTCACTGAATTTGGAGATCTAGTGAGATCAAAGAAACATGTGTGACAATGCTGTAAGTTTGTCATGCTTTATTTAAACATTAATGTTGCAAGTGGAGAGCCAGTCCTGTGTTGAGTTGCTCGTAAGTATTTGCGAGCCTCAGTTTGGGAGCTGTTAAATAGGGCAGGACTTGTAGATTGAGATGTATTGTGGTTTTACAATAGCAAGCATCTCTCTTGTTATAAATTGGAAAGACCAGAGTCCAAGTGGTTTTGAACTAGAAAAATTGATTTCTGCCTGTCAGGACTGTTGATTTGTTGTTGCTTTTTGCAAAGAAACTGACATGTTACGGTATTCTTTAATTTTCAGTTATTTGGTTATATCTTACTGACTGAGAAGAGAATTAAGGGTAGGATTATAATTCCACTTTACATCATCACTTGTACTGAAACTTCTAGAAAAGGACTTGGGGTTTACACTATATGTGGTAACTCCCATAAACAGGGTGATGCCAGCAGGTATCCTGCTTACCCCTAGCAAGGTTGGAAAAATGGATAACTAGATCAGGTTACAGTCTGTTAAAAATACTTCCTCAGAGTTACGTAAAGGATTAGGCTATGCTTGTTGAAAAAGCAGTGTAAGTACTGGTGATAACTTCAGTGAGATGTTAGCATAAAAGGGATTGAAACAGAAACAGTAGTGAAGTATGGATTTAATGAAATTAGGAAACATAGCTTCTTATTAAAACTTCTTACCTGCTAATACTTGTTTTGAGAACTAGAGTGCAAATTAGCACAGAGGCATGAAATCATGAGTCTTGCAAATACACAGCTCCACGAAACATCTGTTCTTACAATGTGCTAACCTAACAGTTGTTGGTGAATTTTCAGCTGTCATTCAGTAAGCACTTCCTCTCCACAGGAATATTTTAAAAGATATAGGGAGACCATGTTGTGGTCTCTAATTAAACTTGAAAAAAACTTGTGTTAGTGTCGAATACTGTTTACTTTTTATTAACCAGGGAACCAAACAACAAACAATTGGCAGAAAGGGTGGGCAAAACTTCAAATGGGTTTATTTACTATAAAATACTGAAATTCTACTACCAATATTTTTCCACTGCAAACACAGTTGAGTCTGTTGTGTGTCTTATCGTAGTTGTTAAAATGGAATACCTGTTGCCAAACAGGTCTGTCTCTATTTAATTTTCTGATTGTGGATCATGTACTCTTGCATTTCTCCCTGCTCTTTAGATGTCTTTGGTTTTGCTGTTCCAATTCTGTCTGCATTGCTTGCAATATTCAGCATAAAATTATCTAATCTAACTTTAGTTGACTCTTTAAAAGTAGAGTGTTTATTAAGGGCTGAAAATAAGTCAGACAGAGAGGTTTCTCTTTTTGCTGTTGTTGGGAGGGGACTCATGGATTCTTGTTCTAAAAATGTAGAACTGGAACATCTACTGTCAAAGGCAGTTGTTTTAAAATGCAACCTGATAATTTATGGGGGGGACTACCTGAAATAGTAGTATAGAAAGTTTATCACTCCCTATGCTTCTCGATTTTATCCAAAATTTAGTCATGGCTAAATTACAGAAGTTTGGTTTATGCCAATGTTGTTCTCTGTCCCTGACAGAGACAGAGATTTACGGACATCAGGGATACTTCCTCTCAGCTCTTGTTTTGCTGAGCTAACTCTTTTAAAAAAAAAAAAAGTCGTTTCTTATAAAAATAAGCACTTGATTCCTTGAATCACCTTATCCAATTTAGATTCATTGTCCTTGACTGAGGATGACCTGAACTGTGTATGGCTTTCCAGATGAAATCTTATTAGCCCCATGTTAGTATTAATAATTGTCCATTTGTATTGAAAGTGCACATCCTAGGATGGCTGTGTTACAGTGATCGGGAACACAGGAACAGTCCTGTGACTGACAGAAAAAACTAAGTCAGTTTTTATTTTACTTCCAGCTGATGAATTCCAAAAATCTAGCAGATACTTAGTTATAGTCTCAAATTGTGAGATTTTCTGCTTTGTGCTGCTAAATGTTATCCTATAATTATTCCTGCAGTCTTTGCTGTGCTTTCATCTTCCTGTGTCAGCATGTTTTGTTAACGCATTCCTGTTTTCCATGCTAAGGTTATTAATGAAAATATTTGAAAGATCAATTAACCTAATCTCTTTGAGAAATGTCACTGGTTTCCTCCTTTGAAAAATCCTTGGATGAATATAGAAAATGATTTGCTAGCGCTATGCATACCAGTCAGGTTTTGCATGCTTCTCTGTGGTTACTGTTAGGATATGTCTGCATTGCACTCACTGCAATATCGTGCCGACATTCACAAGCTACCTGTACTCAGTGCAGTGGAGTTAAGGCAGCAGAGAATTCTCAGCATGGCTTGCAAAGGCAGAGCTGAGAAAGTACAAGATAGTTAACCTATGACAAATTTTATTGCAGCTGCACTGCTGGTAGTATCCAGACTGTCTGAAGGGCGTCCTTGGATAAATTTGCATGTTACTGCAGCCATATCTGTAACAGTGAGTTCTGTAGGCTTTAGTAATCTCTGACTTGACCTGGAGGCAATACATCAAAATAAATATGAATTGAGGTATTAACTTTGATAAACGTGTGATGGTGCCACCAAATAACAGCTTATTCATGCAGTCTTATAAACTGCCACTGTTTATCTTCCTTTAGAGCACTTAAGTGCGGAGACCTGAAAGTAAAAGACTTGATATCATTTAGCACCTGATAGAAACTATCCACTCCTGCTCAGATTTTCAGTAGGTTTTCGTGTTTTGTGTGTGTGTGTGTGTTTGTTTGTTTGTTCTTAAATGTTGCCTTGCTGTTCCAGCTTCCCAATCTGTTGTTCTATGGCCCACCTGGAACGGGGAAGACTTCCACTATTTTAGCAGCTGCTAGAGAACTCTATGGGTAAGCTGGAATTGAGTTGCTTTGGTGTAAGTAGCTATCATGTCTTCTAATCCTGTGCCTCTGTTCATTGCTTGTTCTTAGATAGCTTCTGGAAACTTTCTTATACTTTTAAAATCTTGTTCAGGAATAGCTTCTTGTTCTAATCCAGCTCTAACGTGGGATATTTCTCGTTTGTCCTTCATAACTCATCGATTGCTGTTACCAACAATACTTCCTTGAGGCTAGCAGCCATGTAACCCTGTGTACCTTTAACTATGTGTTTATAGCAGAAAAGAGTATGACAAGAAATGGCTTGCATATGCCTTACTGAACTTTGTAAAGGAATTCCAATTTTGATAGTATATTCAGTAAGTTGTTAGCTAAACACAGGTCTTGAGGCACTTCACAAAATGTCTGTCTTAATCTTTCTGTTGCGTGCCATTGTAATTTTATGCTTTGTTGTTTTCTGCAGTCTGGGAGTCAATTGTAGAAATAGCTAATGGAAATTCATACCTAATGTTTAATGATCTCAACTGTATTTTAACAAAGTATGTTTTTCAGTAATTCTAGCAAAAATAATATCTGCAATTCAGAAAGGCCAAAAGGATTGTCAATACACTTTATACCATTACAAGCATTAGCAGCTAATGTGTTGTAATAAAAATTTTGCAGTCCTGAATTATTCCGACAAAGAGTCCTTGAGTTAAATGCCTCTGATGAGCGTGGAATACAAGTGATCCGGGAAAAAGTGAAGGCTTTTGCTCAGCTAACTGCATCTGGAAGTCGTTCAGAGTAAGTGGTGAATCCAGGCTGGATCTGTTGGATGGACTTTCTTGCTTAGGACAAAGTATGTGATTGTTTTTATTTAGGTTAATTTTCTAATACAAAAGATGGGTCAGCACTGGTCTGAAGTTTGGAACACATGCGGTACTTTGGCTAAGCTTTGACTTCGTGTAATTTCATATTGAGAGTTTGAATACCTGGGAGGAACTTTTACTAGTGCTGTCAGAGTTACACAAGCATACGAGGCTGCGGGAGGAAGTAAGATTGAGCCTTCTGGACTTGATAATACGTTGTTGTCTTTGCAAAGGTTGCCTGGCTACCATGGAAAACCTTTGGGTAAATTGTGATGGAAGTTACTTCTCTTGTACCTCTAATTTGCAGCATCTTATGCAAGATGGGTGCTAGTTTCTAAGATGCTAACAAGATTCTGGTGTTAGGTGAGAAGCCCCGTAAAGAGGAAGTCATGTTTGGGCAAAACGGATTGTGGGAAGTATCAGGAAGAAACTGCATGCCAGGACTATATGGCAAGAGAAGTTCTTGTGTACTGAAGTTAGCCTGTAGTGTTCTTTGAAGTTCAGGTAATCAGGAAGCCTGTAAAAAAAGAAGTGCTGCATTAGCTATTAAAAGAAGAAACTAGTGTGAGTACATATTTTAGAGGATATCTGCAATGTCCGAGTACCAGTCTTTCTATGGGAACTCAGTCCCCCTCCCCTGCCCTTTACAAATACTAGTCCTTTATCTAAAAATAATCAAAACAAATTGAATGTCTGCATTTGTTCTATTTGTGTATAAATATTGACTAAAATATTACCTACCATTTGCAGTGATATTTTTACCTTGATCTATAGGCTGCATGTCTCTTGGATAACAGATTTCTTGTCTTTCAGTGGTAAAGCTTGTCCTCCTTTTAAGATTGTAATCCTGGATGAAGCAGACTCCATGACTTCAGCAGCCCAGGCAGCCTTAAGACGCACAATGGAGAAAGAATCTAAAACAACACGTTTCTGCCTTATTTGTAACTACATCAGCAGGTATGTGAGGAATTTGTTGCTTATTTGGACTTGTTGCTCTTCCTATTCAGTACTTTTTTTGTTTAGGTTTCAGCTTTTATTTCTTACAGTGTTGCAGTTTTAAAGTTATGTTACCGTTATCTGTCTCAATAGCCTCATCTGTATGAGTGTGACCATATAATCATTTGGCAAGCACTTATTTTTCTTTCTTTCAGAATAATTGAACCCTTAACATCTCGATGCTCCAAATTCCGCTTCAAACCTTTATCAGACAAAATACAACAGCAGAGGCTATTGGATGTTTCTGAGAAGGAAAATGTGAAAATCAGTAGTGAGGTAACTTCACGGTCGCTGAGTAATTTTGTTGGTTAATCCAGCGCATAATTGCATTGCGGTGAAAGGGGCTAAGTCAGCATACTTTTCCAGACTTCTTAATTGTACTATATACGATATATAAAATCATTTGGGTATTATTCTCCTTACACAGATGGGGGTGGAATTTTAAGAGTCTTCCTAAAATCAGAGAAATGTCCACCAGAGCAAATGAGAGAAAAACTGTAGGGCTTTTTGTTCTGTACTGAGTATACTTGCGTTAAACCCATATTTCATTCTGAAATTGCCCGCACACATTTGCAGTGCTTGCAACTTTATGTAATTCATAATATATCCAGTGCTTATACTTCCTGGATTACACTTCCAGCTACTCAAGATTTGTTAATCACCGTGAGGTTTTTAAGGCTGGCAAACATGCATAATGACAAAATAAATATTCTATTGGATAATTTTTATTCCTTTGTATTTATTCCTTTGTATTGTTCAAATGCAAAAGAAAGTTCAAAACTTGTACTTCAGCATGTACAAAGAGGCTGAGAGAGAACTGAAGTGCTAGGTGTAATTTATTCCACTGAATATAACTTTGTCCCTTCTGAATCTGTTGCCTCACTCTTCAGAGAGCAAGTTAAAAGCTATGTGGGTGATACAAGTTACCACAGTTACAATACAAATACAAGTGTGGGGAAAATGATGTGGATCATAGCACAGTTGTGCGCTGCTGTCCCAAGTCTCATTTCAGCTATGAGACAAGTAACTTGAGAAATGTTTGGTGACATATTTGTAGCATGAAATCCTGGTCCTGTTTGCATTAGACCTGTGCTAGCATTTGTATTGGTAGAGAGTTTGCATTCTAACTTGTGTATTGTGCCTGTCTCTGACCATATGCTTCAGGCATTACATGATGTTCTAAAATCAATTTGCTGAGAAAGTCAACTGGATTTTAATTAACAGTAAAAGTATAACTTTGCATTTTCTCACATTATCTTTCAGGCGGTATCTTACCTTGTTAAAGTATCAGAAGGGGACTTAAGAAAAGCAATTACTTTTCTTCAAAGTGCCACTCGCTTAATGGGTGGGAAGGAGATCACAGAGAAGATAGTCACTGAAATTGCTGGGGTAAGCTATGCTTTACTGCTTCTCCTGTAGTAAGTCTGAAAAGTGTGTACTAAGTCTACTTGCTAACTTTATCTACCTAAGGTCAAGATTTGATTTAAAAAAAAAAAAAAATTTTATACCCCATTAGCATTGCTAGTAGGGATATGCAGTCCCCCAGGATTTTAAAAACTGCTTGATTCTGTACGCTTATTACGGAGCAAGTTTGTAGCAACTTATTCTGTAAGCAAAGGAAAACTGTAAAATAGTCTTATATTTCAACTCGAGTTGAAATATTCTGTCCATGAATGCAAAATGTATTAATGTATTGGCTTTTCTAGGACAGTAGACTAGAAT